>QEPC01006595.1:1982611-2003954 GCA_003113815.1 Sphenodon punctatus | reverse complement strand
GATGGCAGAATAAAGTTCATCTTTACAACGTGCACTGTATGTACAATGGGGCAAATTCTGCTGTTTCACCCATTAGCTTTAAGATATGACTGTGCAAAAGCTCACGTGTTGATGTGAAGTCAGTTACACACCCACCCAAAATCTGTCTGGGATTGGGGTTTCCTTGGGACATAAGTAATACTGGTCGCACCTCTCCTATTTTTTGCCAAGTTTTGTAAGGAAGACCATTCCTCTTTTATACGGTTATAAAACCTTCTTCTTGGAGGGTTCTTTTTCATTATTCTAATCTCATTCAAAACCTTTTGTTCAAAAACCAAGATAGATCTATCTATATTAGCTTTTGGGAAGAAGGTGGATTTTATAGGGCATGGACCTTCTTCTCTAACATATGTTCTTCCCTCAAAAAAGCTCTTCAATCGTATTTTTCTAAATAATTCAAGCATTTCTTTTCGTGTTTGATAACAATTGTACATATTTGTAGGGACAAATGTTAATCCTTTTGAAAGCACTTTTATTTCATTTTTAGTTATATATTCTTATTTCTTGTTCCTTTTCCATGCAACCCGTCTGTCCTGTTCCATTTTGTTCTTGAATCCTATGCCTGACCTCTGTTCCCTTAAAAAATAACCCCACTTGTCTTGAAAACCTGATTCAGAATGTTCTGAGGAAACAGATGAATCCGTGCTACTCAATGAAGGGATACGGGTTTTTGAATCATTGATGGACTATATCTGCTATCCTGTTTGAATGATTTATCATAACTTATGGGAAAATGTCCATGTACTGATTATGAATGTGAACATTGCTATTTACTGACACTAAACTGTGTGTAAAATGGACTATTGAAGCATTATTTATTTCTGTGGAGTTTCGATTGATTCTGCTTCTGTATTACCCCCCTTGTTGTCATCGTTTTAATTTGCTTAGTTGCCTGAAAGCTCTTCCCACCTCCAACTTTCATTGGCTGTAGTGAATGTCATGAGCCTCTCCAGCCCAGGTCCTCGCGGTGGTGTAAAGAGGTTGGGCTGTTAGTTTATAAGACTCAAGTATATAAATAAGAATCAAGACCTTTGTTTTGAAAGTGGCGTAAGACCTGGAAGAACTTTGGGTTGTGTGTGTAAGAGTAGAGAAAGGGAGTCCTCGGGGGCATTTCTGAAAACATCGCTTTGTTGTTTTTGCCATACACTGGAAACTGGGCCCGGAAGGGTTTGATTTATGGAGCTCTCTGGACCACAAGGCTTACCCACACAAGCTTGATCAAGGAATGGCATGTTCACGTCGAGTCACAACTTGACACCTTGTATGCTGCTATTTCTATATCATTGTAAATTAAGACCCAACTAAGATTGGGATATGGTGTGACTTCACACGGATCAGTGGCTGAGTGGTTAAGGCACACTACTACATCCCTGACAGCTTTCTGTCTCCTTCTGATGAGGATACAAGTACATTCTCTCACACTGACAGGGAGATATTCCTCCTTGCGCTTGCGGGCTGCTGCTGTTCTTGTTCCTAGCCTCTTTCTTACAGAACCATGTCACGCAAGGATTTTTACAAGGAAGACCATCTGTGAGACTGTTTTGAACGATGGGCATCATGCCTTCTGGAAATAGATACCTTAGTATGCAGAAACTGTGCAAACGTGGCACAAAGGACTGGAGGTGCAAATGACCTGAGATACTAGTTGACAACTCCACAGTCTTTCCTGAGGAAGTCTTAGGAATGACATGGTCCTAAAGTTAATGGACCTGATTCCAATTGGTGGATTCAGATCCAGGACTACTACGAAGGAGCTGTTGGTCAGTTTTTCCAGTTCTTTCAGGTCCATGAGAAGAAATTTGTACATACCAAGAATTTGGAAGGAATGTGGGTTTCCCCAAGGCAAAATGACGTTCGACGTAGTTGTTGGAAGACACATAGTGGTTGAACTGCCATGAAGCTGAGCAACATTGAGGAGCCCAAGTTCCATGAAAACTCTCGAATTTAGATTGAAAAATATGGATGCAAGTCCTAAATTAATTATATTAAGAAGTAAAATTAAAGGAATAGTGTCTTGAGGGGAAAAAACAAAAACGGAGGCATTGAACCTCAAAGAGACAAGAGAAGCTCCGACTGGCACCAGCCGGTGGTTAAATGGAACTGAGTGAGGAGACTTGTGGCCATGGACCCCCTTGCTGTGCTAGGCCATGCCACAAGGCCAGCTAATGCACAGGCACCAGCTCCAGTGGACACTGCTGAGATATGTGGATTCGCACATGAACCCCATCCTTGTGAGTGCACCATAAAAACAGCCCCTCTCATGAGTGGTCATCCTAAAACATGATTGTTTACTAAAATAATACATTTTGGGCTATCTTTTGTTTGCCTTTTGGTTTCAGAACTTTTCGATTATGCATGGTTCATATTTTCATTCATTTCTCGATAAACACGAGGCCTAGAAAGTTTCATTTTTAATGACGAAAGCTGTGATGAAGAATCAGTTGGGGGATGTCACTTCTGGCTTCAGGAGCTGGGAGTGAATCTCAGGGAATGCATCACTCTTTTCTGACCTGTTGGGATTTCTTGGAAGTAATCAATGGTGGCCACTGTTGGGGACAGGCTGCTGGTTTGGACAGACACTTAGTTCAAACCAGCATGGCACTAATTATGTTCCTATGAGAGTCTCACTTTATGAAAACAAATATTGCAAAACTCACAATAAATTTGCAAGAGTTGACAACACCATATATGGACCTGGCAAGTGAGGGACAGTGGGTGTATAGTTGCATCAGACACCCCTGCTCAGAGGACCCCCCCAAAACAACATGAATTTTCTTTATTAATATACATTATAACGGGATGAGTAAAATAAGAATTGCACGCCACGGTATGTGTAAATAAAGTCCCAGTATGATTTCCAGAAATTGATTTCATAATGTATGATACAGGGGTGGAATGTTCTCTCAGTTACCAAGGTGTGCCAGGGCCCAAACTTTCTCTCAGCTGACCTGACCATACACATTGCAGAGTTAAGAAGAGAAAAAGTCCTTTCTCTGAAACAGCAAGTTGTTGATGCTGAATCTCAAAGAATCCATAAAAGAATCCTTTTCTTTTTCAGCCCGTTTCCATGAGCAGCCGCTCCGCTGTCATGAGCAGTCACCTGAGGCACACCAACCTTTCCGTTATCTATTACAGTGTTTTGCTCCAAATGTGCAAAGCTCACGGCATCGGATATGATGTCCAGGTAGGAACAGAGAGCGATTTAAAGTGAAATATTTATTCTGTATGAAAATCCTACATCTGTGAAAACGTACAGCACAATACAATCACGGGATCTCTCTGAGTTGGCTTAAACTGGGGGAGAGTGGACACCTGTGAGGGACATAGAGAATTTCAAGGTGAGAAAAACAAGATGATACTGTAGGTCAGGAGGTGGTAAGGAAGGAAATAGACTTCCCAGGGAACAAGAGAGGGGGAGGATTCCAAACAGAGAGGATCTTCAGGGGGAACATCAAGAATTATAGATGGAAATGTGAACAACAGGACAGAGAATAGTGTGCAGAATGGGGGAGAATTGGGATTCCAGGGTAGGAGGTTTCAGGAAATCTTTCAATTTCTCCCACCGCAAGGCTATTGGAGATGGACCCTCATAAAAGGGGACATTTCCACATGATAGGGAGCATTTAGCGTCTCTGAAAAGGAGGCTCTGGAAGCTTCTGTGGCTGACTTCACTGAAACCAGGATCCCATCCATAATGAACGGGATGGGGCAATGGAAGACTGGGTAAAAGCAGACGTGATTGTGGCTTGCTTTGTCACGCTTTGGCCCAGACCTCATCTGCACAGGTGCCACTAGATGTTGGCCTGGGATTGCCTGTGTAGGCAGCTAGCCTGGGCTCTGACCTCGGGAAACCTCTGAAGTCACAGCCCAGGCTGAGGGCCGCTTGACCAGGCCAAAGTGGGCCACAGCAATCTATCATGTTTGTTGGCAAGCCGCAAACCCAGGTCAGGTCCACCATGGCCAGCTGCCACAGCTGGCCGTCATTGGTGGGGGTCAGAGTGCTGGGCGCAGCACGGGGGCAGGACTGGCTCTCTCCACCCTCCCTGGAGCCCCGGCCATGGGCACGTTTGTTCGACGTGGACCATCTCTGCCGTGGTTTTCCTTCCCGGGCCAGGTTGGGCCGTCACCGCATGACCATCACGTCTGTTTTCACCCTTATGTCCAGCATAACCTTGAGATAAAATTTGGATGCTTGCTCTAAAAGGATGTGTTTTCAGTTTCTCTTATGATTACAGAATTGAATACTTTCATGGACCAACTTCTTAGGCCTCTGTTTACAAAGACTATTTTTGAAATGTCTGCAACTGGTGCTGAATGAAACCTGAAATACGTATATTTGGAGTTGTATTCTTCCATACAAATAAGCTTAATGTATGTGAATGATACTGTGAAATGAAGCTCCCTGCCTTACTGCCCCTCCCAATATAATATCAGTTCTGTTTTTGAAAGTCTCATTATTTACACTGCTTTGGGTAACAAGCAAAATAACCTTTTCCCCCCTTAACTTAACAGCAAAAACTAGGAACCATTTTTATACTGTATGAAGATCAGAAGAGGTACCGATTTGGAATGTTGTAAGTAGAGAATACGTCCAGTGGCTGAGTAAATGCCGTGATGGTTATTTGAATTAAAGATGAAGATGCTGTACCGCCGTCACATATTTTAGTAAAACTGCTGATTTATTGAAAGGCAAACTAGCCACTCATTGGCCGCAACCCCATGGTGTGCGGATCCCTGCGTGCAAGCCATGTGCATGCGTACGCACGTGGTTTGCGTGCGGCACAATGCGCCACCAGTGTCGATGCAGATTGCGTCCTGGGCAGCTGGGTGCGCGTGTGGCTCCACACAGGATCCTCAGACCATGGGATCGGGGCCATTGACTATAGCTCACAACTTAGCTGTATGGAGGCGATAATCTCTGCTAAAAACTAGAGAGTGCCTCTAGCCCTGGAATGGGGAACCTTTTTCCTCCCAGGGGCCACTTGGGAAAATTAGCACAAGCTCTGAGGAAGTTGGGGATGTGCAAGGGGTGCACTCAGGAGGAAGAGGGTCCAGCTCATGGATCCATCCCCCCTCATTTTGTGCTCCTTTCCATCCCTTACCTTGAGCTCAGTTTTTCAGCTCATGGGGGAAGGAGCTGGAACTGGATCCAGGAGCTATGGCCAGGAACTGGAATGGGGCCATATAAAAACTAGCTGTGTACTGTATTCAGCGCCAGGCCTGATGTTCCCCTCCCCGGTTCTAACCACTTTGGTGAGTGAGTATTGGGGTGAGGGCTCAGTCCTGCCAAGACTTACATCTACGAAGAACCGGATACACGCTGCCACCAGTTACCCCTGCAGTCCGTTTTCCTCAGAGGCATAGGTCTTGACAGGAGAGAGCCCTTTGTGTGATCCACATCAAGGAGATGTAAGAGAGTAAAGCAGTATCAAAAAAGTGTAAAAGATTAAAATTAGACTATTCCATGTTCGGTACACCTTTTCCCAACCTCCTGGAAATCTTATACACTCCTAATATATAATCACTAAATATGGCATTATGAACCAAAGGCTGGATGAATGGATAATTAATCTATAGTGAGATTGACACCAACACAAGGCTTGTGCTTCTAGCTGCCCAGAAAGAATGAGAGAGGAGATAAGGTCCTGGTGCTACTCCTCTCCAAATTGAGGTGGGGACTGGAGAGGACCGCAGCAGTCACCTCACCTATTTTGCTTGCTAGAGGATTCATATCCGTAAACTCTCTTGTCTATGACTGCCCTGAAAGTGAAGTCAACAAATGGAAAGTAGCCTCTGGGAAGTGAAATTCCTTGAGCACCCCAAAGGATAGTTGCTGTAAGATTTATATAAATAGCACCTCTTGACTGTACCCCCGGAGCTAAGTTTTGGCCCTGCTTACCCCCTCGTCAGTCATCATGGAACTTTCACCATCTGAGACCACGTCCTGATGAACAGAGGTAAATCGAAGTAACCGTCCCACTGGGGTGGCATTCAAATGGGGTAAACCAAAGTAGTACGCGGCATTCTCCCTAATGACCGCTGAACCACGGTCACCATCCTCGTGCAGATAAGTGTTCACGCAGTTACTTCAAATTAAGAACTGAAGTAGAGTCTCTTCTTACTCCTGAATAACATCAGTTTAGTGCTCTATTTGTGTGAGTGCTTCAGGAGTAGTATAAGCAAAGTAATACTCGACTACGTTGACTTGACTGTTCATCAGAATGTGGCCTCATTGGTATTTCTTATCCCCCAAATAAGACGGAAGTATACCGATGGACAAAAGTCGTAATTTGGAAATTGTTCCCATGCGTGACAACTTGGTTCAGAGAGAGAATGTGGTTGCTGTGTTGTCCCAAAAGTAATAGATGGAGACAAAGTAGTGGATGATCTCTTTTATTGGGCCAAACTACTGTTGGTGAGACTATGCAAGCTTTTGAGATAAGTCCTGTGTGGCTCGAAAGCTGACCTACCCTCACCAGCAGAAGTTGGTCCAATAGAACATATCATCATTCCAGCTTGGTTCAGGTCATAATAGTATTGAAATAGCTCAGCTGTAGAATTCATCTTGTGCCTTATTGCGTTACCCATCCCTTATATGTTCACTGGAAGTGTCCTCCACCGACAACCATTTCTCTCAGTCAGAATTGCAACTGTGAGATTCTCTATGCAGAGACTGAGGGTGGTTGCCATGTTGGTTCAATAAACGATATCATCTGAACTACTATGTCTCCATCTGTATGCATGGAATCATACATAAATCCCCCAGCCATATCCCAGTATTTGTAAGTACCTCACAGCAGTCCCAGACCTCAGTCCTACAGAGACTTACACTGCTGGCTACTGTTACACATATGGGGTCTCACTGGTTTCTTTCATTCCCCTGGTGAAACTAGACATAGATATAACTAACACATCTGCATAAGTCATTATAGGATCAGGGCCTCAGAAAGGATGATGCTCTGCAACTATCTTCTTTCTATCCCAGGAAAGCTGGTTCTGCATAAATTACATTTGTGTCCGTGGGCAGCAGCAACAATAGCCTAATTCTTGCTTCATGCCACTGTCCTAGCTCAGTGGCCGACTTTTGCTCGGAATGGCCAAACCCAGTGCTCTACTCTGCTCACTTGATTAATAAAAATTATTTATTACACAAATCCTTTCTGTTGACAAGTTAAAATGGAGCCTCATCTTTCATATCTCCCTGAAGATTGCTACCTTGTGAGATTGAAAATACTCATTTAATTCCGTCAGCAGACAGGCACAAATGAGAGGGCGATTGTTTTTAAGCATGTGAAGGGAATCATTGGTAAACTCATTTGTTTGGATATCATTAACAGAACAATCGGAGAGCATCTCCAGGGGGTCCTCATGACCTTTGCTCACAATCTCTTCATCATCCATCAAGAAATATCAGCACCTAATATGCAAGGCGAGACCAATTTTAAGGTGAGGTGTTAATTAACTAACGATCCTGGTTAATTTCTGTGGAACGACTGAAAATACCTCATGCTGTATTGTAAACAAGTGCTAAGCCATCCTTTTTTTTATTGTTAGCAGTACATGTTTTATCGTGGGTAGGTCAATATAGTAACTCTCCCAATCAACCTGTTAGTTAAATTTAAGAGTTTTAAAGAGGTTTCCTCCTCCCCACCCCTTCTTTGAAAGTAGATTTGCTTGAGCGTGAAACCATTCAAAAGTTAAGGATGAATTCCCGACCTCATAGGAGTCAATCAGTAAAAAAAATTCCCACTTCAGCTGGGTCAGTCGTTCAACCTAGACCGACACAGCTTTTGGCTGGCTAATGTAATAGGCTGTTTTAAGAAACACACTCTCTCATTTTTAAAGGGGCCCTGTCAGGATAAACAACAAATTAACTTTCCTGTTTCATTACTAACCACTTTGGTCCCAAAGCAGTCGACAACTAAATATTTGTTTAACATGACGAGCCTCATCAGGGTCGCAGTCGTAAGAGAAAGCAGGAACATACATGGAAGCAGGATTCATCAGACCTCAGAATATTGACACTGGAATTTAAAAATCAAACCCCTCTTGCCCCATTGAATTAGCTGGTTTATTTATTTATTGCATGTCCGCTTAGATAGCCAATCTGACTGGTCTGTGCCCCTCTCCTTGCGTGCTCTGGCCCACTCCTTCCATGTAAGACAGGACACAGTGCCAATAAGGTGGCTCCTGAGCTGAGCCTACGGGGTTTCTGCACTGAGTAAAAGGCCACCCTTCTATCTACCCTACAGCCCTTTCTTGCCAGTCTTGCTACTGCATAATAATAAGCTCTAGGGCAAGAATCAAACCGGGTCGGTGGCCCTCCCCCACCCCCACTATACACATTGCAGAGCTGCAGGGGTGTCCTATGGCTGTTTTTAAATGAGACAGAAGGGGGCGCGGTCGGTGAGCGGGGTGGCGGCGTCAAGCACTTCAAACAAGCAGCCCCCATGCTACCCATCCCCGTCCACGCACCGCTCACCCTGTCCATGCACGGGGCACTCTGGCTTTTCCTGGAGTGCCCTGTGCATGGACAGGGTGGGCAGTGTGTGGATCACGGGAGCACCCCCCCCACGCACCGAATTCACACAAGCGCTCCCCCACGTGAATGGTAGGTGTCCATGCGTGGGGGCGTCTAGTTATAAAACACCCTATGGGTGCCCTGCAACATGTATAATGGATGGGTACTGGGTGGGGAGGTTCTTGTCTAAAAGCACCCTCAAAGTGGTCCATCCATGCTAGCTTGCCTGTCCATGAACCTGTTCTACAGAAATACCTTGCTTTTGATTCCAAAGAGTAGAATCAGCTGCAGAGCCTCCCAGAGGAGGCTCGGTTGGCCCCCACCCTCCTGTCGTTTTGACGTTTGTGTAAGACCTGGCTGTTCGGCCAGGCTTTTGGCGAGGGAGGATAGGGGGGGTTGGGAGGGAGGGTGAGTTTTTATGATTTGTCTTAAAATTTGTAGATTTATTTTAAAATGCTTTATTGTTGAATTTTTTGTGTGTGTTGTGTGCCGCCCCGAGCTGCCTTTGGGCAGGAGGGGCGGGATATAAGTTTTAAAATAAATAAGTCTTCATTGACTCACTCCTGTCCCCTCCAGCTCGACTCAAGGTTTGTACATTTGAACTACACAAATTCTGCTAAAAGGTGAGGGAGCCCTATGTGATTTTCTGCCATTGGCTGATATCGCAGGTACTTAAAACAAGACTGTTTAGGAGTTAAAATGGCATTTGTCCAGGAGTGATTAAATCCCAGCCCACTGTACAAGAAATGTCTGAGGGAGAAAATGAAAACCAAGCCTCTAAGGGTAGAGCCACACGAGGCAAGGCCAGCCAGAATCCCCTGCCTGCCCCAGGGAGGAACCACGCTTTGGGCTAGCAGGGAGGGCTGTCCAAATGAGCAGCCCCCCACCCCCCCGCGGGGAATCTGGGCGGGAGGGTTGCCACCACAAGTCCGTCCATTCCACGGTCAGCTGAGGAGCCGTCCTCCCAAACTCCTGCTGCGCAGCAGGATCGGCCCCCCCGGGAGGAGCTGATGGGGGTGCTGGAGAAGCTTACTCGCCTCAGCCACCAAACAACTTATTAGGGGGACCCAGAGGATCCCCCCCCCCCCCCTGTCATCTGTTTGGCAGCCAGGGTGAGTCCACTCTTCCGGGTTCGATCTCAGACCTCGCCTCATGGCGAGGCTGCACAGCCGACCAGATGGGAGAGAGCCCCGTGGCCAGGTGAGGCAACAGTAGCCTGCAGTGTGTCACTGGCATTTCCAGCCAACGCATCGCATAGAAACCAGGCACCTGCCCCAAGCCAGAAGTGGGCGAACTTCTGGCAGGCCCCGGACAGACAGTCAGCTGCATCGCGGGCTAATGTGGGCTAATGTGGGAAAGCATCTTGTGCAGCCGTTTTCCCTATGAAAAAGAGAGAAATAGGGGTTAGTTGTTTATAGTGAATGAACAAGAGTTTGCATGCAAAGCAAAACGTAGTTTAGCTAATCAAAAATAAAACTGTCCATCGACCGTACGCAAAATAATTTTATTTTATTTATTTACTTATTTATTGTGGACCACATGGCCATAACAAAGATCAAAACATATTTCACTATATTCATATGGAAATGTAGGTCATAATCATCAATAAATTTCAAAATACAACATTAGTCTTGACTATAAATTATCTACCATATGACCTAAATCAAACCAGTAATTTCAGACATAAATGATATCAAACTAAATCTTCTGCTCGGCTTTTGAGCGGGAATATATAGACCTAACAGCGAAGACCGCGACCAACTTAGTTCTTATAGGGTCAGTGTCTCCTAACAGATAAATCAATTGTTGGATCCCAGGGCGAGAAGAATCCCAGCCAGAAGCCACCTGCAGCTGTCTACGTTGATTAGTATGCAAAGGGCATTTCAGCCTATAATGTGCTAGGTCCTCCACCTCCCTACCGCACAAGCAGATACGCTCATCATATGGAATTTGCTGGTACCTCCCCTTCAATACAGATGTCTGCATGGATTGAAATCTCAGGCTGGTGAAGGCCTTCCTAAGTACGGGGTCTGCTAATCGATGAATATAGTGAGCTTCCCCTTTGGGTGGGATCCAATATTTGTAATAAGGGGCAAGTCTAGATTTGCTGGCAATGGCCCTCAGATTCTGTCTGTCGATATCTAATATGCATTGTTTAAGAAGCTTAACAACAACGCAGCTGGTGTTACATAAATAGGCCTCAGAGAGGCCTAAAGTCAGGAGATGTATATTCACCTCGGACCACCAGCGGTCTATCCCGCGTTCTTTATCCTGGAGCTTCTCCCGCATAGCCAATGATGGAAGAGAGGCCTCAGGAACATCCCTCAGTTTCGCCCAAAAAGTCAGCATCCTAATCGCTATTTGAGCTACCAAAGAAGCATTTCTGAGTTCCAGATTTATCAAAGCTGCACTAGATGACTTGCTTAAAAGATATATACTAGTGTGAGGGGGGAGGGGGAGGGAGGTAAGAGAGTGGGGTGGGGGATATGGTAAAATTGCAAGGTGGAAAGTTGGGGATATCCACAAAGGTATTGGTTCAGTAGTACTAGTAGAATAGATCTTTCATATATATAAAAGCTGCACTAGATGAGGGAGGAATCATTGACAGTATTTGTGATTGCTTTGGACTTGTATGTATATTTAAATAAGTAACTCTTCCTTCCCGCATCCCCCTCTTCTGCCAGTACTAGCAGAAGAGTCCATTGGCAGATCCTGCAGTAGAGGCCACTGGTTCACACTGGGGAAAGCAGTGCTCGACGAGTGATTTGCTCTATTATAGTGTAAGAACCATTCAATCACTTTCACTTTCTGGATTCTGTTACAGGCAGCAATCCAAGATATTGAAGCAATTCTGGGAGTTGCAGCAGAAAACAAACTAAAATTTGAAGAAGAGCCGTCCCCGAAAGTGGATGCTTCCCAAGAAATAGTTAGTTGAAACTTTTAAACTGTCTTATTCTTAATGCCTCTGGAAAAAAAAATCTCATTCTCAGGAAAGCAAGAAAGAAACGAGAAGTTACATTTCGCTTGCTATCCCTCCCCATCTTCATACCATGAATTCTAAGGGACATAAACTGTTTTTTCCTCTGTGTTTCTCCACACTTGTAATCTGCAAACCCAGTACTTGTAGGCTTTGCTTGAGTACGTTGGATACCAATGGCAAAATATCACTTTGCATTCCCTGTGTTTTTGTTACCATCAAATCCCTTGCCCATTGCTACTTGTTGGAGCAGACCAGCACTGGAAGAAGAACTAGCTCGTAGTCCAGCTCTGCAGTATTTGTAAGACTAGCAGACTGCTGTTGCTTCAAATTACAATTTATTTCCTCCTTTAGGTGGAATGTATTGCCCCCGAATGTACAACTTCAGCATCATAAGCAAATAGCCAAAACCGAGGTATTGCAGGCAGTAACGGAATTCTGTACGGCCAGTGTCCCGCTTAACTGAAAATATGCAAGTGCCAGTCGTGAGTTCCAGATCCTTTGACCCAAGTTTGTAAATTCCTGCGTTAACCATTTTATTCCGTACATGCTTAAAGATGCAACCAAGGCCACTGCAAGAATGCTGATTTATTCTTCTAACAGATCCAAATATTTATTCTTCAAATAAAATTCAAATATCTATTCAAGTGTTTGAGCTTTCATGTCATGCATTCTCACTAATCTCTCAGGCTTGGGAGATGTATTAGTATCACGCACAGAGGGATTCAGCTGAAAAGCTTATTTTCTAGAAGCTTTTGTTTTTTGCTGCCCTTTGCAAACGAAAGCAGCAGGGTCCTTGCCTGTGGTTTGTGCAAGTGATCTCAAGACGTCCACTGCAGCTAAGCTATTCGACTGCACCAGTAGCCTCTTAAGAGAAAGACAGCAGGGATATGTTCACTTTGTGTTTTTCTCCGAGGTGCTCAACCTAAGATACTTTAACATCCTCACCACTACAAATGGGACCTAGGCCAGCTCTCCTATACTACAAAACCTGCTGGAGACCTGAGGAACAAGCCCTGCCTTCCAGTTTAAACGTACCTGCTGGCACAGCATCCTCATTGGATACAGAAAATACTCTGGATAAAAAAAACAGCTGCTTCCCATGACGTTTCAATGAATTAGCTAGTTCTAAGGGTTAATAAGGGGTCAAGTCTTGACCAAATCCAGGCCTGCATAAAGTCTTAAGAGGCTGGCTTGCTAGATCGCATTGACCCCCAAGTATGGCAGTATCCCAGGCGTCGATGTAGCCCTCGGTTTTTCTTACCTCTTTGTTCGACTCTGACAAAAGAAAACTGTACCTGTTTTTGCTCATCGCAAGCGATCTGAAAGTTCCCGTGGTGAGAGAGACTTCTCAACATGTAAAAAGTGTGAAATGTACTTGGAGGGAAAAGTTTTTAATTACTATTAGCACATCTGAGCCTCAATCTGACGGCAGGACTGAAATTACTTTGCAGTCTCTCACATTGCACTCCCATGCTGCTGGTGTAAAAAAAAAAAAAAAAAAAAAAGTCATTTCCAGGAATATAGTGGGTGGGTGCTAAATCACCCACTTCAAACTTTAAAAAAACCACCCTGTATTAACATATATTTCCTCCCTACGTTTCTCCGGCACTTTGTCTTGTTCTCTCTCTATTAGGTTTTGTTAGGGATGGAGGCAAAGTCTTTTATTGGACCATCTGTGGGTGAGCACATTCAAGCCACACCGTGCCCTTCCTCAGGCTGGAAGGGGTTTCATTGGCCTCCCACTATAGGATAATAGCCCCCTTCCCCTGGATGACAACAAACTGCTGTCAGTAGGGATGACCATGCAAGGTTGTCAAGCCCAGAGGCACAAAAATCATGAGCTAAGACCAAATATCATAAGATGTAATCAGAGTCATGATTTCTTGATATATTGGCTTCTTTTTACTTCTGGTTATCCTGCAAAAAGACCTTGAGTAAATGCATCGAGATTATAATATAAAATACTAAAAATCTTAAGCTGTATTGTCCAGGGTTGGGAGATAGTTTGCCTGCCAGACTCAATCTCCCAGCAGTCTCTATTTAGGAGGGATAGTTCCTCGTTGGGTGCTGAATCCCACTGTCCCTTGGGCGGGGGGGGGGGGCGCAAAATCCATCTTTCAGGAGAGAGAAACTAAAAGCCAGGTATTCAAGTCTCAGGCCCTTGTTTCCCGGTTGTCTCCTAAGGAAAACAATTGAGAGGGAGATGATGGAATGACAAGAGACTATGGCTGCTTTCTCTCATTACCCGGGAGGGGGAAGGAACTTCTGGGAGGGCAATCGCACCTTTATTTTCACAGGAATTAGCGCACATAGGAATGCGCTATTCCGCTTTTCTCCCACAAAAACACCCGTGATTGTAAGAGCTACATCGGGAGGGTGAGGGGGTCATGCGTGAGAGTTCTCACAGGAGAAAAGTGGAATAGCGCAATCCTACATGCACTAATTCCCGTGAGAACAGAGCTGCGATTGCCCTCATGGAAGTCGTCGCCCCTCCCCCCCGCCACGGTAATGTGAGAAAGCGGCCTCTGTGGAACGAGATACAGGAGCGTATTGATTCCTCTTTATGTGGAATGTTGGGAGGTCCGCATGCGTCTCATTGTGGGAAGGGGTGGGGCTTATTGATTAAGGGGCGGGGCTTGTCCCTCTGGCTGCTAGAAATGTCGGGAAGTTCAAAGCAACATTCTCAGGAAATACCAAGTATAAACAAAGGAGAAGGTGGGGCCAGCTGCTTTTTGAGGGGGGTGGAAACCTGTGAAGCAGAAGGAAAACATGATCTGCGGATCTGAAGACATGGATGGAGAAACCATAGATTCTCTCCCTCCAATCACTTTCTTAGCCCTATCCTGGTCATACCGCCGCAGGGACGAAGTAGGTAGAAAGAAAAGTAATCCAGTGACCCCACTTCGAAATGCTCTTTGAAACGAAGAGCACGGTGACTATCCAAGATCAGGAGTATAAAATGGGTTGAAAACATTTTCTTTTTTTAAATGATTCCTGAATATATTAGTCAGATTTTACTCTACCATGATGCATTGCAAGTAAGATACTGGGTTTAAAACGTAAACACCAGCTGACCATGAGCTATCTCGGCTCCAGGAGAGCGCTACTGCCAAACAGCAAAGTAATCCAAGCCTGCCTTCCAGTGAACCACAGCATCAGGTTCCCCTGTCCCGCCCCCCCTCAGCCATTGTTACTGCTAATAAACAAAGATATTAAAGCTAACTATATGCTCTATTAATTATAGGAAGGTGAACTTGAGTCAAGTTTGTTACTGACGATGATTAATAATTACTGGTTCTACACACACAAGCAGTGCATTACAGTAAGTAAACAGGGTACGTTGTTGGGTAATAATTGATTAATTAGCACTTCCTAGTACACAGCTGAGTGGTCTAACATTGCTGAGTTTGAGCTATTGCTCATAATTATTAAAAGAAAAAAATATCTGCTCCCATTTTCTCAGTTTACTCTTCTGTACAGTCATTATTATTTTTTTCCTCAGACAGAATGTTTAATGGTTCAAAACCTTGAGCTTTATGCAGATAAATCATTAAAAAGAGTTTTTAGTTACGATTTTAAAGTAAAAAGTGTTTCTGTTTCACGAGGCCCAAACCATTCAGAAAACCAGCGTTAACCTTTAATGTTGCTGCCAAACTTTGGGTGTTTTTAGACAAGTGCCTCAGCCCCCATCATGCACGTTGCAAGGCTGCGTAGGGCACCACGCATGATCGAATGGCCAGACGTGCACGTTTCAGAGGACACTTCTGAGACATACAGCTTGGAGCCCTGCAACCTGTATTCCTCATAAGTGTCCTCTGCAATTTGCATGTCTGGCCACCGTACTGGGGGATGATGGGTGGGGAGGCGCTTGCCTCAAAGCACCCTGTGTTATAAAATCCGTTCTCCATCCACATGAGGCGGGTGTCTCACACTCATCTTTCCCCCCTTTATCGGGGCTGTGAAAATCTGCCCCCCCCCCTTTTTTGAGCATATTTTTTGAGCTGATGATGAGTGAGTTTTTAAAGCTCTGGATCCTTTCTCTCGCCACAAGTCATAGCCGGATGAGTCCTCTTTTATGCCTG
This sequence comes from Sphenodon punctatus, assembly GCA_003113815.1. Classification (NCBI taxonomy): domain Eukaryota; kingdom Metazoa; phylum Chordata; class Lepidosauria; order Sphenodontia; family Sphenodontidae; genus Sphenodon; species Sphenodon punctatus. The sequence goes on along the minus strand of QEPC01006595.1, from coordinate 1,988,332 downwards.
GCTCGGTAGATTATATTTTACAGCCTTTCCCTTCATACTCAGGTTTTGGATACTGGAAGGACTTTCATATGTGCTTAGTATGGATGCTTTGATTGATTGATTGATAACACTTTTATACCACCCCCTCCTGCCCAGTGGCAGCTCAGGGCAGTGTACAACATACAAAAACATAATTCAAAGTCAAAGTAAGTTTATTCGGCCGAGCCAATGGCTATAGCCAGATAAATAAAATTAGGAACAAAAGAGAATACAAAAGAAACACAAACCGGGGAGCAAGCCCTGAGGTTTTCATACAACTCTAAAAGATAAAGGAAGCAAAAATACAACAACGATCCATCATTACAATATAACCGACAGACACAGGCAACCTATTCACCCTTAATCAAGTTGAGATAACTCAGCCCTAACTTTACCTTCCAGAAATAGTTGCCTCGTTGAGCTCGCATAGACTAAAAATGTAGCCACTAATTGAAGAAAAGCCGGATTGGGTAAGGCATGTACCATCAAAGTATGGGCCGACCTACCTGGGAAATTTTGTAGGAGAGAGCGCAGATATTTATCCCGGCCATTGTCATACAGATGGCACTCACAGAGGATATGCTGTACTGTCTCCACGGTTATACCCTCAAAGGGGCATAACCTCTCTGAGAATGGAACACCCTCTCTCCTACCCTCAAACACTCTAGCGGGTAGGGCATTAAATCTCGCACACATCAGCAGAAATTTTGCCCTTTGGGAAATAGCAGCACTAAGGTATTCAGCCATGCACCCTGGTTCCGGTACAAAAAGATGATAATCTCGAAGGTGCATGGCCGCATTTACAGCCGCCAGATCAGACTGTCTGGCGACATCCTTAAGGCGGCCCAACACCTCCCCAAGGATACTAACCAAGGGCTTCCCCAGGACATATTCCAAAGAGAACCCCAACCTCCCCAGGTACTCTTTAATGCTATTGGACCAGGGGTCCTTAAATGCATCCCTATAGGCATAAGCATCCAGGCCACTACCGCTCAGGCTGGCATGCAAAGTACGGAGCCAAAATTTCAGAACAAGCCCCCATGCCACCGAGTTCCAGTCTTGCTGACCCACCTCCAACTGCACCGCAGCCGCTGGGGTGTCCCGCGGGGCTGTCAGCAGCCTCTGCAAACATATGCTGAATCCCATTCAGGGAATAACTACTCAAGGGGACCCAAAGCTCTGCCCCGTAGAGCAAACCCACCCGTACTTTAGCATTGAAGACCTGGATCGCCAGATCTACTGCCATCCTACCTGTTCCACAAAAGTACCTAGACAAAGCCAAAGAGGGGCCCTTAGTGGCAGAAGCTGCACGTTCCAATTGTTCAGTCCATTTCCCTGATTTATGGAAGTAAAGTCCCAAATATTTAAAATACGGGACTTGCTGAATCTGATTTTCATCCACCTCCCAATGATAGATCTTTCTCTCATTAGAGAAGACTACAACTTTAGACTTCCCATAGTTCAGCTCCAAATTATTCTCTTTACAATAAACTCCCACCGCCTGTAGTTGCCTGGACAACCCCACCTTAGTTTGTGACAGTACCACCAAGCAAAAACATAATTAAAAATAGAAAATACAAAATATATATATATATAGAAAAACCACATCACAATAAAATATTAAAATACAACTATAGAGGCCTGAAAGAAAACCCCAACATCCCCCAAATAAAAATACCCCTCCACCCACTGCCCCTAAAATAAAAGTAACCCCACCCACCCACTACTCATCCCCCTCACCAAACGCCTGGCGAAACATTGTCTACGGAAGGAGGTGAGATCCGGAGAGAGGTGAATCTCCACCGGGAGGGAATTCCACAGCCGCAGTGCGGCCACCGAGAACGCCTGCTCGAACATGGCCACCCAGGGGACCTTCAAGTGGACACCCCTGGCTGATAGCAGGGGCCGATCCAGGACACGAGGGAATCCCGCAGGTAAGTGGGGCCCAGGCTGGCTTTAAAGATAATAACCAACACCTAGAATTGGACCCGGAAGAGTATAGGCAGCCAGTGCAGAGAGTAGAGCACCGGTGTTATACGCTCCCAGCGGCTCGTCCCTGCAAGGAGCCGGGCCACCGCATTCTGCACCAGCTGCAGCCTCCAGATCATCACCAGGGGTAGCCCCACCTACAGAGCGATGCAGTAATCCAATCTCGAGGTAATGAATGCATGGACGGCGGTGGCAAGGTCGGAGCCCGAGATATACGACTGAAGACGTCAGACCAGATGTAGTTTACCAAACGCTCTCCTTGCCACAGCCGCCACCGGATCATCCAGACAGAGCTGTGAGTCGAGGAGGACTCCTAGACTCCGAACCTGAGGGACCAAGGAGGGATGTACCCCATCAATGATAGGGGCCTCCACTCCCTCGCCCCTTCCCACCAACATGACCTCTGTCTTGTTGGGATTCAGCTTCAGACGGCTCGTCCTCATCCAGTCTTTCACCGCAGCCAGACACTGGGTAAACACTCTAATTAAAATTAGAAAATATCCTAATTTTAGAATTACGCACCCACGCGGCTTTGCAGACCAGCACCTCAAGCTCTCAGGTAGATAGATACAGGGTGGTTTTGTCGATGTAAGTAAATTTAATAACAGGATTGTCAATTTGATACGTTTGGGATTTTAAGCTTTTGTGAGACTTAAAAACTGTGAGGATGCTGGTAAAATTATGGGAACCTCTCTGCTTTTTTAAAAGTAAGTTTCTAGTTTTCATAACTGCAGACAAAATCTTGAATAAAGCTCAGAAATCTCAAAGCAAGTAAAAAAATAAAACCCGCTCCCAGTTCTACGCAAAATCTCATGATTTTGGGGAAGGCTTGGCTCGTGAGTTTGGGACATTGGTAGTGGATGCCAACTCAGCAGTTATCAGAGCGCGTGCTTCCCTGCACCTAGACCATTGATTTGAATGGATAGACGATAATGCCAACAAGTGAAAAGCCAATTCAAGTTTCCCTGTGATATTTTGTCTTGTGTAGATATTTTTAATTACTGAAATCAATGGAGGGTTTTCTTGGTATTTATCTCCGTGGCATTGAAAAGCCATCTGATTACGCTTTACCTTCCCAAGTAAGTATTTGACAGTTTCCTAAGGCAGTGAATTAGTCCCAACCACTGCCCCTAATAAGAGTAACCACTGCCAGCTGGATCCTCCCCATTGCAGGGGTTTCCTTCACCCCATAGTGGTCCCTCCACAGCTCTGATCTAGGGTGGCCATCTAGGTCAATTTGTAAGGAACACGTATGAAAAATACATGCTTCGGGGCCTGTGTTGGTGCCCTAGGGGCCAGTGCAGGCCCTGTAACATGTATTTTTCACGAGTATTCCTTAAAAATTGGCCTAAGTGGCCACCCTTTGGGATCTCCCATAAACAGCGACTGCTGCCCTGTTTTCACTCCCCCCCCTGGTAAGGATCCTGCGCGGGATCCTAAGCTGCCACAGCTGCCGTTTGCAGGGGCGTGTTGCATGCTGTAGGCAGGGGTTGTGCAGGCGGGTTCCATACAGGGGCAGCGCACACACCCTTTTTGCCAGGGTTTGGGATCAGGCTGCCTGGACCCCATTATTCCCCTAGGAGTCTTCATAGCAGTGACCCTATTATTTCCTCCCCCACCCTTTGCCTCCTCCAGGGAATTCCGCCCCCCATCCCCCACACATTATTTACCCTGAGACACCTCCCCCCTTCAACTCCCCCTTCCCTCCCTTAGGGAACCCTATTAGCTGCCAATCACAGCCCTCATTCTCNCCAGACTCAATCTCCCAGCAGTCTCTATTTAGGAGGGATAGTTCCTCGTTGGGTGCTGAATCCCACTGTCCCTTGGGCGGGGGGGGGGGGCGCAAAATCCATCTTTCAGGAGAGAGAAACTAAAAGCCAGGTATTCAAGTCTCAGGCCCTTGTTTCCCGTTTGTCTCCTAAGGAAAACAATTGAGAGGGAGATGATGGAATGACAAGAGACTATGGCTGCTTTCTCTCATTACCCGGGAGGGGGAAGGAACTTCTGGGAGGGCAATCGCACCTTTATTTTCACAGGAATTAGCGCACATAGGAATGCGCTATTCCGCTTTTCTCCCACAAAAACACCCGTGATTGTAAGAGCTACATCGGGAGGGTGAGGGGGTCATGCGTGAGAGTTCTCACAGGAGAAAAGTGGAATAGCGCAATCCTACATGCACTAATTCCCGTGAGAACAGAGCTGCGATTGCCCTCATGGAAGTCGTCGCCCCTCCCCCCCGCCACGGTAATGTGAGAAAGCGGCCTCTGTGGAACGAGATACAGGAGCGTATTGATTCCTCTTTATGTGGAATGTTGGGAGGTCCGCATGCGTCTCATTGTGGGAAGGGGTGGGGCTTATTGATTAAGGGGCGGGGCTTGTCCCTCTGGCTGCTAGAAATGTCGGGAAGTTCAAAGCAACATTCTCAGGAAATACCAAGTATAAACAAAGGAGAAGGTGGGGCCAGCTGCTTTTTGAGGGGGGTGGAAACCTGTGAAGCAGAAGGAAAACATGATCTGCGGATCTGAAGACATCGATGGAGAAACCATAGATTCTCTCCCTCCAATCACTTTCTTAGCCCTATCCTGGTCATACCGCCGCAGGGACGAAGTAGGTAGAAAGAAAAGTAATCCAGTGACCCCACTTCGAAATGCTCTTTGAAGCTCTTTGAAACGAAGAGCACGGTGACTATCCAAGATCAGGAGTATAAAATGGGTTGAAAACATTTTCTTTTTTTAAATGATTCCTGAATATATTAGTCAGATTTTACTCTACCATGATGCATTGCAAGTAAGATACTGGGTTTAAAACGTAAACACCAGCTGACCATGAGCTATCTCGGCTCCAGGAGAGCGCTACTGCCAAACAGCAAAGTAATCCAAGCCTGCCTTCCAGTGAACCACAGCATCAGGTTCCCCTGTCCCGCCCCCCCTCAGCCATTGTTACTGCTAATAAACAAAGATATTAAAGCTAACTATATGCTCTATTAATTATAGGAAGGTGAACTTGAGTCAAGTTTGTTACTGACGATGATTAATAATTACTGGTTCTACACACACAAGCAGTGCATTACAGTAAGTAAACAGGGTACGTTGTTGGGTAATAATTGATTAATTAGCACTTCCTAGTACACAGCTGAGTGGTCTAACATTGCTGAGTTTGAGCTATTGCTCATAATTATTAAAAGAAAAAAATATCTGCTCCCATTTTCTCAGTTTACTCTTCTGTACAGTCATTATTATTTTTTTCCTCAGACAGAATGTTTAATGGTTCAAAACCTTGAGCTTTATGCAGATAAATCATTAAAAAGAGTTTTTAGTTACGATTTTAAAGTAAAAAGTGTTTCTGTTTCACGAGGCCCAAACCATTCAGAAAACCAGCGTTAACCTTTAATGTTGCTGCCAAACTTTGGGTGTTTTTAGACAAGTGCCTCCGCCCCCATCACGCACGTTGCAAGGCTGCGTAGGGCACCACGCATGATCGAATGGCCAGACGTGCACGTTTCAGAGGACACTTCTGAGACATACAGCTTGGAGCCCTGCAACCTGTATTCCTCATAAGTGTCCTCTGCAATTTGCATGTCTGGCCACCGTACGGGGGGATGATGGGTGGGGAGGCGCTTGCCTCAAAGCACCCTGTGTTATAAAATCCGTTCTCCATCCACATGAGGCGGGTGTCTCACACTCATCTTTCCCCCCTTTATCGGGGCTGTGAAAA
>QEPC01006595.1:1960922-1979019 GCA_003113815.1 Sphenodon punctatus | reverse complement strand
CCCTTTTAGCTGCCAATCACAGCCCTCATTCTCATGGACACACCCCCTTCCTCTCCCCGTCCCTCCATAAACCCTATTAGCTGCCAATCACAGCCCTCATTCTCATGGACACCCCCCCTTCCTCAGGAAACCCTATTTGCTGCCAATCACAGCCTTCATGATCATGAACACGCCCCTTTCCCCCCGTCTCCCAGAAACCCTATTAGCTGCCAATCACAGCCCTCATTCTCATGGACACGCCCCCTTCCTCTCCCCCCTCCTTCAGGGAACCCTATTAGCTGCCAATCACAGCCCTTATTCTCATGGACGAGCCCCTTTCCCCTTCAGAAGCCCTTTTAGCTGCCAATCACAGCCCTCATTCTCATGGACACACCCCCTTCCTCTCCCCGTCCCTCCATAAACCCTATTAGCTGCCAATCACAGCCCTCATTCTCATGGACACCCCCCCTTCCTCAGGAAACCCTATTTGCTGCCAATCACAGCCTTCATGATCATGAACACGCCCCTTTCCCCCCGTCTCCCAGAAGCCCTATTAGCTGCCAATCACAGCCCTCATTATCATGGACACGCCCCCTCCCTCCGGAAACCCTATTAACTGCCAATCGCCTTCATCATGGACACGCCCCCAGGGCTCGCTCCCGCCCTTCCTCTTAGCGGGGCCGCGCGCCTGGCCGCCGCGCCTGCGCAGTCGCCCGGCTCCAGGGGGCGCGCATGTCGTGTGGCGGTAGCTGACAGACACGAGGGAGCCGTCCCAGCGGGGCAGCAGGGCGATATAGGGGGGGGTGCCCCAGCAGGCGTTTAGGGGTAGGGGAGACTCCATAGGGAGCCCAGCAGTAATTGTGGGGTGCAGGGGGGTCTCCTCAGCGTAGCTGTGGGGGGTCCCATCCTGGGGTACTGGGCAGGGGGGTATTGGGACCCCAGCAACTGATTTGGGGGCCAATTGGGGAAGGGGGGTTCCCAGGCTAGCCGGGGGGATATTGGGGTGCCAGTCATTTGGGGGATACAGAGGGGGTCTCCTCAGGGTAGCTGGGAAGGGGGGAGGGGTCCCAGCAGTTAATTTTGGGGTACAGGGGGGTCTCTGCCGGGAACAGGGGCCCCCCCCTGGGCAGGGGGCTTGGAGTCCCAGTCCTTGTGGAGCAGAGCCCCCGCAGGGTCGCCGGGAAGGGAGGAGGGGTCCCATCCTGGGGTACCGCGGCGACAGGAGGGGATGTAGGGGCCCCAGAGGTTGTGGGGCGAAGTCTAAGCAGGGTAAATGTGAAGGGGGGTTGGGTTGGGAGGCAGGGTCCCAGCAGGCAAAGGGGAGACTTAGCGGGAAGAGGGGTGCTGTTCCGGTGTGCTGGACAGGAGGGCTTAGGGGTCCCCGTAGGGAATTCGGAGGTACGGGGGTGTCAGCGGGGTAACTGTAAAGGGGGGTTGGTCCTATCCTGCTAAACTGGACAGTGGGGGCACCGGGAAGGGTGGTGAGGAGTCCCAGCAGGTAACTGCGGGGAGCAGGGGAAGTGAGTGGTTGAGGAGTGTCAATAGGGCAATTAGGGGGGGTCCCTCTGGAATAATCCGGGACAGGTGGAGTCGCAGTGAGGGCCCTGGGTCCCAGCAAGTCGTTGTGGGGAGAAGGGGAAACCTAGTCGGGCAATTGTGGGTCCCAACAGGGCAACTAGGGGTCTCACTGGGATGATGTGCGTCAGGAGGTGTCGCAGTGAGGACGGGGCAAGGCAGCTTGGAAACCCACAAGGGGTGTAGAGCGGGGGAGCTCCTCGGGCCGTTGTGACTTCGGAGGACAGTCGGGTGTTCTCTGGGAAGCCAGGGGCTAGGAAGCCTGATCTGCCGGCCCTTCCCACCATGCCTCTTGTTCTGAAGAGGCTGCATGAGGCTTTCCTCAAGCTGCTGCTCCTGCCTGCCAGAGGCACTGCGCTCCCGGCTGCCAAGCCCCAGGCCTCGGAGGTGCTGAGCCAGCACCTGCTGCAGAGAGGCCTGCCGCACTGGACTTCCTACTGCGTCAAGTACAGCTCGGTGCACAATGACCAGTTTGGGCTCTCCAACTTCAACTGGGAGGTGGAAGGGACCAACTACCACATCCTACGGACCGGCTGCTTCCCTTTTATTAAGTACCACTGCTCCCGGGCGCCTCGCCAAGACCTGGCCCTACACAACCACTTCTTTACTTTCCTTAAAATTATAAACTGTGGTAAGTGACGCTTCTGGACTTCGCTCCTCTCTAGAGCTGGGGCTGGAATTCGAGGGATCCAAGTCTGGGATCTGGACCCTGGATCTAATCCTACCCTTGAGTGAGCTCAGGGTAAGGGAGCAGAGATGAGGGCACAATGCACTCGAGGTTAAGGGATCGAGCCATGGCACGGATCCATGATCGGGACCCTCCTCTTCCTTGTCCCAGTGTGAGCGCGCTCCTAAATAGGGCTCAAATTATAAGGGAAAAGGTAGCGGGGGTGGGCTCAGTGAAATCATGCCCCCCTGTAGCCTTTTAAAGCCAATAGCTATGGGGGCCATCAAAAAAGGTAGGGGGACCAGGGCCCCTCTTGACCCCCTGTCATTCAGGCAGTACCCCTAGGCCCCAGTATCTTACTCATTTTCAAAGGAGGGGGGGAAATTCCCTCCCCATGATCTCGAGGGAAGGGCACACAGTATTCAATATGAATTTGTATAGTGGCATTAGGATATTTCTGTTCTGTTCTTTTCCCAATAATTCCTAACATTCTGTTTGCCTTTTTGAGTGCTGCTGATGTTTTGGGTGAGCTATTTATTTAGACTTCTGTTCCGCCCTTCCCCTAAGGTTCGGGGTGACTTGCATAAGCTAGAAATACAGTAAGGCTCCCTTTAAAAATTTCATTCAAAGAAAAAAACACCCTCACCCCTAACCCTGCCTGCCAAGTGCTTTACCAAAAGGAAACGTTTTCCCCACCACTGCAACACGCCCAGGCTCTGATGCGGACCTCCAAGGGAAAGGAATTTCACAACAACTGAGACCGCTGCCCTGTGGGCCCTGGTTGTAAGGAGAAGATTGGCTGGCGGTCCCCACAAGCGAGCGCTCCCGACCCACCGCAGGAGCCGCAATGGAGCATGGAAGGACAGGCGGTCTCAGATAGGAGGGGCCCAGGCCGTTCAAAGATCAAAACCAACACCCTGAATTGTGCCCGGAAGACTCTAGGCAACCAGTGCCGAGTGTAGAGCACCAGTGTCGTGTGTTCACGGTAACCCACCCCCTAAAGGAGCTGGGCCACCACATTCTGCACCAGCTGCAGCTTCCGAACAGTCGCCAAGGGCAGCCCCATGTAGAGCGCGTTGCAGTCGTCTAGCCTCGAGGGGATGAAAGCAGGGATGAGGGGGGCCAGATCTGAATCCAAAAGGGCCACAGCCTCCTCCCCAGATGGAGTTGGGGGAAAAGCGCTCCCGGCCACCCCTGCAGCTTGATGGAAGCGCGCCCAACGTGTTTATACCCTTTTTAGAACTAGCCATAGTGACTCCCGGGTCCGTTTTCTGGGAGGCCTTGGTGTCATCGGGCTCAATCGCAAACCCTGCACGCTGTGCAAACAGTGTGTGCGCATCTCGTGTGCAAGCCGCTCCTAGAGCACACGCGCCACTCTGGCTCCCGTGCACGTTGTGTGCAAGGCACATGCTAGCCGTGCACGTCTAAGCCCTGCGCACGGGAATGGGATCAAGCCCACTGGGGATAAATTGTCACTACTGTTGATCTGTTACGAGGATATAAACTCTAGAGAGGAGGCTTGTTAATGTTATCAACGCAGGTGGGTCCAGTGAAAGTGATCAACTGAACTGCTTGTCTGCCTTGTTCTCAATTTAATTCTATTTATAAAATTCATTTGTCTATTTACCAACATCGTCAGACTGTCAAAAAAGATCCGAATCTGATTTGATTTTAGGGAGTTTTATATGTTTGAAACACATTTTTTACCATTTTTATTCTTCCCTTTAACTTGCAGAGTGGTGGGAAACCTCATGTTTGGGGGGCGGCAAATGTTTTTTTGTGTGTGTGCCGCCCCCCCCTTCCAGTTCCTGGATCCATTTCCCACTCCAAACACTGAAAAACTGAACCTCAGGGTACAGGAGTGGAGATGAGGGCATGCACACAAAGATGGGGGATGGAACTTCCTCCTCCTGAACACACCCCTTAAGCACCTCCTATGGTGCCCTCGGAACTTGTTTTAATGTTCAAACTGACTCCTGGGAGGGAAAATGGTTCTGCATCCCTGGTAGGGTTAGAATAACATTGATGTTACTTTGAAGACCCATTTGTGCCCAGTTACCGTTACTCTTGACTGCGGGAGCCTTCTGGACTAATTTTGCTGTCCTGTGACAGCACGTGGGATGTCCATGTTCGAATTAGAGCCATAATTGTAAGCTCTATAGGGCACGTCTTATTGCATAGCTATTATTAATATTCCCTTTCAACTCTTTTAGATCTCCCCTATGTTGGTTTGGACTCTCACAACCCTTAATGTTTCTTTGTAACAAGCTTCTCTCTTTCGTAGGTATCCCGACTTTATTATATGGAATTGGTTCCTGGTTCTTTGCCAGAGTCACGGAGACTGTCCACACACGTTACGGCCCGATTACTGTTTATTTTCTCAATAAAGAAGATGAAGGGGCCAGATACTGACCTTGTGCTTTCAAGTCCACAGCAATCGGTGGGTTACCGCAGTCTTGGGTAGTCTAATTAATATTTTTGCTGTTTTTAAAATATAAAGAACTGAAAGTAATTATATGAAACATTACTTTTTAATTTGTTACCCCAAAATTCCAGCAGAAGTAGGAAATGCCTGTTGGAGCCTGAGATGTTGAAGAGAGGAGCTGCTTTGGGAAATGACTTGATTCACCCACAAAAGCTCTGCTATCCCTAAAAACAGCAATTACAGTGTATATATTTGGAGGCTTTTCTGCTAACCTGCTGGTTTATTTTTTTCAGATACATACACGAAAGGTTAAGTTAAGTAACTGATGTAATCTGAAGACAGCCAAATTCCCCAATAATCTCCTAAACATAATGGTTAAATACCTTGGATTTCAAACTGTGTCTCAGGTGTTCAACACGATGTAGATTGCCCTACTAATTGTCCTAGTTAATCAGTCTGAAGGAATCATAACAACTCTGTACTCCTATGTAGGTATAATGAAATCCTTTTTAAACCAAGGCATTTTTCAGTCCCATATAACTGAACATACACCCAAGTGTCACCTTAACATTTTTATCCACATTTTAGAACAGTGGGCATAATCCTCCACTCACTGAAATCGATGGCAAGGCTCTATTAGCTTTGACGGTGGAGGATTATCCTGCCCATCTGAAACATGTTTCTGCGTTTTCAAGATCTGACCTCTGTGTTGTTTGTGTGTGTTTCCTACAGTTGAGCCCATCACTCATACTCCAAGTAGTTTGTGTGCTTAGTTCAAACCACACCAAGGAAAGATAGTTTGTTTGTTTGGCATCTGCGGTCAGGGCTTTGAGTTGCTTGCTTAGGGTTAGGGGACTGATGGATTTGTGGACTTGATAGTGTGTGTTTCCACCGCTTGTGGTGGCGAAGGCGATCATGTGCTAGGCGCAGCAGTTCAAAACCAGAAGCAGACGTGTTGCTCTGCCCCAAAGGTAGAAAATATTTCAGTAGTGGAGGAAAACAAAAAGCCATGTGCAGCAAATCAGCACTGGGAGAAAAGGATAAAACACGCAATGTAATAGTTGCTGATAAAAAAATAATTGAGAACTCTGGAATAGCAAGGTGGTGTTAACTGGGGAATAAATACGGGTCAGCTGCATTGAACCTGACGCTCCGAGGTGCTGGCACTTCTAATGGACTATTTCAACACCAAGTTTAGTGAGACGTTGGAAAACCCCAGAATATACCTCTTTAAGGCCATGTGAACTGAAAACCTTGGAAGTTTCCAGCCAGTTTAAAGAGGGTGACGCTCTTGAACCAAATAGCTTTTTGCAGTGCGGGACCTTTCAATTCATGTATGTAAAATCAAGGAAATAAAATCCAAACTTGTATTAGAATTTAATTGATAGTGCCCAAATAAGCTGGCTGGAAGCCTTAAGAAACCATTTGTATGGAAAATGTTTAGGTTCATGTTTTCTCTTTACAGTAATGATATTTCAGCACACATTCTCAGGAAGCTATATTTTCTGTTGTGAAAATAAATGCAACAGATTAAATTTAAGGATAATGTTACTAATATGACCAATATAAGGAAATGATGCGAAATAAAAAGCCGTGTTGAAAATATTTTGCAAACACTGAATTGTTTTATGCAATGTAAAAAGTGTCTAAATAAAACCTTAATCAAAGAAGCCCTTATGCCACTATATTTAGTGCTGAGGAATATTCTTGACACAATGGTTTACCCAAGAAGGAGATAGTGTTACATTAAGCTTCATTAATAATAAAACTGTCTATTAGCATTTTGCTAGAAGGGCTAGAACTGATTTCCTCCGTAATGGGCAAAGTTAAATAACTACAGCTCATAAATTTAAAGTCAAATACTGCTCATTCATTGCTACTGATTTTGTCAATACTTTGCTGTAAAGGTTTGGTCTCCACACAAGGCTGATAAAATGGTTTTTAATTACCAGACTATAAATACAGCTTTTCATTGAAGTTGCACCTCCACTCGCGGCAGCTTGTTTGATTTCTGATAATGCGTACTGCTGACTTTGCTTACCTGTTTTTCAGTAAGTGGAGGCAACATGACTCCTTGTCCATATAGTGATGGGCAAGTCTCCTTAGAGAACGTCTTTGACAAACTACCCTATTGATCCCTGCAATTCTGTGCTGCTTGCAGCATTAAATAGAGACTTGATTTCTTGCTCAATGCTCTCACTGTGTAACAATTAAGAAAATGTAATATTTTCTTGTATTACATGAAAATCAATAGACCTCTTGCTCTTGTCGAGTTGATCATGGTGAAGGATGAACTGGAAGATGGCTGAGGGCAGAGTTCAAATATAATATCATTCACTGATTTCATTAAGACTTTTGTGTGTCCTGTCAGAATACTTAATGGAAAATATGCTACTCATAAAGTGCAGTGTTGTGATTTACACATTACACGGGTCTTTGAGAGACTTTGTTTTCATGAGGAATCACTTTAATTTGCGAGGTGTGTGTGTTATTTTTAGAATGACGTAGCTAATTTGTTCGACTTCAATCAAAAGTGGAAAGGGTCAGTTTGGTTTTCAGTCTGTTTTGTGTAAAGGATTTTTGGTTTGTGAGGTTCTGTGGGGCAGGGTCTGATCAAGAATGTAGTCATTATTTAAATTAAAATAAAAACAAAGGTGTGAGATCATATTTGGGGTGCAGGCCTCTGCTGTTGAAGTCAGTGGCTCATGATCCATTGACCTTTAACGGTGAAGGATTTGCACCCTTGGTGCTCTCCATCCTAAATAATTAGCACTGCAGTCAGAATGAGAAGTTGTGGCTGTTGGTCCTAGCCTAACAAGCAACTTGTGTACATTTCTTTATATACACTTTTACCCAGGGCTGGAGTTGGGGTGCAGATGGGGCAGTTTGCCTCCGACCTGCACAAGCTCTTTCCTCACCTGTATAGAATATGAATGAGACCAGAGGGACCTTGAGGGCAGGCTCATGTGACTTTTTGGCATGAGGCTACCAAATCCTCCTGGCCCTAGTTTTATCCATGAGATAATTTTCTAAATAAAATACTTAGAAGACATAGCAGTTGCTGGGTAGCACGATTTCCATGACAGCTCTGAGATCGGTGGGAGGATCACGTTGTCTTGTCTTCACTAGGAAAACTCAGTCAGAATTGGCACTTATCACTAGGGGTGAGACTCCAGGGGGATTATCAGGTATCAAATTTATCAGTATTGGATTCCCAATATCAGATTTATTGGTATCGGAATATTGGATTTTTAGCATTGCCGATTTTCTTGAATTTTTAACATTGTGGGCATTGACTTCAATGGGCAATGTTAAAAATCCGATAAAACCGGCAATGTTAAAAAATTGATATTTCGATACCGACAATTATCGGTATTTGGGGATTCATCCGATACCGCCCGCTATCAGATTAACCCGATAACGATAGTCCCACCCCTACTTATCACTGCATGCTTCAATCTTGGGCTCATGGATGTGAGGTACTAACAAGACAGACACGTCAGACTGGGTACTCTATCCAATCCCTTTGGGAGCAGAAGAGAGGTCAGGAGGTAACCTTTTCTATTGGCAGTGAAGATTGCTGCTGCCGGGTAATATGCAGATAGTTCTTCCAAGTCCCCCAAGATCAGAACTCTAAAGAAATCCCAGCAAGCCGCTGTTTAGAATGTTCTCTTCCTTGCTGACCCATTCGGTAAGAGATACCAAGTTCTTACAAGCCTTTTTAGCGTGGTTCATCTATGGAAAGAAAGGCTGTTCAAACGCCCTGTCGGTGTGTGAGAATGTCACTCCTTTTACAACTTTTGATTCCCTCAAGCCAATTTCAGCTAAACTGGGCAGGAGGTCAGATGGCCCAAAGGTAATCCGCCATTAGAAACCTCATAAAAATATCGATATGTGGCCCCTTTTTCTGCCTTTCCTCCCAACTGCCAAGATCAGCGGGCCCTTCTGTGCTTGGCTTCTAGCAGAGGAGGAGTGCATGCCAGCCCAGGAACTGGATTGGATACCTCAAAGCCTAGGAGGACCCTTCCAGCTCCCACGCCTTTATAAGTCAGGCTGACCTGCCAGGGGGTTGCTCTATGGAGACGCTAAAGGGGTCAACAAGGAAGAGAACATTCTAAACAGCAGCTTGCTGTAATTTCTTTACACTTCCAAACTCAGGGGACTTGGAAGAACTATCTGCATATTACCCACCAGGCTTTGTCTGTAGCAGTCTTCACCCTTTGGTGGCAGCAAGTGGGGCTTTTTGCAAAATTATATTCTGTATTAAGGTAGATTAATTGCTGGTGGGGTTTTGAGACAATCGCAGGGGGTGAGGCCTCATCTGGGTGACAAATGGGAGTAGGTTGGGCAAGGGGATGGATGTGAGAGGTGGAGTGGTTGGGGAGTTGGGATGGCAGTTTGTTTGTATTTTATTTATTTGTTGTAAGCCACCCAGAGCTGCATGGATTGGGCAGGATACCGATCTAAAAACGATGGTGAAAAATTCTGTTGACTTACAGTGAGCGGAGTCCCCAACTTTGAACCTCCCTACATTAATTTCAACCATATTTGGTAGACGACCCCAAAATAAATACTCCTCCATATTTCATACCAATAGGGGTACCTGGAAGGGGGAGAGAGTCCCTTTTTAAGTAGCAAAAAATGAAAAAAAAGCAAACAAACATTGATTTACATTGAGTATTCTCCCTGCTTAGGAAACAAGAGCTTTTCATTAGTTCAGAATTGTTTCC
Source organism: Sphenodon punctatus (assembly GCA_003113815.1). Classification (NCBI taxonomy): domain Eukaryota; kingdom Metazoa; phylum Chordata; class Lepidosauria; order Sphenodontia; family Sphenodontidae; genus Sphenodon; species Sphenodon punctatus. The sequence goes on along the minus strand of QEPC01006595.1, from coordinate 1,969,643 downwards.
TACTGTGGAGAAGATCCCTGATTATGTTTTGTCTCAACAGGCAGGTTCTATCGCTCCTAATTTTTGGAGGCGGTTGTTCATCTAGCCTCAAGGTTTTACTGCAACACCGTGCATCTTGTCAGCCCAGATCTTAAATTTGGTTGAGACTCTGGCTGCTTGCTTAATAAACGATGGTTCTCACTGGAGCACAATGTGAACTGCACCGACTACCTGCTGTTTTCCCACCATTTTTAGAAATGAAAGGTTATAAAACCGATTGGGCCCCACGTATTCAAAAGACCACCTCTTTGCTTGTGTTCCATCGCAACTCTGAGGTAAAGATGGGACTCCCGTCTGGCCGGTATCGTCTGTGCACCCCGTTTCTACAATGAGGGCAGGCAGAGAGGTGTTCTCAGTGGCTGCCCCAAATTTAAGGAACTCCCTCCCCTCAGAGGTTCATCTAAGCCTGGCCTGTTTATCTTCTGGAGGCAATGCAATACCTTTTTGTTTGGGCAGACATTTGGCAGGTGGGGATAGGATTGGGGTATAGCAGGCTAAGGGATTTTAATCTGCCTTTATTTGGTTTTATTGGGGTATTTTAATATTTGGGTCTCTTTTTCTGGGGTTTGTTTTTACTTATATGTTGTAACCTGCTCTGAGCCTCAATGGAATGGGTGGGATTTAAATAAATAAATAAATAAAATAAAATAATAGAAGCTGGTATTTGTGATGAGAGGGTTTTAGTGATTGGGAGCAAAGAGCTGTTTCTCCTTTAATAATTTTGTGGCTATTTCAGTATTTTCTAATTGATAGGGTCCTTTTTCTGCACAAGAAATTGTTTACGCTGTGTGTCTATATTGAATATAATACATACAGCTGCGTGTGTATATACATTGATATTTTATCTGAGATAATTGCAATACAAACTAACCAGTCAGCTTTCTGATCGCTTGTTCTGCTCAATACTCGCTGGAAACAAAGCCCATTCTCTCTTGTCAGCCTTGCTTTAATGATCTCTTCACTTTATACTAGAATGATGTTTAAATGAGAGTGAGAGATGACACACACACATAGGCTAGCAGCTTTGTTTCACCTCACGCAGATAACTGAAACCTTACTCTAAACCTAGTGGATCCGGTAGCGCCTTTTTTCAGCACTCTCCTTTTAAACTGTAATGACTAGTGGGGGCATCTTAACCTAAGCAAGTGCTTAGCATTACATCTTACCTGGGTCAACAGTCTAGGGTATCAGAGTTAAACTGTGTTACTGTAAATTAATGGAAAATGTAACTGCTCTTTGCTGAAAGATCAATGTCCAATAAAGGCTGCACAATCAAATCTTGTTGCCATGATTGAGATCCTTAATTGCCTTTCAAAGATAAGGTGGTAATCAACATAGGTTTAACTGACCTTTTTTACTAGTTCAATTACATGCTAATGACTAGGGCCAAGGCAGAATCTTTAACTACTTACACTTTTAAAATCTTATGTTAGTAATGAAAAATTACTTAAGCCACACAATCGATGATACCAGTCTTAATTACTATATTTCACTTTTATACCTTTTGTGTATTTGACAAACTTATATCACAAGAGAGTTCCCAATAAGAAGTAGTAGTTAGAGAACACCAAAACCTGGAGAGGATTGTTTTCTAATCCCAATTATTGATGTCTTCGATGTTTTGTTTATTTGTTTTAATGGAAATTTCTGGGATAAATTAATAATCTAATAATGCCAAATTCTAATGGCTTTAAGCATAAGTACATATAAAGATCAATTTCTGTATCTGATAGGGCCTCCTTGTACTATTAGAAATAAGATTGTTTGGAACTAGTCCTCTTCCAGGTAGAGACAAAATCAGATTTCCAAAGGTAACAATGACTCGTCTTTGGGTGCAATCTTGAACCCGCTAAAATCAATGGAAGTATTGCCATCGACTTTGGCAGGTTCAGAATTGCAGGCTTTGATGTGCAGCTCCCGAAGACTTTCACAGAAGGTAGCTGTTGAACCATTTGTGCTCACAAAGTAAGCTGAGCAGGGTCAGGTACGACAGCAGTCCCTGAGTCACCCTGCCAATTTTGGTAAATTTTTGTCTACTGTAGCAATCTATCTTCACAAACCTTGTTTGCTATGGAAATTTCAAGTTTTAGTACCCAGTATCCGTGCATTTCCAAACTCAGATAATTGTTGCAGCACTAATTTCCTAGATTTGTGCAGAAGGACATACTTTGAAGCCTTTCTATTCAGATGAACTCCACTAAATCTGAAGCAGTCAAGTGGACTATGAGACGTAATAGTTGCATCTTCTGTGGACTGCCAGCGGTGCTTCTCGGTCGCTTGCAGCTTGTTCAGAATGCAGCAGCTCGACTGCTTACTGGTTTGGGCAGCTGTGATCATATTATGCCTGACCTGCGTTAGCTGCTTGTAGAGCGACAGATTGAATTTAAGATTATGCTGGTGGTTTTCAGGGTCCTGAACGGTAAGGCCCTGGCTATAGTCGAGACCTGCTCCTGGAACCTCACACCACCTACTGTTCGGGGATCCTCCATCACATTTTAACTTGGTGGGCAATTGGGCCTTTGCTGTGGCGGGCCCCTCAGTGTGGAACTTGCTTCCTCCAGATGTCTCTCTTAGTTCCTCGCCTCCTCACCTTCAAAAAGCACATGAAGACTTTTTATTTATTCTCTAGGTGCTTTTAGGATCTGCTGCTGGTTTCCGGTAATGTGTGTTGCTCTTCTCCCTTTTTAAAATTGTTTTATATATATATATATATATATATTTAAAATGGATTTTATGTATTGTATTTTATCTTACAAAGCACTCGGAGCACCATTTGGTGGTGGGGCGCTCTGAAAATTATTATCTGAGATTGATTTGTTTGAGATCAAGACAATTCTTTAAATAAGTGCTATAATACATATACAGTAGAACCTCACTAATTTGCATCGATTGGGAAGCTCATTCCAAATGATTGATTTTTGTGCATTAGCAACGAAGTCCTGCTCATGCAAACACGTTTGTATCTGCTTAGCTGTTACTATAATGAGTATTGCTACTAAAGTCACTGGAACTACTCGTACAGGTAAAATTAAGCATATTTGTTGGATCAGAAGAAATGTCGTTTAAATGATCAAGGAAAATGTATTGTAAAAAACGCTGCTTCTTAGACCCTTTTCACACGGGCACCCCCTGCCTGCCCCTCCACCAACTTCCACGCATCACTGACGTACGGAGCAACGGGTGCCAATGCCTGATGCTGCATGCGTGGAGATGGGTGGGGGACTGTGGGAACGCAGCCCCAGGTGCTGCCCATCCATCGGTACCACGTGTGAAAAGGGCCTTAGACAAGTGCAGCTTAATCTTACTTGTGTGGCCGCGTCATAATGCAGAAGTAAATTCACTGTGATACGTTTTATAAAACATAAAGTCTTTAATGTGAGGCTCATACGGCACACAAATTAAGTCTCTCTGTCGAGAAGTTAAGAGAGATCATGAATTTTGTGTGTTTAAATGATGAAGTATGCAGATTAGCAAAGTTTGAATGAGGAGGTTTTGCTGTAAAGAGTGTAAACGTGTAGTCCTCCTCATTTAAAAATGTGCACTAGTGTTACTGAGACTTGGAAGTGAAGGAGTGTTCTGTCCTACAAGTACTTCAGCCATTGTGATGCAGTATTTGTTCGCAAAGGTAGAATGTGCAGAGGTATTTTAATAAAAGTGTCATCATTTTAAGCACAGTTTATGAGCACTGTACTACTCCATTATAAAAACCAATTTATTATATTCAGTGATATTAATAATCCTAATAGAATAAAACTGCAAAACTCTTCTTCACAGAAGGGATCTGATCACAAGAAGCTCTGAATTTTAAAATGCAAACTTAAAAATACAGCACTTCCTAAGGATGCTCAAAGTTGGTGTTTTCTTGATGGAGTTATGAACATTATAAAGTCAGTGTGCTTTAGTTAACCCAAGTACATAAATCTGTTTGAATCCTGCTTTGTAGAAGAAATGCTATTAGATATGATCATTACATGCTTAGTGATTCATGGGCCTTGTTACATACATGCTTTGTAATGTATGAATTATTTAGTAAGAAAAATCACAATAATTTTGTTGTTACTCAAAAATTTATAGGTTGGCAGAAACAATTATGCAGCCCCCGAAGCTGGTAGAGGGAGGTACCATAGCATCATTAATGCTGCGCAGCCTGGTTTTTCACTCAGCCTAACCTGTCCTGTCCAGGCTGTAATTTTTCAGTAATTGTACCTCCATAGACAGCCTTTGAGCAATATTCATTTTGCTCAGCAGGCAAATAGCCGTAAAGAAAAAAATGCAAAAGTGAATTCTAAATATGGACATGACTTCAAAAGAGACCTTAATGTTTCATAAACCTACCAAATTTAAGAAGTTATATTCTTCTGGAAAAAAACATCCAAATATTTATTTATTCATATTTTATCCTACCCTTTGCTTTAGGCTCCAGCGGTGATTGCAACGCACACTAAGTTCACATGTTCTCAGATAAACCAAATAAAATCCCCAGCCCCTTAATGTATTAAAATGCAGCAAAGAAAGTTGAATAAATTCATGTAAGACCCCTCCCCCCGCCATTATTATTATTTTATTTGTATAGTGCCAGCAACGTCCCTGACACTGTACAGTCAATCGGTGTAGATAGGCTCCCTACCCCAAAGGGCTTACAATCTAAGAGACAAGGGAGAGGTGAACATCCGAAGAGACAAGGATACATTCATAAGCCGTAACTCCCTAACCCTATCCGTGCCTGTTAAATAACAAAAAGGTTTTACATTTGCCTCCAGAAAGAGAAGCAGGCTCAGGCTTAGATGAACCTCCAAAGGAAAGGAGTAATATGCCATACCATGTGGACAAAACAGGCTTAAAAGCTCCATTTGAAGCCCGGTTCTACACCCGTTGAACTGAAGTTTTGCCACTGACTTTGATGGGAGCAGGGTACGGCTCTTGCAGTGAAATTCCCCTTGATGCCTTCCGCCAATGTTAGTCCCTCTGTCATTTAAGACAACATCAAAGGGCTGTTGGGTGCAGTAGGGAAAGAATGTAAGAAGGGCAGCTGGGCTTGTTTTCCACATAAACCGACAGGGTCTCAGTACTCGCTATCTCTGTTTCAATTATTTGTTTGTCCTCCGTATCCATAATATCTGAACACTTCACAAGCGTGTTGTATTTAGCTCCACAGTACCGCTGTAAGGTAGGGATCCCCCCCAACCCCAGTTTACAGATAGTGAAGGGGATTGCAGACACCTGAGGTGGGGGGAAGAGGGAGAATGCCGTGAGCTGAAATCACGTTAGGAGGATCACGTGAAGTTCCGCTTGTATGCAGCAGCGTTTAGCTCATTTCCGCCATGATTTCAGGGAGATGGTGGGATTTTCAACCCTGTCTCCCATCCCTAAAATCACAGTGGAAATAGGCTAATCATGTGAAAAACCCAGCACAAACGAGCGGAATTTTACGGGATCCCCCTGACGTGAGTTTGGCTCATGGCCGACAGCGGTTCCTGCCCTCCAAACCCATCCCCATGTCGTGCAAGCAGCCTAACAGTGAAGCCACTCTAACCTGATTTGGGCAGCGTTACTCCACGTTGACCAGCTTTGCCCCACAACGCAGCCCATCGTATGTCCAGTAGCCGCCAGATGTTCACCCTGCCCTGGGGCAGGACGGGCAGCCAACTGCTATGCGCTGCGTCCGCTGGAAAAGGTGGGTATGCAGCATGTAACAGCGTTGCCCAATGTGGGGTAACGGTGCCCGGATCGGGATAAGGGAATGCCACTCATGCGGCCAGGCCCATGCAGTCCCATGGCGAGGTGCGCCTCCCTGTATGGCCACATCATGGTCGGGGGCGGGATAGTAGGTGGGCTGGCGGGATGGTGGGCGCGGCTGCGCTTTGCAGTCACGCGTGTGTCCAGCTCCCCGGCCTGCCTGGAGGCAGGGCGGGACCTCTGACCGTGATCCACCCTCCTGAGTTCCATGTGGGGGGCAGGTCATGTGGCCTGCTCCCCTCGCCTGCCCAAAGTGTGTGGCGACTGACTGCCCGCCCCAGGGCGGGTGGGGGATCGGGCTAGCTCGGTGGCTGCATCCTAAGATGCTTGCCTAAGGCCGTACAGAAAGTCTGCGGCAAGTCAGGGAATTTCATGAAGTCTTCAAGAGTCTTGGGCAGGCCCCTGGACCAGCCTTCCCTTCCAGATTGATTCTAAGTTGTGAATAGGGCAGGGTGATTTCACCCCATTGTGTAACTAGCCAGACAAAACGTTTCTCGCGTGTGCAGCTAAGCACTTCCCTACAATTAGGAAGGAACGTATCCATAAAAACAGATGGGCTCAGAGTAATGAGCCACAGGTCGCTTCTAGAAAGCCAAGAACCCTCACATTCCCCCCTATTCACATGCATGTGAGAGCTCCTTTGGTCTCTCCTGGCCACGTCTGGATGCAAGAGGCTGGATGCACTGGACGCAAGATTTGGAGATAATCTATGTGCGTCCCCCCCCCTCAAGATGCTATTTATTATACAAAAATAACTCGGAATGAGCCACTGTAATCTCGATAGCTTTGGTATGGCCCCAAAAACCATTGGTTTTCAAATCCCCTAAAAACTCTTGGTGGGGAGTGGGGGCTTTCGAATGCAGCCTTAGTGTAAAGGCCTGATTTCTCAGCAGCAAGGCAGGATGCGCCATCCCAGCCTTTTACCTCTGTATCTCACATCGTGGGAAATCCGGCTGCAGTGACCAGGGGTGTAGGTAGATGGGAATGGGTCCTCCTGGTGCAGTAGATCTAATGGATCCCCAGGTGGGGTCCACTCCACCGTGCACATATATTTTACATGTGTGTAGGCCCCGGTGCGGCTGTGCCCGCTATAGCTTACGTCCTTTGCAGTGACGCTAAGAACAATTTCTTGCCTTCTGTGTTGGAAGTGTTAGTAAATGCAAGAAAACCAACTGAGGAAGGCCTACCAGCACACTTGCCAGGTGGATGACAAATCAAGGCCTAGTACCTAAGTCTCTCAATTTCAGTTACTAAATTGCTTCATCTGAAAGAGCGACTGGATTAACAAATGTCTTTATTAAGGCCCGTCTAGAAGCAGTGGCAGAATTTCACGAGCCTTTAAAGAAAAGATCCATTTTTGTTAATGTTAAAAGATTCCTAGCTGATAATCTGCCTCTGATACAGGAAATGTATTTAGTATTGGATAGACAGATATTGCCACTGTTCAAACTATTTGCTACGTGTTTGATGTAACACTTGTTTCTAAAAGTACTATTTCACATCCTCACATAGAGTGCAGCAAGCTTGAGATGTGATTGGCCTTCCCTAGTTTCCCAAAAAATAAGGTCGTCCTTGGGCCCATTTATAGATGTAACATAGAGTGTCTTCAGAGGGACCTGGGGCTGGCCACTAGGGATGGGTGAATGCGGTTCGGATGTTCAGAGTTCGGCCCGAACTCTGTCTGTTCGGACGTCCGAACCAAACGTTCGAATTTCCGAACAGTTCGGAAAAGTTTGGTTGAGTTTGGGGGTGGGGAAAAATGTGACTTCGGGCGGGAAAAACATGACTGGAAGGGGGAGGCAGCTGAGGAGCAGACTTCTTGGCACCAGGGGTGGTTTCAGGGTCAAATGATACCGATACTGGAAAAAAATAAAATCAAATTTGGTATCGATAGTGCTATTTTCAAGTGTTCAGCCAAGTTCGGCCAAACCGAACTCCGCCAAACTGAACAACCGAACCCGAACTCAGGTCTCGAACCGAACATCCGAACCGTGTCTGTTCGCTCATCCCTACTGGCCACTCCTGTGCTCCGGGGCTGGCAAGCTCTGTTTCCCCACATCCAGCCCCACCTATGCTGGCTTTATATGGACTGGCCTGCACTCCAGCTGTGTGGTGCTCCCTCCCTCAGACCGTAGAGTTGCGGGTGGATCGCCCAATGCTCTAGACTGCCACCCATAGCTATATGGCGTTGCCCAGGGCAACCTCCGACCGAGAGTGGAGCTGCAGAGGCCATCTGCCGAGCAGATGGACTGCAGCCCCGCCTTTGGCCGGGCCCCCTAATTTGAGCGGCCCTCTCTGCCGGAGGTGCTCCTGGATGTTCCGGAGTACCGCCAGAGGAGCTGTCCAGGAGCAGGGACAGCCTGCCTCACCTCTGCTCCGCCTGCACACCTGACCGCCCAGCCCGCCTTGCACGGCAGCTGTCCATCTCTACACCTGTATGTATTGTTTGTGTTGGAGGATGGCGAAAGCTGGTATTCTGAATATATTTGGAATTTAATTTACACCCATAGTCTCTGAAGTTCATGTTAATTAGTTTATAAACTTACCTATATTTTTTCCAAGTCCATCTGACAATAGCAAGAGGAGACTTCACTCTGGATAGGGGAGGGTACTATCTTTTTCCCTACACAGAACACAACAGATTAGAAAAGGTAACTCATGGAAAGGCAGTTACCTCACAGACTTTGTCCAGATGGATTTGGACCCTTTTTAGATGAGACAGGCCCACGCATGCCCACGCAGATCCACTGAGTGAGCGCCCCCCGTGTGGCCACTGCAGCAGGTGAGTGGAGGTGCGTGTGTGCTCCCGCGGTACATCCATCTCCACCCACAGAGCAATTAGCCAGAACAGCGATCGCCCCGTGCGTGGAGGTGGGTAGAGATGGGTGTGCGTCTGTGTACTGTCGCCCCCCCCCAACCGGCGTGCGCACACACACACACACACAC
>QEPC01006595.1:1932094-1945792 GCA_003113815.1 Sphenodon punctatus | reverse complement strand
TTTGGGCCACCACTTCTGAATTAGATCCATGCTGGTTAAGGCTAACCGGGAGACACTGGGGCTGCTGCTGGCAGGGATAGTCAACGCCTCCCTTGGGGAGGGCAGGGTGCCGGGCTGTGTCAAGGAGGCAGTGGTGCGGCCCCTGCTCAAGAAGCCGTTTTTGGACGTTGATGTCCTTGTCAGTTATCGGCCAGTCTCTAACCTTCCCTTTTTAGGGAAGGTTATTGAATGTGTGGTGGCTCAGCAGCTGCAGGGGAATTTGGACCGGATTAATTTTCTCGATCCCTCGCAGTCGGACTTTCGTCTGAGTTATGGCACGGAGACTGCGCTTGGGGCCTTGGCTGACGACCTCTCCCGTGAGTTAGACCGGGGTCGTTCGACTCTGTTGATCTTGTTAGATCTCTCGGCTGCATTTGATACCATTGATCATGAGTTGTTGGTGACTCGGCTGCGGGACCGGGCAGGGATTGTCTGGACTGTTCTTGAATGGTTCCGCTCATTCCTGGCTGGGAGAACCCAGCGTGTGGTGCTGGGGGAGTTTTCACCTTTCCCCCCCCCGGGGCCTCACGTGTGGAGTCCCGCAGGGTTCCATCCTGTCCCCTCTCCTGTTCAGCGTGTACATGCAGCCTCTGGGAGAGGGTGTTAGGGAGTACGGAGTGAGTTGTCCTCGATTATGCTGATGACACCCAGCTATAGCTTTCATTTTCCTCCGACTCAGGCCCTGCAGTCTCGGTGCTTACCCGGTGTTTGTCCGCTGTAGGGGACTGGATGAGGGCGAGCCACCTGAAATTAAATCCTGACAAGACAGAGGTGATGGTTGTGGGGAAAGGGGGTTCGCCCCCCCTGGTTTCTCAGATCCGGAGTCTGAGGGTGCTCCTGGACCCGCAGCTCCGCCTGGATGCTCAGGTAATGGCTGTGGTGAAAGGAGCATTTCACCAGTTATATCTGGTGCATCGGCTTAGACCGTATGTCTCAGACTTGGATCTGGCCACAGTCACCCATGCTTTCATTACCTCGAGACTGGCCTACTACAACGCGCTCTACGTGGGGCAACCCTTGATGTTGGTTCAGAAACTGCAGCTGGTGCAGAATGCGGCGGCCCGTCTCTTAACGGGGACGGGCCAACGTGAGCATATTACACCGGTGCTTTGCTCTCTGCACTGGCTGCCGGTAGGCTTCTGGGCCCAATTCAAGGTGTTGGTGCTGACCTTTGAAGCCCTAAACGGCTTGGGCCCCGCCTATCTGAAGGACCGCCTCACCCTCCGGGTCCTGGAGCGGCCCCGGCGGACTGTTGGGGGCGCCCTCCTCGGGGTTCCTTGGATTTCCCGGGTGTCCGCTATGAGGAGGGCGTTCTCCATGAGTGCGCCGCGGCTGTGGATTTCTCTCCCATCGGAGATCCGCTTGGCTGCTGACCTCCCCTCTTTCCGCAGACAAGGTAAGACCTGGCTGTTCGGCCAGGCCTTTCCCGAAGGAGGTGGGGTGGGGGATGGGGTTTTATATTGTTGTTACTGAAATTAATATGGTTTATCTTAATGTTTTAAATGTTTGTGAGTCGCCCCGAAATGCCTGAGGCAGGACGGGGCAGCATATAAGTTTTAGAAATAAAATAAATAATAAATCTTTATTCCATAAAATGCACTTCAGCTTTGAAACATAAATGTGAGCAGGGGGGCAGCATATAAATTGTAAAAATAGATAAACTCACTGGATGGCCTTGGGCAAGTCTCAGCCTCCGTTCTCCATCTGTAAAATGGGAATAAGTTTGTGTTTGTCTTTCCCTGTGGTCCTCTCACTCTTGTCCATCTTGGATTGTAAGCCCACCGGGGCAGGGACCTGTCTCCAGAATCTGTGACTGTACAGTGCCGTGCACGCCTAGTAGCGCGATAGAAATGATTAGTAGTATTTCAAAGGGGCTTGGAGAGTTTTTCTTATGCAGGGTGTGACCCAGTTACCTCGCATAAAAACCTTCACTGTTGCATTTGCTGCATTCTATTTTAATTATGCCACTTTCAGTATTAGACACTTCTGACATTTAATTTCCTAATTGTATTTAGAGCAAAAGCCAGGGAGAAGGGGGGAATATGACAAAAGAGAAACAAAAAGGAAAAGTAAGGGGACAATGATCAACTATCCAGTCCTGTGGGGTGGCTAAGCATGAAAGTCTGACCCATCTCCAGGTTGCTATGCTAAATAATTTTGCTCGTTCATTTTGGACTGATTTGGGATGTGACCAGCCGTAAGCTTGCGTGATATGAGAAACAGGGCCCAGGAGTGGGAAACAGGATAGGTATTGTGTATGGGGGAGAACCAAAACAATCCTTGATTTGGAATTTTGAGCAAATGATTTTCAAGAGTTATCTAAGCCCGAGCATGCTGCTCTTCCAGAGGCAATGTAAGACCTTTTTGTTTGACCAGGTGTTTGGGTGGCTCGGATAGGGTTGGGTTGTGGGCTAGGAGGATTTTTTTATTAATCTGTTTGCATTTGATTTGATTTCAGCTTATTGTGTGAATATTAACATGTGGGTCCGTCGGAGGCTGAACATATTCCAGTTGCAGTGTGAAAAAAAAGATTTTTGGCAAAGTGTTTGGCAGGAGGGGAATGGGCTTGGTGCGGGTGGGGTTGGGTGGGGTCTTTTTTTTAAAGGGGATTGTGGGGTTTCGGGTCAGAGCTATGTGAAAAAACCCCACGGGATAGGGGTGTTGAAGGGAAGGGGCTACGTAACCCACGGCAGGGGAACTCTGGTTGGCGGAGAGGCACTGCCTGGAAAAAGGACCCCTCAGGTTCTTATATGGTGGTTTTGGAAGGACAAGCCGTTCCCCACCTAGATCCTCATAGGGGTGCAGACTTGCCTCTTCCCAACCAGGGAAGGCCCCAGCTTCGAGGGTCCAGGCGTACGGGTACCCGGGGTCCCAGGAAGGGGGTGAGGGCGTGTGGGGGCAAGTGCCAGAACCCCAAGGGAGGGACGGGATAGGACACTCTCTCCGAACCCCCACGTGACCAGGGAAGGGCACACAGACTTACTTTCACGCTGGCCGGTTCTCTCTCTCTCTCTCTCTCCCGCACTCTCTCACTCGTAGTTAGACACACGTCAGGCAAACAAGGCAGCAATACGCTCGGGGGCCAGTCTCTCAGGGCAAGGCTCTGATCACCAACAAGGGAGGGAGTCCACCCGGCAGCTCCCTTATAAAGAGTGCAGCAGCGTCCCTCTGGCGCAAGCGGGCTGAGCGGCGGGGCGGAGGCTTGGGGGGCGTGGCTGCCGAGCGTGCTTCTGCGGGGGGCGGAGTCAGTCTGGAACCCTTGTTAGTGCTGCTGTCGGGCTGCGGCGAGGCTGGGGGCGTGGCTACTCCTGCGTGCTAGTCGGATGGAACTGAGGGGATGCCGGGGTGCTGCTGCCTCCGGGTGCTGCTGCATTAGTAGGTCCCGATGGTTTTGTGGGAGGCGGCAATGGGGGGCGAACTGGGCGCCGGGCGGTACGCGTCCTTTGAAGCTGCCCGGGCGCGGGGCCTGTCTTCGGGGTTTCCCCTTGCCTCCCCACCTCCTCAGGCCCCAGGGCCTGACAGGGATTTTAATTGTATTTTTGTGTTCTTAATACAAACTGCCCTGAGCTTAGGGGAAGGGTAGGGAAGAAATTTATATAAAGAAATGGATATTTTTGTATGCTTATAAATTGTAACGTACAACTAATGTTTGGTGTGGGCAGTATAAAAATGTAAGTAAATGAATAATAATCTCCCTAGGCTGGCCAAGAGAGTGTTGTTGTTGTTGTTTTTAAAACTACTAAACCGTTTGCACCAAAGCGTTATCATTTGAAGTGACGATCAGCAGAATCGGGCATGCCTCTTCTCTGTGATAACCAAGCAACAAAATGCGACTGGCTCTGAATCTGACTTGAGCACTTCCCGTTAAAAAATCTCTTCTGTCCCGTTTTCTTTTAGGACGTGATTGGTCAAGTTTTGCCCGATGCAACGACGACCGCGTTCGAATGTGAGTACGGCTTGTATCACTCCTTTCGGTTATGGGGCGCTATTCTCCCATTTATTTATTTATTTAAATGACAACCTATTGTTTATGTTTTTTATATGTTACCATTAAATATTTATAAATGAATGCAAGTTTAATGATGATGCCCAGCTAAGTAATATTTTATTATTTAATCACATCTTGAGCGTGCATATTTCTGCAAGATAGCTTTAATTACCATCATGACCTTATGATGCTCTTGCTGTTCGCTGCAATTAGATTGCTCAAATGAAGCAAATAAAGTACCTGTAGGCTGAGATTTGAGTCCTCTCTTTTCTTTTATTAATAAATATAAAACAGCTGCAAACTACACTTTTAAAATAATAAAAAAAAAGATGTTTCAAAATGGAGACTCTTGAGCGGTTGCTGAGTTGGGCTGCCCGAGTTCTTGGCGGCAGACTGTTCCGTAGCGGTTATTCACCGGCAGTCTGATCCTCAAAGCACACGAGCACGGTTCTCTTCAGCATTAATTTCTCTGACGAGGCGCTCTCTGTGTAACCCCCTCAGCTCCTATGTCTTTGTGAGGCAGCAGAACCAAGGATCGTCCGTATCTTGTTCCGTTCACCCCCCCCCCCCCCGTGTCTTCATTCTTTATCTTCACTCTTGCCACAAGTGAAGAGAAATAGGGCAACTTACCATGGCTCTTAAGGCCCTGAACGGTCTAGGCCCTGGCTATGTTTGAGACCTGCTCCTGGAACCGCACTCTACTGGCGGTCTGGGCTCCGATGCCACCCGCTGTTGGGGGATCGCACCGTTGCGCCTTAAGCCGGCAGGCGATCAAGCCTTTCCTGCGGCGGTTCCTTCAGTGTGGAACTCTCTCTTTCCCTCCGGATGTCGGTCTTGGTTCCTCCCTTCCTCACCTTTAAAAAGCACCTGAAAAACTTTTTGGTGTAACAGAGCTGGGTCTGGGGGGGGGGGCGTTAGAGTTTCTGCAGGATCCAGCCCCCCATGAAGTAAAGGTCCCGTATGGACTGGGTTCGTGTGCTCTTTATTCACTGGCAGTCCAATTCTCCGGCGCTGATCAATCCTATGCGGTTCATGCTTCATCCCTGGGTCCCCTTCCTTGAGTCCCTAGCACATCTCTATCACAGGCCTCTGCTTGGCCAGACCCCGGATGTTCTTAGACAAGCGTCTCCCCCCACACATCATGCACGCGTCAGGGTTGCATCGGGCACCAATGCAGCCCTGTAACGTGGGTGATGGGGGTGGTTGTCTAAAAACAACCCCCGTCAGTCTCTCTGAACTCTCAGCTCTCTCCCCTGACTAAGCTCTTCAGTCTTTTGGGCTCTGGGCTGGATCAGCCACGCCAAGGCCCCCGCTTGGCTATCCAGGCCGTCGAAGCTCCCAGCTGTGCCTGCGTCTCTTAGCCGCAGCTGTTACGAGGGCCTTTAGAAATAGGGGCTACGTCTCGTAAAGGGCCAGGTGCCATTAACCAGCCTGCCCCTGCTACGAGGTGCTTTTAGAGGAGCTGCTGCTGCTTCCCCCTTGATGTGGGTTTTTTCCCCTCCCTTTTTTGCTAACCTTTCCCTTCTAAATTGATCGTATATGGATTTTTACTCCGTGTTTTGTTGTCGTTTAAATGTTGTAAAGCCCCCCATAGCACCATCTGGCTGAGGGGTGCTTTATAAATAAAATTTATTATTATTATTTAATTTCCAATAATAATGATATAGTATAGTAAACAGATAGTAGAAGTGACTGCTAGCAGGGGATTATTATTATTAATAATTATTATAACAATAATTAATTATTAATAATATGAATGATTGCTTATTTAATTATTAGTAATTAACGTATTATTATTACTTCCCATAATTATGGTATAGTATAGTAAACAGATAGTAGAAGTAACTGCCCCCCACCCCCCCAGCACTGCTAGCAAGGCTAGACCCTCTAAGGTTGACCAAGAACGACCTCTTGGTAGGTCCTTCTGTGCACTAGGCGAAACTGCACAGAAAGGCGTTCTTGGTAGCAGCTCCACAACTTTGTAACTCCCTTTCCCTAGAGGTTCCTCGGAGCCTAAGCATCTTGTGGAAGAAAAGCTTTTTTTATTTGGTCAGACATTTAGCAGGTGAGGATAGGTCTTTATATTTGTATGGCTTTCAAATTATTCACTTTTTATTCCTTTTTAATTTTTAGCCTGTTTTTAATTGAATATCCAGGTTACAGTGTTGCCCACCTTAGGTTTTCAGGCTAGCATAGGCTGTAAATTGAAAGAAGTAAATAAATAGAACTGAAAATCTGGCATGGGGTTGAGAACTGAAATTCTGATTGCCTTCACGCTAGCATTCCGAGACTTGGCAGTATGTGATAAGCTGCTTGAAGGGATTATTTTTAGTTGGGTTTTCTATAAACAGTAGATACCGCTTGCTCTGATATTGTCTACTGAGTGTCGAGTCTTATGCTTCCTGAAGCGAGGACAGCTTCTGTGGGCATTGGTAAAGATTTTATTTATTTTCAGGGAGCGGAGAGGGGGCATGCACACAAAGGTAAGGGACAGTTCCATGGCACAGTTCCATGATCTTGACCCTCCTTTCTTTGTGTGTATCCCTCCCTCCCCCAACTTCTGTGCCGCCTTCAGAGCTTGTATGAATTTTTGAAGCGGCCCCTGGGTGGGAAAAGGTTCCCCGCCCCTGATGTAAGCAGAGAGAGAGAGAATTGGCAAGAGTTCCCTTTTAACAATTTGCTTCCTAGCTTTGCTTGACATAACTTAAATCTCTGTTTTGAGTAGGAGGCTCCTTAAACAGTTGGCCCAGCTTTGGAATGTAGACATTTCCTTTAGCTTGGGCATGGTGGTTCTTCTCCATTGTCTTTCTAACAGAGAACGATCTCTTAAAGCCTAGAAACATGGCCAGTTTCATATCCACTGGCTTTATTGACAACTCAAATGTTCCTGTGGCCACAAAGGGGCCTAGGGGAGATTGGCACACAAGTATCATTGACCATCGGTGGGAGCTGGGCCTTCAACTCGGTTGCTCCCCCTTTTGAAAATCCCAGGTTTTTTTTCCACCCATAAAATTGACTTATAACAAAATCATGTAAATATTTCCCTGGATGAAGATTGGTTTCTCTTCATGAATAACGACGCACAATAGCAGCCTGGATTAGTTTGGCCAATAGCTTTGTTCACTTGGCTTCCAAGAATCTGTCAGAGAGCAGCGTCTAAACTACCTTGGCAAGAGTTTGGAGGGGAAGAGAAAAGGGACAAAATTATGTCGCTGAAAATAATTCCTGCGTTTGGGTTTGCTGGTGCGCCAGAGCAGAATGGGGGAGGAGGGAAAACGGATGGCAGCGCTACTTCCCGTAACAGTCTGAGCCCATGGAAATTTAACTGGTAAGTTGCCAGGCTGTTAAAATACTCTCTTGGGTTACAAGGCTGCAATGAGTCATGAATGATGAAAAGATCTGGAAGAATCAGTGAAGTGAAACTGAATGGTTTCTTGCTGAGAGAGAGAGAGGCAGTGTGTGTGCGCGCGTTCTGTAAAACTGCTATGGGGCTAAAAAACTAAAAATTATTCTAATACCAGAATCGGAAAAGTTGAAGAGAGGTCATCCCAGCGGGAACTACAGTGAAATTTCTGTACCCAGTGAGTGGATCTGAACAAAAAGTAGATGAGGAATTAATCTACTATTTAAAACTGAGGAATGAGAGTGCTTAAATCCAGATCGAAGGGAAATATTCGTAATTAGGAAGTAGCCAAGAAGCCGATGAGAGCCCACCTCCCACTTAGAAAACATGCTAGTATCTCCAAGTTCTGTCTTTCCTCTTATCAAACAAACATCCTGGTAAACGACAGAAGGTTTATTGATATTAAATAAGGACAGGTCTGAACCAACCATAACAATTATCTTTTTTCTTTTTTTAAAAAAAGAAGAAAATCAGAGATTTTTCATTTCAAGTTGGAAATGGCAAAGAACCTTCACCCAAAAATAAAATACAACTAGGTTTATCCCCAGAGTGGCTGAGAGAGAATCCCAGGCTTCTCTCCTTGCCTAGAGCACGGCAATATGATTTTCCAGCACATTAGGGAAGCGAAAGGAGAACCAAAAATCCTGCATACTGACTGGCTTCTGCTAATGTCACTTAAAATGGAGGAAGAAAGCCTAGCAAGAGACCAAATAGCATGCAGCAGATGGCAAACAAATATCATGAAGCAATCTTTCCGAAAGCTGCAGTGTGTTACAAATATACAAAATGGCAGAGTTTGGGGGGAAAAGGACCATAACGGGCCATATGCTGTTAGCAATTTTATTTGTAGCAATCTGTAGAACGAAAGGTTCCGCAGTCGACGTTGTACAGCCGCAGGTAGAGGCTGCAGTGGATGAGACGCTGTAAATACCAATAACTGAAGGAGGCTACGCTAAGACGGCAATTAGGTGCATCTGAGAAAGTAATCAAGGAGGTGAGAACGAAGTTGAAGCCAGTAAAAGCAAGGCGTTTGGTACAGATAGCGTAGCTAGGAAATCAAGCATCCATCTACATAACATATTTTAGATGCCCGTTAAATGGCAGGGGAAACAGTTTTGTGCAGACGTAAATGACAGGCTAGAAACAAGAACTGAAAGCATAGCAGCAGATGTTAGAAGACGTTGCGAAGGAAGTATTTCCAAGCAAGTTCTACACGTGGGACCATCAATATGGGCTACTGTTCTGACTGCAGTGACTATTACTGGTGCACGAAGTCCAGACGAAGCTAATGTGTAATGGGGGAGATACGCAAAACAAAAACATGAACAATTAATCCATGAAACGATAAGGGTTGGAGCCTGGTTTTGTTCCAATCTCTGCAGGAAGTCCTAGCTTTGCAACAGGAAGAGGTTGGGGTGGGTGGGGGCTTGGAATTGATATTTCCAAATGCAGTTCCTGTGCATAGGGTAGGTTGTTCATGGAAAAAGAGAAGTGACAACCAACCATATTGGAAGAATCTCAAAGCGCTGTTTCCTTGACATGCTCTTTGACCTTGGGCCTCCGCATAGACTGCTCAGCCACATGGCAGCTTCAACATCCTATGGCTCTTCTGTGCTTCATCCCTAAGTTGTTCAGGAAATAACTGGAGCTTTTCCATTCACAGCACCTTTTTAATACTTTTAAACTCTATGTGAAGTTGGACAGAAAATTTTTCCACCCGTAGGAAAGCTAGAACCTCTTACTGCATCGTTAACTCTCACTCCTTACGACACAGACATCCAGTCGTCCTTCAAAGCTCGTTTTCAACCTGGTTGATGACCTTTGTCTAGGTAGAAGAAACATCCTCGGTAAAATAGGAGTTCTGAACAGGGTGCAAAGAATGACCCAAAACTATTCAGCAAGTTAACAATGGGTGTTTTCAGACATGACGCTGGCATGGATTAATCCGCTTTAGCCAAATGTTACCATGGTCTGGCTGAAATCCCCGAATGACAGCCCGGGCTACACCATGGTCGGGAGCCAGCTCCTGGACCTGAAGTAAAGCGGGCTACCATGTCTCATAGCCTGCTTCACTCAACCTGGTCTGACGTGGCGGCGGGGGCCGGGCGCCATGGTGGCCCTCATTGGCCACCATGGCTGCCTGTCAGCTGGGGGGAGGGAGAGGCAGGAGCGCTGTGCGTAACTCTGCCCCCTCTTCGGTCTGGGCCGCTGGCTGTAATGTTTCTCTGGCGGATTCTGGCCGGAGTGACGGTTGACTTTACTGGCCGGAAAAGTTGGTGGCAGCGGCTATCGCTTGTGAAAGCACCCGTTGTCCAAGTTAAGATCTGTGCCATGGATCTGTCCTTGGGTGCATGCCCTCCTCTCTGCTTCCTTACACTGAGCTCAGTCTTCAGGTGCTTGGAGGTTGGAACTGGATCCAGGAACTGGAAAGGACTTGCATAAAAACCAGCCACAGGCTGCATTTATCCTCCGGGCCTGAGGTTTCCCCACCCCTAGCTTACATGGTTGCTGCAATTGTGGTATCAGAATCCTTCTAGGACATTAGCGGATATTAGAAACCCACCAATCTCTTGAGGGGCAACCTCTTTTGAATTGCTTTTAAAAATAATGCTTAGCTCCGCATGGAATTTTCTGAACCGTCTTCTTTCATCTGATTATACCTTCATAATGTATGCAGTGCTTGCTTGCCTATGCCTGCCTTATTGCTATAAACGTATCCTAACTTTTACCGCTATTGATATGCCCTTCATCGACCACTGCTCTGCTCACAAATCCACTCGTGCCGTTTGGGATGCATTGTCAGAATGGCACAAAATCTATACTCTGTGGCTTCACATTTGAAATTGCATTAGTGAAACTAAAAATGAAGTCACTGTTAGCACTCAGTGCAGTAGATAACTGCACGTTTATCCGTTTGGGTGTCATGTGGTACAGCAGAAGGGAGAGGCAACCTCCAGAGGCAGATGACTACAAGGGACGGCAGAAGATTTTAGCGCTGAAGGGAAGCTGGACTACTAAGAGAGAACAAATTGGGTGGTGGTGGTTATATTACTAGTTACACGTAACAAAAGCATGTACACGCTCGAGTCCATTTTGGAAGACGTAGCGACGTTAAGGAGCAACTCCAACTGTCTCTTTACGATGTCTCTAGAATCCGCTTTGATGGAGTTGCAGCAGAAGTAATCTAATGTGCATAAGTCCGTAATTCCATGGAGAGATTCTGAGCGTATCATAAAGAGAGAGAAAAGTTCTGAGTGCTTCCTCCATGTCCTCTCCTCTCAGGTGTAATTATGCCTTTGTTGACTTGCATCTGGGGTTACTTTGAGGTGCGTCATTAGGAAAGATCTCCTGGCCTCCACCCCTTTCTCCTTGCTGTCTTAAATTCCTTCACTATCCGCTTCTTGTTATCCTCTTCCCCTGCATGACATACACAAGTGCCATACCATAATAATATAAACCGCGAGATCAAGCTTTCACGGCTGGGGCTTGTACGCTACCGATACTTTTGTTTCTAGATGTTCCATTTGAGTAAGTTAACCCGGTGTAACGGCTTTATAAAAATTGTACGCAAAAATGGTTTCATTCACTCTTTGTAATACGTTTATTTTATTTTAAAATTCAGATGAAGATGAAGATAGCGATCGAATTACGGTTAGGAGTGATGAAGAGATGAAAGCCATGCTATCTTATGTAAGTATATTGTAATCAATGCGAGGGAGATGTCAGTCTTAATTGTGTGCAACTTTCTGCTTGTATCCCCATTGTTAAAAATAAGTTAGTTTTGATTATCGCGTAGCCTGAATGTTTGTTTTCCAGAGGGAATGTAAGATCCGTTTATTTGGGTGGGCCTTTCGTTGGTTGGATAGGGTTTGGGGAGTAGGTTTGATTGGAATTGGTGTGTTCTATTTTTGTATATTTTATGTCTGTTTATATCCTATTTTGAGCCGCCCTGAGTCTTCAAAGAAAGGTGGGATATAAACCCAATAAATTTATTCTTCTGTGACTGTTGGTTAGGAAGTGGGGGGAGAACTGCATGTGAAAATTGTGCTTGACATTTTTTTAAAAGACTTGTACATTTACTGATCATATGATGAACATTAAGAATAATACATCTTAATGACTTTTGCATTAGGTAATAGTGCAAGCTAAATGGACTATCAATTCCTTGTATTTTTTTATGCAGTACTTAAAGTAACGGCTCATTAAAAGTGAACCCCTGGGCTCTAAAAAATTTTTTTTCAAAACCTACTTTCATCTGGAGACTCTCTCTCACCCTTCTTAGTAGAAGAGATGCATTGTAGCCGCAGGCAGAAACGCGCAAAGAAGATTTAAAGATGCATTGTCTGTTGTTTTATAGATCTGCAAAAACTCTGGGGGGGTAGGGGGTGGGCAGAGTTACTTATGGGATCAAAATAATTTGAATGTAACTATAAATGACTTTCATGTTAAAAATAAATGAAAAATTCCATTAACATTTACTTTCAGCTGAAATGAATAAACAAGATAATATCTTGCAGTCTTATGGATGTTTTCCGAGAAATCTTGAGTACCACTTCTTTATAAAGAAATCCATGTTCATTTTATATTATTTCTTAACTTTAAACGTGGCACCAAGAAATATTGCAAAACCATAAAAGGTCCTTTTCTCTGATATTAAAGGCTGGTGGCTTGACAGGTAATATTTCTACTCTGTTTGGAGAGTGCAACAACATACAAAAATAGGAATAATTTGTTTTTATCATGACTTATTTTATGTGACCACCACTGTCCCCAAAATAAAGAAGATATCCTCAGTTTGCTTCTATAAACTGGTTAGTGACAGAGTCCTATGACTGAGACTAGACGTTTGGCCATGGAAAAAGGTTTTAATATGAGTTAAAATAAAACATTTTACAAAACACCTGTGTATGTCTGCTCACGGTAATTGTTTGGTTGTTTAAACCTGCAAAGAAGAGATGATCAGTAACCTTATTTTTTAAGAGATGAGATGACCTTTTATTGGACCAACTTTGGTTGGCGAGAATATGCAAGATTTTGGGCCACACAGGTTGGCGCAATAAAAGATATCCGAACCGGTTGTATTTAAGACCTGCTCCTGGCGCCTCACATGGACGGCTGTTGGTGCTCAGAAACCACCTGTTGTTTGGGGATCCTATCCCCTCTTAAGTCGGCAGGCGATCGGACCTTTGCTCTGGTGGGCCACTCCGCGTGGAACTTTCTCCCTCCAGATGTCGGTCTCAATTCCTCCCTCCTCACCTTTTAAAAAGCACCTGAGGACTTAGGGTGTTAACAGAAGAGACAGTCCTACGCCACCGCAGGCGGGTGCCCACCTGCCCGTTTATTAGGTATTTGCCCCCACTGACCACGTAACCACCAACTACGGACACTTAGCTCCCCATTCGTGGCGGGCTCTCTGAGCATGCAGAGCCAACGTAGGGTCACGTGCCCCCACGTGTCCATGGCTTGTCAGGTTGAGTGCAGCCTCGCATGCTTGGGGGAGGTGGGGGGAAGAGCACGGCAGGGAAGAACGTTTGCTTGTCTATAAGGCTTGTCACACTAAACCTGTGAGTGGGGACTAAGTGGTGGGACTGCCTGAACGCACAAGAAATAAGCACGGGGTAAGCTGGTTATTCATTAGGCTCTATACGCTAAACGTGAGTGGGAGCTGCACAGACTGAACCTGGGCCGCAGTGGGCTAGCGTCTCGTTGGTTAACACCCTTATTTATTCTCCGTGTGCTCTTGGAATTCACTGCTGGTTCCCCGTAATGTGTGTTGTCTTCCCCCTGTTTTCTGAGTGGGCGAAGCTGGGGCCAGCTGTCACAACATCTCCGCAGCCCTTGAAGCTTGTACTGATTTTCTAAGTGACCCCTGGGAGGGAAACGGTTCCCCAGCCCTGATTGAAGGGATACATTTTTGCAGCACTTTTTTAAAACTTTTTTTTCCCCCCTAAAACTAAAAATTTATGACAATCAAAAAGAAGCTTTGATAGAAGGTGCAGAACTATTAACCACTCCGGCTGCGACAGAGGGTGATTTCAGACGTTACAGGCGGCCGGTTCACCACAGCGGATTCCCGGCGGGGATGAACCGAACAACCACCCCCTGTGGTCAATAAAAGCCCCAAACAGACGGGACGGGATTGGGACCGGGACCATGGCAGGGAATCGGGCCGCCGGATCACGGGCCGGAGCAGCGCAACAGGTGTGACGCCGATTCCTGGCCGTGGTCAAAACACGCACAAGGCACCGGCTAGAGGCGGGACACAAAC
>QEPC01006595.1:1868105-1926192 GCA_003113815.1 Sphenodon punctatus | reverse complement strand
GTTTCCCTGCTGCTGTTTGCCCTTTAAATCTCCGGTGCCTGTGTTGTTGCTGGTTGCCTGGCAGCGATGCTGCGTGCTTTGTCCCCGGCTGAGAATCATTTCCTTTGATTCCGGCCGGTGGTTGCCATCCAGACGTTACTTTTCGTTGTTTCCCATTGGGAATCTCTTTGACCATGCTTTCGGAGATGATCCGGGGGGGAGCTCCGGAAGCATGGTTATTTTTGGCCCCATGTGGGGATTGACTGTGGTGAACATCTGGCGGCCGCCTAACAGACGTTCAGGGCGCTTTGGCCCCGCCGCGGGATTGACGGAGGTTCGCTGTGGTTGAGCGTGATCTCATAACGTCTGAAAATACCCAGACTCCCAATTTATGCGTAGTGAACAATTAACTATCCTGTGAGACTTGAGAGTTCCATTCAGTCCCATGCTGAGAGAATGGGCCTTGGGTTGCCAGACGTCCTATATTGTCCATGACATCAGGTACGTCAGAGCAGCAGGAACTCCATCTCTTTGGTGTCTTACCTTAAGTGAAACCCACAATATGAACCTCTAACAGCGCATAGTCTGAGAAGTGCAGGGGAGCTGTTCAAAGCTACCGATTATGGTGGCTTGGCCTGATGAGTTTGCTAAAATCCTGCCAAGAACATTGCTTTGGTGCTGACATTTCTGTCGCCAAAGTTGGAGGAAAAAATTGTAAAAGCAAGTCTTTTTTTTTTTGCCCGTCTTTTTTTATAAAACATAAGAATACCGGTCAGATTCGAGAGAGTGTAAAGGTTTTTCTGGTCAGGAGAAAAACCTTGTGTCCTTTCTGACCACCTTATCTTTTGACATTATAGGTTCCTAAACTTGACTGTAAGCAGTTCCAAAGCTGTGCCTTATACAGTGACTTAATTACCACACAAAGCGTTTTTGCATTCTATCTTCAGAAATACTATAAGAAGATAATTGAAACTATTTTCCTGTTGTCCGTAGCAGTTAATTAAAGAGTGAGATTAAGTAGCCATGGAGGTGCACGGCTGTTGTACCGCATCAGTATAAAAAGGCAGTAATTTTTTTGACAGCCACTGATTGGAAAGTTGCTTTCAGCCTTCTGGAACCAAGGGCTACATGCTCTGGATCAATAACTGGCAAATTTTCCATTAAAAAGAATACCTGAACAATGTTCCAAATAGCCACTGGCATCTTAATTTTCCATGGAAACCTCAACTGCTCAGATGTGGCGGGCAAGTCATTTTCGGACAATTTTTCCAGACTACTTGTTAACAGTTATTGCTGTCCCAAAAGGTTGACAGCTTACATGATTGATATTTCATTTAGTTGTCATCACTGTTGAGTAATGGAGACAGCCACATCACTCTGTGTGTGTGTGTGTGTGTGTGTGTGTGTTGGTTTTTTTAAAGAAAAGAAATACAGTCTTTTGGAAGAATGCTTTGATTTAGTGTATATTTCAAAGAGTATACTGCGCATGTTTATACTGGAGGCATATGGCTTGTGATCCCAGAATACTCCTGAAAACTGGAAAGTCCATTTCCTTTACAGTTTTGGTCCTCTAGAGAGTAGGGTTTTCATTTGATAACCCTATAGTTGTTAGACACTAACTGCTTATTTTTGTGTGTGGCAAGAGCTTGGTTTTTTATTCATGACCTCAAGATATAAAGGAAGCCTACAAATGTAGTTCCTTTTCTCCCCCCCCCTTCAAAATTTCTTGATCATTTCAAAATGGTATATCACTGAGATTATTAATTTTCCTCTGTGTAACCACAGTTTATATGATCCCAGCAAACATGTCTTAGAACATATGCTAATAATGAAGGTTTTTAAGAAGCAGTTGGATGAGCATATGTCTGGGATGGAGCTGAAATATCAATTCACAGCGAATACCGTTTTCATTGAAAACAGTCCAGTTGCTGCTTTCTCAGTGTTTTGGGAACACTTACCCATTCGTTGGGGTTTCCATTACGGCATTTTTGAAAGTGACACCAAAAGTGATGTCAAAAAGTGTTGTGTGAAAGTTCTGAAAAGTGCAGAAAGTAAGAAATTCGCTGATGGAAATTGCAAATAGACAAAAAGAATCCTGGATGTAAAAAAATAACACGAATGTTCGGCACGGTTCCCGAACACACCGAAATTCAAGAATTCGGGAACCGCTATTCTTGAACCAGCTGTAGTCTGGGATGATGTAGCAGATCCTGCGCCAAACAGTCCGCTGGCCTTGATAACCCTCGCGGCCCCTTCCAGTTCTTTGATTCTATCAACAACAGAAACTACCACAAAAACGAATGACAAATAGGCCTTCCGTGATTTGTGTCGGTGGCAGATGGAGGTGTCGGAAAAGCAACTCTTCTCTCCCAGTAATAATTTACAGGCAGATTCTTCTTCCTCTCCAGAATTATATTTGAAAATGTTGTAGCTAACTAACTCCAGCCTCTTGTTCCACAGTTATGGGGGCAGGAGGCTGGGTAAAATCCTGGTTCCATTAAAGTCAATGACAAAACTCCTGTTGGCTCCATTGGAGCCAGCATTTTGACCATGGACTTGAAAAGACTTTTAAATCAAAAAGGAAAATAAAAAATAGGGTCTTGATCCTACAGTGAAGTCCATACAGACAAGCTTTTTGTGCCCAATCGCAGCCCCAGTGAAGCTAGGGTTTGTCTTCATAAGAACATGAGTAGTACCATACTGGGTCAGACCAATGGTCCATCGAGCCAGCACCTGTCTCCGACGATGGCCAATGTAAGTCGCTTGGAGAAGTCCCCAACAGGTCACTGTGAGGCAATCCATTCCCCGTTGTTCACTCCCAGTTCTCGTCAGTAAGAGGTTACATTCCCCAAGCCTCCCTGGCTGATCGCTGCTAATAGACCGATCCTCCAGAAATTTGTCCAACCCTTTCTTAAACCCAGTTATACTTCTGGCCTTGACCACATTTTCTGGCAACAAATTCCGCAACTTAATTGGGCATTGAGTGAAAAAATACTCTTATTTGTGTTAAATCTGCTACTTCTGAGTTTGATGGAGTGTCCCCCTAGCCCTATTTGAGAGGGCAAATAACCATTCCTTATTAACATGTTTGACCCCACTCATGATTTTATAAACTTCTATTCTATCCCCTCTCCCTCGTCCCTTCTCCAAGCTGGAGACCCTCAATCTATCCAACCTCTCTTCATTCAGGAGCCGTTCCATACCCCTTATCATTTTTGTTACCCAATCGAGTGTGTAAGGGATACTGGGAGACTTGACTCATCCAGAATTTTTTTCCCAATGGAACGATGGATGACTTTACAAAGGGGAAGTGGGTGCTCTTTGCGCCACATTAGCCGTGGTGACATGACGCAGAGGCTCTGAACACCATGCGTTTCTGAGCTTTCTCCCTTGGAATGTCTGTAAGTGAAGCATTTGTCAAGAGAGAGAGAGAGCACGTAAGGAATGGACAAGAGAAGCAAAACCAAATATCACCAATCCCTACTCCGATTGGCTTCACGTACATATAAAACATGTGTCGAAGCAATGGAATGTTGGTATGATCCGACCATTCAGACTTGATTGTGTACAAATATCCTAAATGGGTCACGCCTTTAGGGTTCTACTTATAAACCGATAAGTACGTGAAAGGGATAATAGATGATTGAATAAACGGTTAGTCAATTGTTGTGGACTCCAGTTTGTCAATATGTTCCTTTCTATCGCCCTGGCATATAACCATCTGTAACACATTCTGCTGTTGTGTTGACAGCAAACTTTACACGTCTGCCACATGCTAACCTCTGTTGCTTATTAACCCTTTAAACTGAACTTCCCTGGGAAATGTGACTATCTTCCCTGCATCACCCCCAAGAAAATTACTGTACAAGTAGATGCAATGTGGGCAGTAGGATCACCAAATATTTCACATGCAAAGCTATAATTTTGAAACGTTAGGGCCAGATCATCCTCAAGCAGTTTAAACTTGCCTAGGACCAATGGAACCAGTGGAGCTAGACTGGGGTAGAACGGTTGAGAATCTCTCACAGGGGCATCACCTTTGCTTTGGAGATAACTACCAGTTGCCTGTAGAATGCTGCGCTGTTCCACGCTTTGAATTCTTCACGTTCCTTATAGCCATAGACACACAAGATACCAGGAGCAAAAGTCCACTAGGTCCTTAATCTATAGCAGAATCCATCTATGGTAGGACTGTACCATATGCTCATGTTTTGCCTGGTCTTGTTCTTAAACATCCCCTGCAATGGGCTACCGTCATTTTCCATAGACAATTATTCTACACCTAGACATCTGCATGTTACCTTTCTACAGTTCATCCCAGCTTAAATATTTCCTTTCCATCTTGGGTGCTCACACCCTTCAGATATATAGAGGTCCTTATTGCCTCCTGTTTTAATCTGTGTTTAGCTAAGCATATGTGTGTTTATGGTAACCACCATCCATTTTCTTCCTCAATCCCTCCCTCCAGCTGGTAATAACAGGATTTAAGTTTTCTGAGGTCTGATCTCCCTCTAATTGTCACTTGATAATGTAGGGCCAAGAATTAGGAATGTAATATTGTATGTACCACAGCTGAATGCGTGCAGTCTATATTGTCCTTCTGCTTCGTGCTATGTTTTCTCCCCAGACCCACGCTGACTGTGTTTCTATCCTATCGCGTTGCAAATTCATGTTTCACTTACAGGTGGCACTTCATTAGTTACCCCTAGGTCTCTCACCACGCTGCCACTTTCCAACTTCCTCCTTTTCCATGGAGTTTTTATGGTTTTAGTTATTTTTCAACAAAGACATCAGCTTGGGTCTTTCCCATTGAATTTCACTGTAGTATCCCTCCCCCAACCCCCTTGTTTCCAGTTTGTCTCGATTCCTTCATATTATTTCTCTTGTAGCCTCTCTTCACAAGCCTTCCTAACTTAGCATCAAATGCTAATCTGAAGGCATTTGATATTACTGGACCTTACCTCAATCCTTTGCTACCCAGTTGAGCCCTATACCCTTCCCTCCCCATCCCATCCCAAAGGTAAAGTTTGATGATTTCCGTAGTACTATCTGGTCTTTAAAAGCAACCCTTCTTTAAAACAATTCAATACGTTGTTTCTTATCCCTATTGTTTGTTACCCTTTCTAGTAGTTTTTTTCTGTGTGAACAGTGTCAAGAGTATGAGGGGCCATGTTCTAATGAACAGTTAATTCAGTATGCGTTAGGCCTTGCTTCTGTTTTACTCCTGAAGTGTTTGCATGAACAGAGCACTAAACTGAGGTTATCCAGGAGTAGGAAGAGAAGAATAGACTTGAACAACCAGGAATAGGCACCCCCTTTCAGGGCCAGCCTTAGAATTTGTGGGGCCCAGGGTGAAGATAAAATGCGGAGTCCCTGGTGGCCCTTTCTCAATCGTGGGTGCCCTTGGTGAAGCCCTAAAATGAGTGTTTGGGGCCGTGCTGGGAGGGAACGGGGTTCCCACACCCTGCCCTGGGGAAAACAGGAGCCATTGTGGGGCCCCTCAAAAGCGTGGTCGCCCTATGGTAAGGTCGGCCCTGCCCCCGTTTGGTTTGTATTTCAAAGTAGCTGTTTGTGTGAACATGTCAGCATGTGGGCTGCACCCATTACCTCTCAGCTAAGGGGAGAAATTGACACGGCACTACTTCATCTTACATTGGGTAATTTCAGACATTACGAGATCACCATCAACCACAGTGAATCCCCTGTGGTGGCCGTGATTCCCGTAACGTCTGTTTGATTTCCGCCAGATGCTCACCACAGTGAATACCTGGCGGGAATCAAATTGACCACGATTCTGGACCTCCGGCTGCCCAGAGGTCCAGAATTGTGGTGAGATTGGGCCCCAACTGTGGTCACATTGGTCACAACCCGGGGTGGGCCACAGGTAACGTCTGTTACCTGCAGCCCGCCTGGATCGTGCTCCCAACCACGGGACGGGATCGGGTGCAGCGGCCATCTCCCGGAGGGCAGGGCCGTGCGGTTGCGCTGCACAGCCCTGCGCCCTTCCCCGATCCCCCTCCAGAATCAGGCTGGAACATCTAAAGGCCGGCCAGCCAGCCTGATTCCTGACCGGAATCCGAAACGGATTCCGGTCCGTGGTTGAGCGTGGCGGGCCTGTGGGCCCTTGACGTCTAAAATTACCCACGGTTTGTCTAAATAATACCAAAGAGGAGTAGTTACTTTGATTTAAAACAACATAGTTACTTTGGCTGACTTCTGTTCATTGGAACATGGCCAAAGGGTGGGGGTGTGGTTGGTTAGTTATGGGGTTGATGGATTTTGTTTTGTTTTTTGTTGACAAAGTATTTTTGTGGCTGATGTGACCAGCGCAATTTTTTAAATGATTATGAATTCAACCCCACGTAAGCACTGTTGCCAGTTGTCATGCCTTCCTGAATAACCCCCTTCTGTAATCTCCTTACAGTATTACACCACAGTAATGGAACAGCAAGGAAATGGACAGTTAATAGAGCCTCTGCAGATCTATCCAAGAGGTAATGCTTAACAAGTTTCTAATTAACAATGATTGTATCTGTAAACAGTATGCTCTTGGAAGGTTTAGAGGCACATAGCACAATGTTTACCTCTTTGGGGGAGAAGCAGCCATTATTATGGGAAATGTACGGAAAACTACAGTTGTTGCATATAAAATAGCCAATTGCCTCAAGTAAATTAAACTAACGAGATTCAGTTGGCATAGTGCGGTATTGATGTACATTTAAAACGCTCATTGGTGATGTAATTTGCACTTCTTCAAAGCTAAAACATATGAATAAGTTACGTTCTGGATGCTTTGAAATAGCCCTTTCTTAACACCTTTGTTCATCTTAAGTTCTTATTCCAGAGATGCTATTCTGGGAACATATAACTTTGAAACTGGAAAGCTGTCCACTGCAGAGAGGAATCTTGAGGTTTTGACAGTTGGCCAGAGAACAAATGGATAGTGTTTTAGGTCCAGTTCCTATCCAGCCACTTAAGCACTGTTTCAGAAAGTCAACCCTATTCTGGACAGCATTTAAACATGTTCTTTAGTGTCATTAACTTTAGGTAGCACCTGCCCTGAGTGCCTTATTCAATAGGGATGGTCTTAATTAGAACAGAAACAAGTACCTGTAAAACTGGATAGACATGTCAAAATTGCAGTACTCGACGCAGCCCAGTAACGTTGGGTACTAAGTACTTTATTTGTGCTCAATGGGCTCCCCAGTACCAATTTACCAGGTTTTGTCCCGATTTTCCAGCTTCCGGAACCAATTTTTTTTGTTACTTTCTGTTCTGATTCCTTCACTGATTTACCATTGGTACCAATCAGTAAAACGGTAAATAGGCAACTCTGTAACGGTAATGCTCTGTATTTTTTATACTCGGATGCTCGCTTGGTCGTTGAGTAGCCTGTCGGACACCCAACGTGGTGCTTCGGGTTGTATTATCGGCAGGTAGCAAATGAGCTGCCTCTTTCTGCTCAAGTCTTGGAACTGCTTGCACACGTTCCACTTTTCACATGAGATAATATCTCCCAGAAAGGCAGGGATCGCGGAAGATCCCTGCTGGTCCACATGCCCACATTATTTTCCTTCTGGTTTTTTTTGGTGGCGGGGGAGCATGTCACCACATGACCATAAGGGATTTGTGTTGCATTAAACAGATCCATGCACACATTACTGAGTGAGCCTCTACATATTACAGTTTTCCTGTAAGTTAAATTAATGCTACATTCTCTGCGTGCTCACATTCCAATTTAACGTGATACAAAACTCAAGTTAACTGTCAGAGAAGGATTTCGCCACCCTGATATTCGTGATGAAAATCACAGGACTTTTCCTGACAAATGAGAAGTCAGGACTCTTCCTGACGAATAATGCACACGTTATTAAATCTCCCATTGAAAAGAAACTAATGTGAAATAACGCAATGTATGCAAGTGCTCTTAATCATTTACTGCATAAAACGCTATCGGATTTCAGGCTTCTGTGCGCCTCACCCAATGGCAGGCAGTTATATTTCTTCCCTTTTTCTTTTTTCTTTTTGGAAACTCTCATCTCAGAGCACTGTGGTTAGAAAGAATGGCACACTTACATAACCCTTCTAATTCACTGAAAAGTTCTAGTCTCCAAATCTGTAGCTCTTAATTGATTAAACGGATGAGACTCTAAATTATCCAGGTAAATCTCCCAGTAATACATTCATTGCAATTGTTAAAAATGAAACTCTTCTCTGTTAATGGATACTACACAAATGATCATGGTAGGCACTTCCCGATTTCACGTTCTAGACTTTCATTACTTAGAACTCTCTGAAGTTTGAATTGGGCAATTGACCCACAGGCTTCTCTGACACATGCTAATACGGTCTCGAAAGGAGACTGACTTGGCTGCAGTTTAGCCAGTCACAGTGGAAAAGAGACTTGAGTTCAAGTGAAGATACTTTTTGTGTCTTAGTGTAGCAGGGGCTGATGGGTATCACGGGGGATTCTCGTTTGCTGCTGGGGAGGAGAAGCCACACCCCGATCGATTGATTCCATAGCTATCACCAGAGCTTTTTGAGCGCGTAAACACCACAGACTTGCATTAAATTCAAAATTAGCCATGGGCCAAATTTGGCCTCTGATCCTGAGGTTCCCCACCCTTGAACTAGGGCATGGATCCATCCCCGGTTCTTGAGTGCGTGCTATCCTCTCTGTTCCCTTTCCCCTAGCTCACTCTTGCCGTGCCTGAGGGTAAGGCTATGTCCATTGGTGAGATAGAGGAACTGGAAAGGGGCTAAATATTTTAAAAAACAACCCAACAAAACTGTCCCAAGTTGGATTTGGACCCCAAAGACTGGAAGTTCCTCCCCCTGACTTACGCAAACCCTGCATTTTTGAGTACCCTATTGGGTACTCGACGGACTACCTGGTTACCGATTTTGGGTACCTGGATAACTGAAAAATCTTTGATTTCCGTTACCGATTTTTCCATTTTTCTGGTTACCGATCATTCAATCGGGATAGAAAACTGAAACATTAGGACCAGAAGTCAACATTCCAGGATCTCAGGTACTCGAATCGGGTCAAAATTGGGTACCAATCAGTACCTGGTATTTTTGAGTCTATTCAAGTTCTGGAAATTCAGCAGATATTCCTGGATTTGTTTTTTTTTTGGGGGGGGGGGGAATACTCATTTCAGCTCTTCTCCTAACCGTTAATACCCATGTGCTAGTGTTTTGTACCTGATGTTGCTATACCTCTATTGTAGGCTTCTTGGNTTGAGTACCCTATTGGGTACTCGACGGACTACCTGGTTACCGATTTTGGGTACCTGGATAACTGAAAAATCTTTGATTTCCGTTACCGATTTTTCAATTTTTCTGGTTACCGATCATTCAATCGGGATAGAAAACTGAAACGTTAGGACCAGAAGTCAACATTCCAGGATCTCAGGTACTCGAATCGGGTCGAAATTGGGTACCAATCAGTACCTGGTATTTTTTAGTCTATTCAAGTTCTGGAAATTCAGCAGATATTCCTGGTTTTGTTTTTTTTTGGGAGGGGAATACTCATTTCAGCTCTTCTCCTAACCGTTAATACCCATGTGCTAGTGTTTTGTACCTGATGTTGCTATACCTCTATTGTAGGCTTCTTGGGAGAAGGAATTAATATTTTAATTTAGTTCAGTTTTAAAATGCTAGGACGGTACATAAACGAGAGACCTGCCAAAATGACATTTATTTGTCTGGGGTTTGGGTTTTTTTTGCCAGTAGGCGTCTTCTTTAACACCGGTCTGTAAGCTACATTAGTAATGCTTGAATTCTGCTTCAGGAATCACTAAAAGGGGAGAGAGGCTTTAAATAGATCTAGCCCATTTCTGTAGTACGAATACAATCCAATGTGTAAGTGTGCTTTGTATTTATAGGCTGTGAATTTTGTTAACAAAGCATTTGCATGCTCCAGGGTAAATAGTCTTTTGGCATGCTCGTCTACTCTGTGTTCAGAAACCTGAATTATGCACTTTCTTAGGATATTTGAAAGTGTTTGGTGGTGGAGGTGCTGTTGTTTTTTTAAATTGTCCTCGAGCTGCATTCCAGAATTTCTTATTTAAGGATGAACATGGTAATATCTAATGTAGTTTAAATACACACGGTCTGGCCTAACTGATGTGTTTAATAACTATCATCTGTGTCCTTTTGACTAATAAATATGGCTGTTTCCTGCTGTCAAAAGCAGGAGTGAAATACACGTGCATCTGGGGGAGAGAAATCAAATCCATCCTTCCTCGGACAATCAATCAAAATTGACAG
Source organism: Sphenodon punctatus (assembly GCA_003113815.1). Taxonomy (NCBI): domain Eukaryota; kingdom Metazoa; phylum Chordata; class Lepidosauria; order Sphenodontia; family Sphenodontidae; genus Sphenodon; species Sphenodon punctatus. The sequence goes on along the minus strand of QEPC01006595.1, from coordinate 1,915,938 downwards.
GCCCTTTAACATACAATTTGTCGGGCACTGTAGGTTTAAAATGGGAATTCTCCGTAACACATAGCTGGAAGCATTTGTGGTGTTAACATTTGACAAAGGCACACCCACTGAATGGTGCCTTGGCGGGGACGTGGCAATCGAGAGTTGAGGAGGCTTTAAGAATATTTGTTCTTTCTTATGCAGAACCTCTCCTTCAAACAGAGACAAAATAACAAGCTGTCAGAATTTCCATGCAATTAAACAAATGCATCATTCTCTATATTTAAACTGTCACGTCTCCTGCTTCGTGGGACCCCCCCCAAATTGTTTCCCAACTTGGGTTTTCTGTGTTAACGTATTTTCTCCCTACCAGCGAACATAGTGACTTACCTAGCCACTTGACTAAAATAAAATCTCTTTTATGAAATAATGTAGTTACAGGTTTGGGAAAGGATTCTGAGCAACACAATGAAAGCATACCGAAGGCATGTGAATTAGGAAGAGAATCTCTTCATTTTAGCCAACAGTTACTTGCTTGGCCTGTATCTTAAACCGAAATAAAAATGTCTATGAGCCGGTGTCGGAAATCTCTTAGCGTTCATAAATGCCCAAGTTTTAAAATCTTGCTTCGTAATTCCCACTTTGATTCTTGGGAGCTGCTTTTCAATCATTTCTCTCCGCTAATTTTGGTGTCACCCTCATTTCTTTTTAAAAGATTCATTTTGAGCAAATTTGTAAATGGCCCTGATGTGTTCTACAATTTAGTCAATTACTGTTTCAGCTTGCAAGCCTCCTGGGAAAAGGAACATACATGGCCTGAAGGTATGAATTTCAATAATTGTTTCAGTAAAGTTAGATGGATTTGTAATGCTGTGTTCCACTTATTGAAATGTCAAATAAAACTGCACTTGCTGCAGCTCTGACAAGCAGATTATTTTTAATGGGGGTGGAGAAGAGATTCCTCTCTATGGCGTTGTCTGGAGGAGCTGTATGTTGCATGCAGTTTCATTAAAACGTAAAATGCATCCCTCCCTTTCCTTCGTTAATACACTTCTTAATCATTGCATCCGTATTTAGTGCTGCTTTGCAAACAGTTGTGGTTTTTTACCTCAAAGGAAAAATGCCATATTTAATTTGATTTAATTGATTTACACAAGCTGTTTAGGCACATGACCATATTGCAAAGAATATATGTTCTTTTACCCTTGTCACTGTAATCTTACATAGCTTCTCAGTTCCAAATAGAACAGAGTTATTAGTTAGAGTTCTTCCATAAGAGGAATATTATTTATAATTTAGTGCAAACCCAGAATAAAAGAGCAGGTTATTGTGCATATCTGTGACTTTTTTCAGAATGATTTAACCAAAAGCATTTAAATTGTCATGCTGGTACTGTACCAGACCCCTTCAATAATAGACTATGGTAACCTACATACAGGCTGATTGGCAACATGGGCCATGCCTAGCAACAAGCTAATTAACCTTCATAGTGAAATGAGAAATTCATGGCAAATCACAGGTTAATTAGAACGGTGTCCTCTGAACAGAAACGACTGATAAAGATTCTTTTCCCGCCTGCAGGTAAATACAAGAGCGGGGTGTGCTAACAATAGCGGCTCAGCGGTCCCGGACTCCCTTCGAAGCAATAGGTAAGCGTTGCATAGAAGAGAGGGCATGCTTTTTATTCAAACACAACGGAACCTGGGAAGCGATTTGTGCTTGGTAATTAATGTTAGCATCACTTTATCCACAGAGGGCATGTTGGGAAAGCCATGGAAAATTTGCCTGCTCCATAGAACTTGTTACGCGCCTCTTGGGCGTTGAATAAACATGTTCTCCTGATCGTTATCGGTCTGCCTATATTGGACCTTTCCGATGGCTTCATCCTGCATACGGCATTGACCTGCTCTATACGCGTGAGCAGGAGGTTCATTTATTTTAATTGATCTGATAATCATTGGCCATCACAAGGTGCTCTCTGTTACTTAGCAGGCTGGTTTCTTCGGCAGATAGCTAGTTCAAAATGGATCCTGCTGAAAAATTCAGTGAGTTAAGTCTGATGTGAAATACAGAGTATTCAAATTGTCAACGTTAGCTGGGATTTTCAAAGACGTGTATGGTTTTTAAGCATTTGGGTCTCCACTCCCAATACGTTTCAGTGAAATCTGGGTTTCCAAATCCCCTAAGCTCTTTGGGAAAGTCCCACTTTTGCTTTTGAAAGTGAACATTGCCTCCCATAAACCTGAGAGCTCCTTCATTCTGGAAAAGTAATCTTCAGTGCACCGTGTTGCATTGCAGAAAGCATTCTGTAATCTATCAACAGTTCTTCCCCACCTAAAATTAGATGCTGATACTTAATTGAAGACTTATTATTCTAATATAATGATTATTTTATTTTTGTGGTGCTCGGAGCACTTCACATAAAATGCGGTAAAACAATATAAAATCCATTTTAAAACAATTTTTTAAAGGAAGGTAAAACGTGGGGGCAAAATACAGTAAGGGGAACCAGCCGTTGGTCCTAAAAGCACCTAAAAGAATAAAGGAGAGTCCAGATGCTTTTAAATATGAATTTGTAGAGTTTAGTACTGTTTGCATGTAGGTAGGAGCAGTTGTTCTCTTGGTACCTGATGATATCCAGCCTATAAGGTTCATAACTTTGCTCAAGATAAATCCATTTGGAAAATGTGGTAATTAGAAACGATAGCGTCTGTGGTCATCCCAAACTGTTCCTTGCTTTGTATCACATAGTCAGTGCCATAGTGGGTCAGACCAATGGTCCATCAAGCCCAGTATCCTGTCCTCGACAGGGGCCAATCTCAGTGGCTTTGGAGAAGTACCCAGCTTGTCACGATGGAGCGATTTATTCCCTGTTGTTCACTCCCAGCTCCCGACAGAAGTTATGTCCCCCCCAACCTACTTGCCTAATAGATCCATTAATGTCTGTCTTCCAAGAACTTACCTAATCCTTATTTAAACCCGCCTCTGCTACTGGCCTTGACCACCCCCTTTGGCAAAATATGTTAATGTTCCACACGTTAATGGTGCCTTGAGTGGGAAAAAATATGTTTTAAATCTGCTGCCAGTTAGTTTTGTGGAGTGTCCCCTAGTTCTAGTACTATTTGAGTGGGTAAATAACTCCCTATTTACTTGCTCCACGCTACTCATGATTTTATTAATAATAATATTATTATTATTATTATATAGCGCCCCCCTGCCATGGTTCTCGGAGTTATATTTATATATTTACATATAACTAACACAACTGTTTAATCCTCACAACAACCCTGTGAGGTTGGTTGGACTGAGAGAATAATGTGGCGGGTCCCAGATCACCCAATGAGTTTCTGGCTAGGGCGAGACTTGAACCGGGGTCCCCCCCCCCGACATTTCCTGGTCCAAGTACTGCGCATATCCCCTGGTTCTGTCACCTGGTTATCCAGCAAGGAGAGGGGGAGAAAAATGCATTTCAGCGTTGGTGAAAATGGCCACATTGTTATTCAGTACCATCAGACAGAGCACCAAAACCACAAATTTGGCACCTGTGCATAAATGTTGCTAAGAGAGTAAGCACTACAGGAAACTCTGTCTTTCTAAAATCCAGACTCTAATACCTGAAAGATTGACGCGCAGAGTATCAGAACGGGGAGATGCAATTCATGAAGCTCTACGGCACTGTATTATGCTAAGTAAGCCCTTCCCCCTTCTTGTTTATACAGTGGCCTTCAGTACGCCCATGTATTTTGAGCGTAGTCTTAAAATGCCCTGAAAACGAGTTTCTAGAAGGTTGTGTCATCTAAGGAACGGTTAATTGCCTTGCTGTTTCCAAAACTTTCTGCGCTGGGAGTTGTGTTTTTGAAGTAATTGAAAGTCTCTCTCTGTTTCATGTTCTGCAAAATTGTTAGTCAGGAGAGATGACAAGATCAACATATATTTCCTTGGAAAAACGTAATAGTTCTTTAAAGTAGTCCAGGGAACAAGAGGCCCATTAAAGAACAAAGCCACCAGATACGTCTTTTCGCTGTTCCTGCAAGTAATGATCTATGATCAAGACACTTGTGCCTTTTAAGAATATATTATTCCTTTATGTTTTGGGATTTTTTTAAAGTTCACTCATGGCAGCAAAACACCTTTGCCTTGACAGCTTGTTGGGTGGGAGTGAGTGTGGGAGGATGAGTAGGATCAGATTATCAAGAAAGTAAGGTGGGAGGTGAGGAGAAGTTGGTATTTTGTGGGAGAGTATTTAGACCTAGTGATTGTGTGCATCACTTTTTTACAATTGTCTTCCAACTACAAAAACGTTGGTGATGGTGGTTGTTAATTGTGTATGTATATTGCAAGAATGTCAAAAGACTCCACACAAAATCAGTGTTAACTGATAGCAGAAAGAGTCATTTTGGGAAGGTGGAAGTCCAACATCCCTCTTACATGTTCAGACTGGTTGCCTGAACTAACACGCCCATCTTCAATAGAAAAAATGATTTGCACGAATACAACATGAAATTAGTCACATGTGAAAGTATTACTTAATAGTGGGTAATTTCAGACGTTTACGAGACCACGGTCAACCACAGTGAATCCCCTGTGGTGGCCGTTTGTCCCGTAAAGTCTGTTGTGAGTTCCGCCCGATGTTCACCACAGTGAACCTCCAGCAGGAATCACAATGACCACGATTCTGGACCTCCGGCCGCATGGACGTCCAGAATCATGGTTAGTTGGACCACGATCCGGGATTGGCCAAAAGTAACATCTGTTACATTGGCCCATCCCGGATCATGGCCCAGACCGCGATGCGGGATCGGGCACAGCGGTCAGATTGACCACACAGCCCTGCCCCCTCGCCGATCCTTCTCACGAATCAGGCCGGCGCGTCTAAAGGACAGACGGCCTGATTCCTGCCCGGGATCCGAAACGGATCCCGGTCCGTGGTTCAGCGTGGTGGGCCTCCGGGCCCGTCACGTCTGAAATTACCCAGTGTTTAAATGCATCTGTCCCCAAATACAATGATTTTTCAATTTCCTGAGCATATGGATGGCCCAGACCTATGGCACACACGATCCATTTGATGCAGGTGTCAACCTCGGAAGATCTACCAAATTTCTCCCGTTGGCTCCGGCACTCCAGGCTGGTTCCCCTCCCATGGGCTCCCAGCTCTAAGCCACTTCAACAACTGGTCTCGGGAGCGGAGAGGAGCACTGCCCCTTTAGAAAGAGCTTTCCTTGCCACACTGGAGGATCTCTCCTAGCCTCGAGACACTCCTTGGGGTACTCCTTTCCTGAGGTTCCTGCGGATCTCTGAGGGACTGGCCGGCCCCGTCTCAACATCGTGATCTCTACTGAAGACTAGCCTGTGATCTGCCAGTAGATCGCCACCTACCTCTTGGCCAACCATGAAAGAACGATGTTCTCTTTAGTAACTGGATGATGATTTCAGTTTTTTTCCTCCACATCAGATCGGTGATGTGGGGCAGAACATTTTTCATAGAAAATTTTCTGCTATATTTTTCCGGAAAATTTTCCAGTTCTAAAAATGCATTGTTTCATAAAATTAATTAGTAACATTAATTATAACATTTTTTTCCTAATTGAATATTTCAGTTCAGCTACTTTTGGCTATTGTGCAAACTTTTATCCAGCACATAAAATTAACAGAGTGTACCTGGGGGCTTTTGTTTACCAAGTACAAGTCTAATAAACATGCTAAACCAAATCCCAATCAATTTAGGGGATTGGAAAATTTTGCGGAAAATTTTCCAGTTCAAAGTTTTCTGGAAAACCCACATGACTGCAGCAGATTTCCCTCCTTCTTGCCTCATTCTTTTTTGTCTTTTAAATATTATTATCCTCAATTGTGTTTTCATTTCAGTATTCTTGCATTTTGCATTTTACCTTTTGAGTGTTTTGGGGAACTTTGTATGTCTTAACATTGGTTTTTTTATGTTCACGTTTTTTGTTTATGTCAAATCATTATTTTTTTTTAAAAAATCCAGGTTCCATTGTACTAGTCCTGTAGACTAGTACAAATACATGTTAAGAGGCAATCCTTACTGTACGCCCAAAACAATACAGACAAATGGCGTAGAGCAAGGGTGGAGAACCTCCGGTCTGGCGGCCAAAAGCAGCCCCCGGCAAGTTTTAATGTAGGCCTTTTTCTAGTGCCTGGATCTAGCCCTTGGATCCAGTTCAAACACCAAAGCACTGAAAAACTGAGCTCAGGATAAGGGAGTACTGAGGAGGGCCTGCACACATGGATAGGGAACAGATCCATGATTTGGACCTTCCTTTTCGTGTGCATATCCCTTACACGTCTCCTCTCCCAACTTCTGTGTGGCCCTCGAAGCTTGTACTAATACTCAAAGTGGCCCCCAGAAAGGAAAAGCTTCCCCGCCCCTGGTGTAGAGGAAAGGAATCCTCCCCGTTCTACAGACGGAACGGAGATGCTTTAAAATGTCATGATTTACAGAGTCTCGCAAGGAGTCTGTGGCACAGCCGGCAAGCCACAATCGACTAGCGAGAACCTCTGGATTGTCATCAGACAGTTCTTTGGCCATAAGAACATCTTTCCGCCTCAATTGTGTATTAGCTCTTAATTTAAACTTATTCTAGGCGCATCAGGTTACGTCCTTATTTACTGAACACCTATGCAGTCTTATTGATTTCAGTGGCTGTCATCATTAAATCAATTTAGTTTTATCTTTTTGTAGGAATTAAAGTCAATCCGTACCCAAACCTCCATCTGATTATCCCCAGAAATTCAGGGAAGTTGATGTTCGGTTATGAGACTTGTGGGGTTCAACCTGTTTATGAAGGAAGGGATCAGTAGCGCCATGAGAATTGGAATTCAGATATCTCTAGTATAGAAGATCTGTGTTTTACAGTTCAACACTCTGCAGAATCCGAAATAGTTTTGTTGTGTACTCCATCGTTTCAGAGTTGGACTTTAAAACAAGTAGGGCTTATAAAGATGGAATTTATCTCTAGTAAATGTTCTAGGCTGAATCTACCAGGATTTATTTATTTTATGCCACTTTGTTAATATGAACGAACAGCTCATTCCTCAAAGCACTTTGTCAGCGGAAGCCCCGTTGAACTGAATGAACCTTGCCCTGGTCTAGGGCTTTGAGGAATGGAGCCCAAGGCTCTCGAGCCATGCATCTTCATTTCTCTTGCACTTCTGGCATGGGATGGGTGAGGCAGGGATTTTTGAAAAAGACTGATCCATTTTTATTACTGGCACGAAACCCATTACACATGCACAGCATAAGCTTTGGTGCGCTTCTGTTCCCGAGTATGGTGTCAACTGCATTTAATAGAGTGAAAAGGGGCAGCCCCTAAAAACAATTTTCTTGTGTATTTTTCAGTTTAAAGAAGTCTTCTGCAGAACTGAAGAAGATACTGGCTAATGGCCAGGTAGGTGCATTGAGTATTGGATGTTAGCTAATAGACAGGTGGGGGCGCTGAATGTTCGATATTCGCTAATGGCCGGGCGGGGGCATTGAATGTTCGATATTCGCTAATGGCCGGGCGGGGGCGCTGAATGTTCGATATTCGCTAATGGCCGGGTGGGGGCGCTGAATGTTCGATATTCGCTAATGGCCAGGCGGGGGCGCTGAATGTTCGATATTCGCTAATAGACAGGTGGGTGCAATACTCCTGTAATGAATTGTTACTACCTAACTGGAGATCTAGAACAATGTTGTGAGATGCTTACCATTCACTTTAGTTGTAATGCGTCCTTTTAATAAAGGAACAGATAGTCCATGAAATCCCTTCCATGTTATGAATGAGATTGTGTCGGCCTTTCGCTTTGATTGGCATAGCAATTTGCGTCCCATTTCTCAAAATGGGCTAATCAAATTTAGCTCCAAATAGATTGAAGCGCCTCAGCATGTTACACCACTGCTACAATTTAAGGGGGTGGGGGAGTTAATCAATTTTGAATAACTAAATCAACTCTTGGGTGGTTAGAGCAACCTCTGTATTGTTTCCCCCACCCACCCTGCAGTAGATTCATAAATAATGAATAGCAAAGGGATAAGAGAGAGAATTTCCCCTTGTTGTGTTTGGAGCCGCATTATGAAGTGTACAACAAAAGAGCAAAGTTGTAGAAGACTTCCTAACACACACACACACACACACACGCACACAATTTAACCTCCACAATTGAATTCTTTACCTTGCAACTGATGGACAAATGGCCAGTTTTGATTCCAATAGATGGATAGATCAAAACTAGTATAATTGCTTTAAATATACACTGCTAAATTAAACTACCTGAAAGAATCCCGGACTCTTCAACAGCAACATAAATAAGTTTTAATGTTTGTCATAGTGAAAGCCCTTTGATAGCCTTGGAGGCAGGCACCTGTCCGTTGCGATCAAGCTTGCCTATTAGGCTCTATTGACTGAGACATCTGTGTCACTGCAAATAAAAGACTCTTATTGATTTTCTTAACTGCTGTTCACTTCCCCTCCATGTTTCGAAGGCTGAAATCTTAATTATCTCAGATGCGTATTCAGTGCCTTCACACAGTGACCTCTCCAAGCCTCGTTGGCATTTCATGAATCAAGTAGTTGTAGTTGAGCGTGTCAGGAAGATAAAGGCTGGTCTTCACACTTGTCCTTCAGCATCTCACCTGTAACATTGTGGTCTAATAGATGAGAGTAGCCCTTTCACAGCCTCGCTGCTGCAGCCTGGCTTATTTTGGGCACGGATTCCTGTGAATACCGCTAAGAAATGCATTTTAAAACGTATCTACGTCCCTAATACAAATTTCAGGCGTTAACCTCAATATACTCTTGCCAGAGAGATCTTTTGGTAATTTTTTTAAAATGGTTTTATATCATCTGTGGGCTATATACCTGTGTGATTAAATTTAAATTAGGTTATTTCCGATGGTGTCTTAATAAACTTTGCCAGACGTTTATCCGTAATATCAGCAAAGCTTTCTTGTTGAGGGGGAGGGGGGGAAACATTATCTTTTTCTTTTAATGGAATAATTGCGTATGACTACGGCCACAGCTGGATCAGTAATCCAGTTCTGAAATGTTTAATGCCCTATGCCACAGGACTAAAGAGAGGAATTCTGTGCACCTGGTTTATGGGAAACGAAGGAGCACCTAGTTTTAAAATTCTGCTGTGCAATGAAATAGTCAAAATCCTGAGGGCTATTAAGATTTTGAATTAGTCATCAAAGAGTGGAGGGTTGGGGTGAATGTTGTAATGGTGCCCTTAATTCGTTGTGAAGCACTAAAAGGCTTCTTAATTGCCAAAGAAGCAATGCCTCTCTTCTATACATTGCACATCTCGGAGCAGCAACACTTAGCCATGGCCATGTAAACAGAGGACAGATTTTCAGTTGTAGATCAGTTTCCTCCCTTTTGGGGGAGTAAGTTACACTTAGCATTACTTTAACACAGGGTGTTTGTTTTTTGTGTGAGTGTGGCTTATGCTTCAAAACATTAATAATGATATTCCTTTCCACTAGCCTCCACTTAGGTTTAATAAGGAATTCATATTAATCATTAAAAGAAGGGGACATGATTCTTCAAGATAATCAAATATTGACAGGTTAGAAATAGCTTTCTGCCTAGGTTCATTGATATAGGTTATGCGATATAAATATTTATTTCTTTTCTGTCACTCAGAGTAAATGCAACCAATTGATTCAGCATTGATATAGTGTCAGCAGTTCATAAGAAACATTTGACTGGCTTGTGTTTTCCGATTAGTCTCTGCTCTATAAAGTGGGATTTACTAAAGCTCTTCAATTGTCTGCCCATAGAGTGTGACTGCTTTCTGAAACCATTATTGCTTCGATTCGTAAAGCGAAGGTATCGCTATAAGACTTGACTTCTGTGAGAGCTTTACATATAAAATAAGGATTAATAGAGCATTTTGCTTTTAATGATTTACAAGAGATAGACACTGATCCTTCCTGAGACAGCAGGCAGAAGCAAAGAGTGTTTTCTCTGCTGATCCGTAATTGAATTCCAGCTTGCTTTGTAATTAATTCCATTAATAGTGGCATCCAATCAAGCTTGCTTTTTAAAGTTTAATATTCCAATCCTTGCTCCTGGAGTCTTTTTTTTTTATTTATCATTTTATGATTGAGGGTTCAGTTTTCCCACTAAAATAAATAAATCACTGGATTTTTATTTTTATTTTTTGGCATTTTTATTTGCTGTAATAAATCTGGCTTTATATCTGTATAAGGTTTCTGGCAAATATGTATATGCCTGATCCAGAACTCTATGCCTCTCCTCCCTAGTTCTGAGCTCATCCTCCGTGTGCATTACCTGACAAGGAATTAGCAATGAAAGGCGCGCAGAGAGCAGTGTAATACGACGGCAAAGAGCTTTCATTGGCTTTTGAGGGGTTAGAATCCTTTCCCCCTCTCCCCCTTTTTCTTTTTGCCATTTACCCAAATGCAGAAGTAAGTGGAACCAGTGCTATAAAAACCAATGCCGTTGCGTTTGCCTATGTTTACATAACGTTTCTTTTTAAAAAGCCCATCTCGCCAAGGAATGAGTGTGTATTGGCACACGTGGTGATTTGTGGTTGTGTCGATCGAGAGTCTTTCTGACACAACTTCACGTACGAGTGTATCTCCAAGATAGGCTTTAAAAGCAGCTTAAGTTATTGCTCTCAATAAAGTTAGTGGAGTGTAGACGTCTGTAGTTCTGGGAATCGACGTGTTTTCTAAGCTGGTCAATGTCCTGTTCTTATGTCGTTGGCTAGGACAAGGCCTACCCTCGATGAAGTAACACCATATTTTCAGAGGGTAAATTACCTGCAGTTTTCTCTACTACTTCTGCATTTCCTGTTTAAACATAATAAAGTGCTTTCCAGGAGCAAGCATCAATTTACATTAAAGCCCATAGAGTAATTTGTGGTGTTTTTTTTTTAAAACTGAACTGGCCTCTTTATATTTATCTCAATATATTTTTAAGATTATTTCTCCAGACTAAATGAAAATAGACAATTTATAGAGACTGACTTAGAAGTTTAGTTGTAAATATTGCAGAATGCAAATGTAACAGAAGAAACCTATTTCCCCGAAACAATCCTTACTGTTGTGTGCAGTTGGTTAAAGGATGGGGAACAACAAAATATTGGAAGCTTTGCTTTTGTGGCCTGGATACAGATTATTTTTCATGCTATCCTGACAATCTCTTCCATTAAAACTTCATTGCTGTTGTGGATGCTGGCTGAGAATTGGCTTTCCCAAGCCAACTTCTCTGGTTTTTCATTTTATCATCCATAACGTGAACTTGATTGTATTAAAGCCCATGGCACAATGACACTCATTTTCATCCATGTAGAGTAAGGCGCTCAAGCCACAATCCTCACCAAGCCATTACTTTAGAGTAGCTAAATCAGCGGGATTTCTCCAAAGTGTTTTGAGGATTGCAGCCTTATTAAAATTGGCAGGTGATATTTAACCAACTGGACCGATTCATACAGAATTGGTAACCTGGCATCAAATAGAAGATATTCCATAGCTATGTAAACATTTGGTGGGAGAATACTGTTCTTAAAAAACCCCACAACAACAGCACATGGGGAACTGAAGAGAACGCTGTTGGGTTGCTTTTCAGTCTAATTAGCAATATTCTTTAAAAGAGTTGTACAGACGGAAAACGTCATAATTAAGAGACATTTCTTTTAAAAAATATACATATATAGTGTTGCTAAAAGTTTCTGAATACATGCCTGTTTATTTCATGTTTGCATTATAATATGTAATCTATTGCCCTCCATTTGTGTAGATTCACTGGGGTTTCTGCATTTACATTTGAACCCATAAAGCAACCGATTATTATTTAACAAACTCTTATAAAAATCCCCAGTGAAAAGAACCTGAGTTCTCATTTTCGCAGGGTCAGAAATGAGTCTCTGTTTGGGGAGAGTTGGCCAGAAGGAACTCCTGTTTGACTTTGGAAGGGTTTATGGGTTCTAGTCGTCATGGTGCTTTCTGAGAACTGTGGCAGTAGGAAGATTCCCAGGCAGACCATTACCTATACCATTCAAAAAGACCCTTCTCCAACCCCAAAGCCAATTAGAAATGGATTGTTTCTTTCTATTTCTTGCTATATTAGGAACGATTTGTCATCCATTGTATCCACCGAGTGCTGTGTAGTATTAGTTAGCTAGTCCAACTTACACCAATTTTGAACTAAATTGTAAATGGACCCAAGTAAAACTTTTCAGGCCATATTTAAGATGACGGTGTTGGTTGGTTTGCTCTGTTGACCCTTCCCAACTTTGACTTTTGTTATGTGCAGCACTGGAGACCCCTTTTCCTTATCAGTGTCTCTGACCTGTCTCTCTTGTGCTATGTTATCATTCCATTTTGACACCTTTTATCAAACTTTAATGAAATGACCCAGGCAAACAAATTGTCATTAAACTTTCCATCACTTTGTCCCTTGGTATCGTCTTTTATAAATTGGACAGCAAATGTTGTATTGATCTCCTCGTTCTTGCAGCTGAACTTGAAATGACCCAGACTGCTTGTTGTTTATGGCCTAGAGTTGCTTTTCCTTGACACTTCCATCCACAGCATGACATCTCTTTTGTTTTTCTTTCTTCCTTGTGGAGATGAATGAACAAGACATACGGTATAGAGACATCCTCGGTCATGGCAACGGAGGCACGGTCTACAAGTGAGTCTTCCCTTTTTTGTCTCAGCTTTTTGACATTGAAATTTGGCAGTGCTTTTTCCTTTGAGTGTGTCATAAGGTGTATGGGATGACCTTTTACCTTGCACAATAAGAGGCTGAGCATATTTAATTTTTTTTTTAGGAATTCCCTTTTGATGTTTGCCTTGGACCTTTTCCTTCCCAGGGGCCACTTCGAAAATTAGTGCAAGCTCCAAGGGCTGCATAGATGTTGGATGTGGGGGAGTTTAAGGGGTGTGCTCAGGAAAACAAGGGTACAGATTGCGGCATTCTCATTTATTTCTTTATTAGTTGTTGTTGAATCCCTTTTGGTTGTCAAGCCAATTGTCTACAAGAGCAGCTCTACAGTGGAGTAATTTTTATGCAAATCCTGCAGAGGACAACACCCATGGAACTACTATCCTAGCTGGATGTCTTCCTCTCTCCTCCCATCCAGGGCCAAATCGCCACTGTGTACTTTGCACAGCCTAGAACTTTGTTGGTATGACATGTTGCATGCCGTTGAAACAGTTGAGCAGACCCTGAAGCTCAGCTGACGCTCCTCCCCATCCAGTTGAGCGTTTTCTTCTGGATGGTGTTGACCTTGTGATGTCACAACAGCTGCCATTTTGAAAGGCATTTAGAACAGCCATAGGAAGCATAACAGGGAGAACAGTGGTGTTCAGTCCATCGCAAACAGTTGGGAGAGAACTTTGTGGATCACCCTCCACCTTCAAAGTGATGAGATGCTGCCTTCCACACACCCCTTGAAAACAGTTACAGCCATGCAGGTTTACCTGGCTTGAACATAGTGTGTTTACCTTTCACTATTTCCAATGGATGCTTTGATTCTGGCTTACTAGGCCCTCGGGTAGTCTAGAGACTTAGGCTACTTTCTGACATTATTATTTATTATTATTAGCAAGCATTTCTATAGCACCAGCAATGTACCTGGCACTTTACAAAGTAATGGACTAGACCTGGTCCCTGCCCTAGGGCTTACAATCTGAGAGACCTGGTGTGGGTGGGGGGGGACGAAGGCAGGGGAACAGAGGGAGAGACAAGGAGTGTAACATTCACGAGGATGCGAGGTCTCAGGTGCACGCGCTTGGCTTGGTTACATTGAGAGATTACATGGGAGGGACAGGAACTTGTGCAATCGCGACCCTGTAATTGTGGAGATTAGGGCCTCTGAGAATGCACTAATCCTCTTTTATCTCGCAAGAACACTCGCACGTGACCATGTCCTCAAATGTAGCCTTTGCAAGGATGCGCGTTCTCGTGTGATTAAAGGGAATTTGTGCATTCTCACAGGCACAAATGCCTGCAATTACAGAGCCGCAGTTACAGTTCCTGCCCCTCCCATGTAACATCAGAAAGCAGCCTTAGTGACACCATCACGTTGCCAGACCATGGTGACATGTAGCTGTTATGCCTTGTTTGAGTCTACTAAATCAGTATCATCTCCCTGCCATTTTATGTTGACTTCGCTTCCCTCCCCTGAGAGAGCTGTGTTGCTGAATACATTAAAAGTTAGACGCCTCCCAAATTTTTGGATGCTCATCCCGTGAAGCCCAGAATTAATTTTCATATTGTAAAGATCCCCTCAGCCTAGAAATAATTCACTCCACAGGAAAGTCTGTCTTATGCACAGGGCAAAGTTTAAGCCACATCATGTAATGTCTGGGGCTTAATAGTCTGCATTGGGGTGTAAAAAATATTCTGCTAGGAATGTTTAAAAAATAAATAAATAAAAATTTAAAAATCCGTACTTCATAAGAAAGCCTGGAGGGAGCAATAAAGGTTTCCTCCAGAGAGAGCTATTCATCCTGGGCCAGTAAAAGATTGCCGGGTTCTTGCAGGCGACATAATTTCAGTGACACGTCGGCACATGGCTTTGCTAACCAAGTGCACCCTCCTACTAATGCCACGTTGGGAGCGTGGCCGTCTGTCTGTCTGTCTGTCTCTGGGTGGCGCAGCAGTAATGCAGACTCTGACTATCTGTGTGCCTCGTATGTGTATATGACACCGATATCGTCTGTGTATGTTATACTTAGTGACCGGGTATCCTGTGTTCACACCCCAGGTGTACGTAGCACCTGGCAGATACACGCTCTGGAGTTCATTCTTGTGATAGTCCCTCAACTGTTTTATATATGTGATTTTTTATTGTAAGCCGCCCCGAGCTGTTTTAGGAGGGGCGAGGTAGAAATCTGATAGATAAATAAATAAATAAATAAACTGCTGGCTCTGACAAGGCAGAGAAAAAAACAGAGGGAGGAGAGACTTGGGGAAGCAACAGTGGGGTAGAAAGGTGATTAGTGATATAGAACATGTGCTGGGCTGGGGTCAAGGTAGAACGGTATTTGGAAAAAGGGGTAAGAAATGAGGGGGAAATGAGAGAGACAACGAGACAGGAAGGGGAAAGAGGAGACTTGTCTAGTGTCAGTGTTGTTCTGTATTCAATTTACAATTTGTAAAAGTTTAAATTAAAACAAAAAAAGAAACATTTTTCAAAAATGTTTGCATAATTTCTTTTCCTTCAACCTGCTGTAGTTCCAGCTGCTCTTGGCATAATGGTAAAAATAGAGTGACTTCTTTTACTGGACCAATTAGGTGGTTGAATGCCCACAAGCTTTTGAGCTTTTCCTTTCACACCTGAAAAAGAGATTCACTAAGCTCGGAAGCCTGAATACATTTCCCATAAAGCTGATTTGGTACCTGTGGGCAATACTCACATTTTTTTCGGGTACCAGTTTGGGTATCCGAATCCCCCCGCAAAATTTGGTTTTCTAAGTACCTGAAACAAGTTCCGAAATCTGGAATTGGACGTTGAAAAAACTGGACAAAACCAGTATTTCGGTATGTTGGTATTTCAGGTGCCCAATTGGATACATTTTCAGTTACCCAAAAGTACACAAAATTAGTCAAATAGCGTGCTGCCCCTTTTTGTGGGGGCCTGTTTCAGCTCTAATTTGCAAGCTCTGCAAGTTCAATCAAAGATATCTGTCGCTGTCTCATGCTCTGAGACCGTCATGGTGACAACAGCATATGCAGCCGGATGTGGCCCCAGAGGAGCCCCACATTCATACGTTCTGCTCCCTGATACAGTAATTAAGCCTAGAGGAGTGTAATGTGAACACGAAACTTTCCAGCTGCTGCAGAATACCAGCAGCACAATTCTTTGTAAGGGTTTCTTTCCACACCTTTCTCCGAGTCTTACCAGCCCTCTAATCTTTACTGAATTCACTTCACAAGACTAGTCTCCCCGAGCAACCTGTTCACTTTCCTCTAGGCCATTGCATCCGCAAATAGCAGCCAAGTTAGCATTTCTGACCAGTCCGCGCCTGGCTTTGGGGACCGGAAGCAGGCGTTTCAGTGGTGACGGTGTTACACACTGCTTCAGCACGTCAGGGGGCTGTTCCGTCAGGCATTTGGCGAGGGGTAGGGTTGGGAGGGTGAGTGGGAGGTGGGTTCATTTGTTTTATATTATATTTATATTGTGTTGTAAGCTGCTGTGGGCCACCTGTGGTGGGATAGAGCGGGATATAAATTTTGTAAATAAATACTTATTTACGTACGTACAGAACAAAAAAAACATTTCAGCCAATGTGAATTGGGCACCTACTTCCAAGGGGGGGAAAAGGTCAGTATTTTGGTATGGCCTTGAATATTGCAGGACTCTGAGAATAGGCTTCAGAGTTCTTTACCACACAGCGAGTGCTATGGTATGCTGAGCATAGTGTAAAATAATGATAAAGAAAGCGGCTTGATTATATAGGTGCGTTAGAGCGTTAGCGGGTGGGTTTTTTGTGGTCACGGTGTTTCACTATGATGCTAAGTTTTAATACAGGTAAAACTCTCTCCCACGTTGGATCCCGTTACCTTTGTCTTGAAGGAATTAGCCTCTTGCTAAATAAGCATTTCTATTAAATAAGCCAATAAGAAATTGCCAAAGGAAATACTTACAGCTGGTTGTATTCCGCTGCAGTAACAGATAGCAGTCACGTATATTTTATTCCAGTAAATCAATGCGTGTTTGTGAAATGAAATTAATTACTAATGTTTCACTCTTTTCCCCTCCGCCAGCATTCTACGGTGCGTGTTTGTTTCAAAAGCCAACGCGTACACTATTGATTTAAATCTGGAAGAATGAAAGTGTGTGTGTGTGTGTGTGTGCACGCCCCCCCCAAGCCTTTCTCTAACACTACACACTAAGTCATATCCATTATGGCAGTGATATATTATCAGCATTCAGCAAACAAGATAGCGTGTTGCAGATCGCTGAGCAGAAATTTCCAGCCTCCGTTTCCACGTGAATTAACTATTATTGAAATAGTTTATTGAGACTGAAGTATTGATCACTTTTTGTGCTAACCTTGGCTTAAGGGAAAACAGGAGGTGTTTTGTTTTCTTTGGAAGACACTCCATTTCATTAGAAAATATATATATTTAATTTATTTGGGGGTTTGTTTGTTTTTTACAGGTTTGTGTTTTATTGCTTTGGAGAGGGATATCTTGGCTCTCTTTTTTATGACAGTATAATTATACTTCAGAAATGCACTTGATTACTCCATGTAGCAAACCTGTTCCAGGATATTGGCTTGGCCAATATTGCTATACAAACAACTTTCAGTCAATTGAACCTGGTAAAAATCAATACTTTATAGCAATATTTCTGCTGAGAACTTGCTCAGTCTAAACACCCCATCTCCTGCTCTGTCACCTTCCAGTCACCCCCCTACCCATTTCTTTAAAGCGAAGGTATATTATAGTGGCTTCCTGTTAAAATTCTTCCCTGCCGTCTTTCAATGCACTTTTAATTAAGGAACAGTAAGTAGTCTGATAGAATTAGCTCTTGGCACGAAAAACTAAGCATTCTTGCGTTCTAACGCTATTGAGTCCGTCAGTTTGCAGCCTTTAGTTCTGGCAACCGGTGGGAAACTACAGCTGGTTTTGAATAAAGGTGGTTTGTAAAACAACTAGAGTCCCAAATAGCTTGGAATAATCTACAGACATTCCTCCATCTTTATACCTCATTAAAGTGGCTTAGATTGCCCTTTGAATGCGCTCCGTTATCATAGGCTATCTCCATGAGATCCTTTGCACCCTGAGCTGCCATTGACTTCCACGTGGGTTGTGGCTGCTTAACAGTTCACAGGATTCGGCCTACTATAGTTATGCCAGTGGATTTATTAACCTTCCTAGCTTATAACAGGCTTTCTAAAAAAAATCTCCCCCCCCCGAAACATTTTATGAAAGCTGATATGATGGAGCATATAGCCTCTTGGCTGCTGCAAAGCGGAGGAAAATATTTGTATACCGCAGCATCTAGGGTATTTACTTAAATTGCTTTTTTGAAAAATAATTCACTGGGAGTCCAAAAGGCATTTAAACGGTTTGCTTCCCTGCCACTACTTTTTTTTTTTTTCCCTTCATCACTGGTTACAGAGCTCGGAGAGACCCTGTTGTTGTTGTTTTTTTGTGAGATCGCTCCTTTGCTTTAGTAAAACATGTTAACGGTTTGATTTACAATGTGGGGCATGCGCTCTAATGCTGAGCAGTGCTGCGCTAAATAATTTACAGCAAAACTATCTTAATAGGATATAAAATTGCGATGTCATTGGCAGATAACTCTCGCTGTATTTTTCACTTGCCTTTCACTGTTTTGTTATAAATTGAAATAAAATATATCACTTTTTTTTTAATAAAGCCCCCGTTTCCTAATTTGTGCTTTGAGAATACGGCTAATGGCACGTGTAGCATTTAGACAAATTTAAAACTAGCTTTAGGCCACAATATGGTGCTTTAACCAACTTTGTAGTACTTCAAAATGTATATACCGGGTATTGTTCTAATAGATTCTGTTAAAGCTATTTACTCTTGGAGCAAGATGGAACAATACACTTAATAAATATAAACTCCTTATTAATCCATGGTAAATTGCATAGGGAAGTTATCTTAAAAGCTGTGAATAAGGATGTATTTGCTACTAACCGATGACAACCAGCATTTGTTCAAGCTCACCTCCCCGTTGCACTGCTGCTTGCCTGATTGCTCGGGATGGTCAGTAGAGAGTAGCAATTGATATGCCGTCTAGAAGAATTGTATGGCTGGAGAAAAGGGAAAATATATTTCCAGATATAAATATGGAGATTTAAACTGCAATCTACCCCAAAGCAGCCCATGGATTTCAGCCGTAATATATTTTTGTGGGGCCATGTATTTTCCATTTTTGTTCACGTGTCTGTACATACTGTAGCTTCAGTCCGTGCTGCCTCTTAGTTTATTCTCCATTTCAACCATTCTCGGAGTGGACGACTGGCATGCACATACGGTACGGCAAGAACATCTGAAAGGCTGAAAGCAGTCTCCTTCAGCTGTGCCTCTTAAGAACCTTCCAAAATTCTTTCCTGTGTAAAAAGTTGCTTCTAGGGAAGAGAAACTGGAGGCTGTCCCGTTACCGGAAGCTACAACAGCAGTAGAGTTGTTTGGCTTTTTCCCCCCCTCCGTTGACTCTGCAAGGTTTTGGTGGTCAGTTGCTCATCTTAAAGTATGTCTTTGGTCATCAACTGTGGTGCACTTATGCAAGATAGATGTTGTCATGACGAGAGTCTGTCATGAAAGGCCTATGGCTTGGCAGTGCTCTTAAGGCATGGCTGTCATGTTGTGTCCATGTTCTAGTCTTGACTCTACAGTGGAAGTGGTGCTTTTATTTTCTCTTGGTCTCGTTTGTCATGCAATCGGGGGGGGATTACAGATGGAAGTAGAATGGAGGGAAAAGAAGAAAAATACATGGGGGAAACGGGGGACCTGCCTGCATGTATTTTTCTCCATTTTACTTCCATGTGTTCCCTCGTCCATATGAATAAGAACATAAGTGCCACACTGGGTCAGCCCCATGGTCCGTTGAGCCCAGCATCCTGTCTCTGACAGTGGCCAGCTACAGTAACTCAAGAGGAGTCAAGTACAGGTCATGGAGGTGTGACCCATCTCCTGCTCACCACTCCCAACTGCCAGTAGCCAGGGGTTTAAGTCCCATTTAGTAGGCATTTATGGCTCTATTCTCAAGGAATTTATCTAGTGTCGGTTTGAAGCTAGTTATGATGCTGGCTTTCACTGCCTGCTCTGGCAACAAGTTCCACAACTGTATTGCCCACTGAGTAAAAAAAGTACTTCCTTTTGTTTGTTTTAAATCTGCCGCCATTTAACTTCAGAGAGTTCTCTTAATGTGAGAAAGGGCAAACAGCCGTTCCCTATTGACTTTTTCCACACTACTCATGATTTTATAAATTTCTGTCATATCCGCCCTTAATCACCTCTTCTCCGAGTTCAGCAACCCCAGCCTGTTGAGCCTCTCCTCATATGGAAGTCAATCCATCCCTTCTGTCATCTGAATAAAACTATCCAGAATAATCATTCCTTCCCCTTCCGTTGCACCTCTGTATCTCCAAGGGCTTTACTTTCATACATGAATTAATCTTCT
The DNA here is from genome assembly GCA_003113815.1 of Sphenodon punctatus. Classification (NCBI taxonomy): domain Eukaryota; kingdom Metazoa; phylum Chordata; class Lepidosauria; order Sphenodontia; family Sphenodontidae; genus Sphenodon; species Sphenodon punctatus. The sequence continues at coordinate 1,895,811 of QEPC01006595.1, read as the reverse complement.
CCATAGTCCCATGAGACGGAAAGGTAGAAGCCACAATCTCCAGTTTGTGAAATTGAGGTGCAGAGGTTAAATGGCATGTGCAAGGTCACACAGCAAATCTGTGGCACAGCTAGGGTTAGAGGTCAGTGTCTCCCTCTAGGCCAGCACTTCATCTGCTGAACCGTGCTTCCCTTCTATCCTCCCGTCTTGCGTTAGTTCCCCAACAGGCCTTGCCTATTTTACCCTCTTCTTAGTTGTGCTAATAAGCATCTGCAGCAGCCATGTTTGTGCAAAGCAAGTAATGCCCCACAGAATTTCTGCAGATGATTATTGCAGTTTGTTTGTAAACAAGACTGACCAGTGATTGCCGCTCATTCTTGTTCCTTTCGAACCCAACCATCCCTTGGCTGGCTCATAAAATCCGTTATGCACAAAAGTGCATAAAATGAAGATTAAGTGGCTCCTTCAAGTCTTGACTAAAACCGTTTCTTTGCTGAATGGGAGCTGCAGCGAAAGTAAATAAATGAACGGACAGCAATCACAGCCTTGTTGATGAAACTGTTCAATTAAAGCACAGGCATTTACATGGTGTAATTTCCCTAAATTGCCAATGAGCCCCTTTAGACACAACCAGTGTTCAAATTGATTTCAGCATTGATTTTGGCTGAAGCTGATAAATTTCTGCTTGTTAGTTAAAGTAATTTTGCAGAAGACTTTGTCCTGCAGTATTGAAGTGTTCATTTAGCTGATGGTTCAAAGAGGAGTTATTTACCGAGGGCTGTACTGTTGTTCTGAGATGGGACAATTCCCCAATCATCTTTTACTTTTAATTTTTTAAGCTTCAGTATACCAATCAATAGGTGACCAAAACTGATTAAAACTTACCCAACCAGCTGCCTATGACAGTTTAATTAGAAACGGGTTGATCCTTAAATTAAAGTTGTTTTGTTGGCGTGTTGTGCCCATCCGCCCCGAAGATTAAGTGAAAACTTGAAGTTGCTTTTGCTTACTAACAAGCCAAGTGTTAGGTAAGCACAATGGAAGATGCTTGGCAACATCGCTCTGTGCTGGGGAGAGAGCAGCATCTCTGGAGGTGGAAAAGAACTATCTGCATGCTAGAGTGATCATGCACGTTGTTTGGTCCAAGTCTCTGAGTGGTACCAGCCTGATCGGCAGGGAATGCTGCGTACTAGGGACCACTGGTCTTAATTAGTTTGCTTGTAGACGCTGATATGCACTCAGTAGAATGTCGGCATGTTGCAAGTGAAATGTCGCATTGGCTGTCTGTTCTGAGAATTTACTAGCATCGTGCTTTTGATTGTATCTTGATTCTCATTTTGAACTTTCATTAAAGAACAATTAGTGGAACGGAAAGGTCAGCAGTGGGGTAATAGCTGGATGCTCTTCCGTTTTTGTGTGCGTGCGTGCGTGCGTGCGTGCGTGTGTGTGTTCTCCCCCCCCGCCCCCTCCAGAGTTCACATAAACGTTCAAGGCAAAATTGCAGAGTAATTACTCAAACGTCCGGTCAATATGCTGGACTATGAAGATTAGCCAAACCAATTTGATCTTTATGTAAAGCCCTGGATACATTCCAGCAGTGCTTTTTGAAATGAACATAAGTGCCATGCTGAATCAGACCAATGGTCGCTGGATGGAGACCATAAGAACATAAGTAGTGCCCTATTGTGTCAGTCCAATGGTCCATCAAGCCCAACATCCTGTCTCCGACAGTGGCCAACCTCAGTCTCTTGGGAGAAGTACCCAACAGATCACAATGGGCAGTTCATTCCCTGTTGTTCGAGCCCCCAACAGTAAGAGGTTGCATCCCCAAACCCACTTGGCTAATAGCCATTAATGGACCTATTCTGCAAGAACTTACCCAATCCCTTTTAAAAATTAGCGACACTTCCAGCCTTGACCGCTTCCTCGGGCAGTGAATTCCACAAGTTAATTGTGCGCTGAGTGAAAAAATATTTTTGTATGTGATTTAAATCTGCTGCCCCTTAATTTTACAGAGTGTCCCCTTGTTCTAGTGCTGTTAGAGAGGGTAAATATCCGCTCCATGTTTGTGTGTTCTGCACCACTCATGACTTTATAAGCTTCTATCCCCTCTAAGTCATCTCTTCTCCAAGCTGAAGAGCCCCAACCTATTCAGCCTCTCTTCATACTGGGGTTGTTCCATACCCTTGATCACTTTTGTTGCCCTTCTTTGTACCGTTTCTAGTTCTACTATGTCCTTTTTGAGATGGGGGCGATCTGCACACAGTACTCCAGGTGCGGTTGTACCATTAGATTTACATAGAGGCATTGGGATATTTTCAGTTTTATTCTCTATCCCTTTCCGAATGATTCCTAACATTCTATTTGCTTTTTTGACTGCCGCCGCACACGGAGCTGAAGATTTCAATGTATTGTCCACCATGACTCCCAAGATCCCTTTCCTGAGTGCTAACTCCTAATTTCAAACCCAGCATTGCATACGTATAGTTTGGGTTATTATTTTTCCCAATGTTCATCACTTTGCACTTGTCCACATTAAATTTCATCTGCCGCTTAGATGCCCAGGCACCCAAACGGCAGTCCCTATCTCAGTGGCTTCATGATATGAGTATAAGACAAAAGACAAAAAGTAAATTCAACAGAGAGAGTTCAGGGAGACAATACTGGGGCGCCAGATGTGCTGTGATCTCCTCTCTCCGCTGCCTAGTCGTTGCTGGGTTTGACATAGGAATAACCTTTCCTTGTGCATTCAAGATTACAAGCTTTGGTGCCAGGCACATTGCTGCATGCACATAAATAATAACAGATTACGAGAAGGACAACGAGTTGACTCTTCGGATGTTTACAGGGAACTTCTCCCAAGCATAAGAAGCAGGGGCACGAAGGCAGTTCTCTGCTAACTGAAGATTGGGTGAAGAGGCCCAAGCATCATTCATCAAGTGAAGCTGGGAATGAATATCTGAATAGCATGAGAGAATATAAGTAGGGTGAGGTTTTGCTTGGCAAGACCTTAAAATCAACGCGAAGCACGTTGGATGGTTGGGCAGGTGGTAGTGTTTGTGCTGGCTAGCTCTTGAGGCAGTTGATTCGACCCTGGGTTTCTGTAACTACCAGTAGTCTTATGACTGTTTGCTGATAACCCTGGAGGTAGGTGGTAATTCTCTCTTAACAAGAGGGAATGTGGAAAGTCAGTGTTGTTTATTCAAATGTATATGCTGCCCTTACAATTGGAGCTCAGGGCAGCTTACAGTGAGCTGGGAAGGTGATCTTTGCTGCAACATTTTGAATGCATAGATGTGAGGCAAGTTGATGGTATTTTCCATGTGCATTTATGCCCAGCCTCTCTGAATTCCCAAATTGGTTTTAGCTTCTTTTTTTTTTTCTTTTTTGAAGAATTGGTATTTTAGAGATAAAGTTTTTATTTGGTCCCTTACTTGAACAGCAAATCATTTTGCAATCAGTATTCAAGCGTCTGTAATGGGTTTTGCAGATAAATGGAAGGCTGGCGTAGTTTGCCATCAGAGCTGGCAGAGTCTCCATAAAAGCTTCTTTTTACAACTGCTGTTAACTTTGGATTTCCACTTTTAACAGCCAGAGAGTCAGGCTAATGTGCTTGTCTATTACAGAAGGCAACAACTGTCATAGTGTTTATTTCCTAGAAACAAATTGAATCTGTTTCTTTAGCTAGCCAGTATGTGAAAATGCTCACGTTAAAACTCCAAAAGTCTGACCATGAGCATGAAACACAGTGATTAAATCTACACAAAAAATAATAATAAAATAAAAATACCCAAGAGCAGTAAACCAAATTGGTGGGTGATTTGCCACATGTAGTTTGCAGCTGGTGACTGGTGTGTGGTTGCACAATGCATAACGTTTAGAGAATTGTATTCATCTTAAAAGATATGACGGTTGTTTTCCGCTAGCCTATTTTCTCATTGGTAAGGAAATGTTCAATTTGCTTAACACTTCCTTCAGCACCTTAGTGAGCCTTGGTGGTGCTGCCTGATACCAAGTCAACCGGTGGTTTCTGGTGGTGGTGGTCACATCCCAAAAGAAAACCGACGAATTCGTATTGCAATTTTTAGTTCCATTGGACCTTCTGTAACTTGAGTCTTGAAGGTCCTCTCCGCTTGCCTTCCCTTGCCAAAATCCCTGAATTGTGTCCAAATTCCCTTTGAAAGGGGACTGCGCAGGACTTTCTTTGGAGTCCGTCATTGCTGCTTGTTAGACTGATATGGATTTGGTTACAGATCAAGGACATTTGTAACTTCGGTTGAGTGGACAGTACTATTCATCCCTTCAACGGGGTTTGTCTAGTGCGTAGGGGAGTGGGGAGAGAGATTGAGAGACAGAAGAGAGGTGACCTGAGAAGCTTGCTATTTAGATGCTCGCGATAGCAGGATAAGAGGAGAAAACAGTGTTGGAACCATATTTAATCCTGCATCCAGATGCATCATCATCATAATAATAATAATAATTTATTGACGGGCACTAGCTTCCGCCTTGGCCCCATAGTAAAACCATGCATCATACATACATGTACACACACTATATTAATAACCATATGAACATTCATAACCTTATCCCTTAGCGGAAAGCCACTGCCAATGTACAAAAGGTTTGTTAAGTCTTTCCCAAGTAAACCTGGGGTTAATTGTTAATCCATGTACAACATTCCCTACTTATAGCAATATAACAAACAGTTTAGGGCAATTTCCTATGTAATCCCATGGCTTGCAGCCGAACCTGTTTGGGACTTCAATGATAACCCCATAGGGTCAGTTACACAGGAGGGGCGGGAAATATTAGGGTAATCTCAACCCAAACCCCCTATAACTCCTTTGCCCATCCGTCCAGATGCATGTCAGCGTGTTGGGAGCGGCACAAACGCATCTAAGGACAGAATTTCCATCCTGAACGTGTGGCAGGCAAACCTTCATGAATCGGGAATTAAACTTGATGTGATGTATTTTAAAATTCTGGAGGAACAATATTTTTCCATCTCTAGAAACCTCCTTTAGGGCAAACGTAACCTGTAAAGTAAGGTAGGGTTAGTACGCTTGACTTGGAGTGGTCACATATACGTCTGTTTGTTTTTTGTCAAATTTATATTTGACAAAATAACCCTAACCCTTCCTGCAGAGGCTCAGAGTGGTGTACAATTGTAAAAACAGTAATAATAATAATACAAAATCCCCTTAATGCCCCACGCAGCCCTCCCCTACACCCCCCACTCAATCCCATCCAACCCTAGCCCTGCCTGCCAAATGTCTGGCCAGATAGAAAGGTCTTGCATTTGTTTCCAGAAGACGAGCAGGTTTAGGCGCATCCCCAGGGGAAGGGAGTTCCATAATCACGGGTCAGCCACCGAGAACGATTCCCTGAGCTCCCTAGCTGTAAAAACATCTCAGAGAGATGGCACCTGCAAGAGGTCACCATCGCTCGGCTGACCTCCGGGGCCGTAACGGGGCATGAGGGAGGAGGCAGTCTTTCAGATACGTGTTTACCGTTGTGAGACATCTCTTCTTTACCTACTGCCTTGCCTGACTGGGACATCTGCTGCGGTGCAGTTCTAAGAAATTGCTGCAAGGTATTATGGGAACATATTCCTGTGGATTGCTATCTCAATATTCCTGGGGGACAGGTGCTTATTTGGGTGTTCACATGTGGATTGAAGTTGCTATCGCAGGAGGCAGTTACTGCTAGGGTTTCAAAAACTACCCATAACTTTTAATTAATGTGGCTTTTGTGTCCTATGACTGTTTGTTCATAACCCTGCAGGCAAGGGGCATCATTTTCTATTAGTAGGGCCTTGTGTGACGTCGCTAATATAGGGTGTGATGAGACTGACTGCGGCCCCTTTAAGGCCAGGCTGCTCATCACTTTGGCTGCACCCTTTTTGTGGGGTATAAGAGGGGAAATCTGCAGAGCTGAGGGAGTCTGCTGTGAACTGCTGAAGGAGCAAGAGCTCGGAGGGAAGAAGGCTGCAGCCTGGGTCTTGAATTCCCAGGATGTCGGGGAAAGGTTAGGCTAGAAAGGAGCTTTTCCTAGAAGGCAGGTGGAGAACGCTGGGAGCCCCAGGAAAGGCTTGCGCCTATTGTGTAGCTGGTCTGCGAATAGAATAAATGTGCAACTGGCTCTGATTTTACCTGAGCAAGTGGTTTTTTTGGACCAACTCTGCAAGGACCTGCATTGGCCGGCAGCCCTTTATCACAATTGGACGTAGGCTTTGTGCTTAAAGACCAGCAAGAAAGAGTTTAAAATGCTTTGCTTGCTCGCATGCAGGGACTCGCTTTCTGGTTTCTTTTGTTTTCCTAGAAGAACCGATAGTAGCACTAAAAGGTAACCGAAGGAGCTTGGCTGGGTTAGCTGGAGGGCTTTGCTCAAACAGTATGCATGCTTGCTCTCACAGTCTCTTTTTCCCTAACCCAAAATAACCACCCCCTCTGCTCACAGAGCCAGGCAGGCTGCCTTCCCGAGCTCTCCAGGGAGAAGCGTTACCATTTTCAAACTAGTTGAGAGAAAGTTACGTGAAGGAACTTGGCTCGTGTCAGTCCCTTCAGGGCTTCAAATGTCTAGGGATATGGTTAATAGTCAAGGTTAATAAAATATTTGACACAACCGTGCCAGGTCTGCTGTAGAAGCTGTTCAGCGTTAATAGATGTCGAGGGCTCCAAATAAGGAACCGTAATTGTAACAATGAACAAAGAGATTTAAATTTTATTTCCCCCGGTGGAGATGTTTCTAAATATTCTAGCGCTCAAGTCTCCTTATATACTCCTTTCTTGTACTCCTTGTATAACATGCTGCTGTTCTAATCCCTCACCTTGCAACCTCACTAATAGGACTTCCCAGTAGGAATTGTCCGCCATTTCTTCACCTAGATTTTCAGTCGCTAGGGAACCCCTCTCATCGCTTCTGTTTTGATTTCTCCTCTGGCTTCTAAAACAGCAGTCAAGGCCCCACGTCATTATCCGAGTGCGAGGCTTGATGCTCTTTTAGTTTCTTTCATTCACAACCACGGCCATGCTGCCTCTCGTGGACCCCTCTTACCCACGTATCGTCCTGTCTGAATTGGGCTGCGAAGGCCGACTGCCTCTCGGACTCCTTGAAGAGCGTTGTCTGCTGAGAGGCAAGGAGCAACTCTTGTCTCTTGCCACTGGGAGGAAGGGGTGGGGGCGAGGACTCCATTCCATCATTTGCAGCAGAGTTGCTCTAACCTAGGCTACGCCCCTGCTCTAAGGCCTGCAAGGAACTTAAATAAGTCACTAACTTACACCATCCATTTGATGTAATCGGAAATAGAGGGATTTTTTCAACCACAACAGCTCAACGAGGAATTACTTGTATTGATCCTGCCCTCTGCGCTTTCCAGCTGCTTGCTGCCGTCTCTCCTCTCCCATTACAGGCAGTATGAGTTTGTAAGCTCTTTGGGGCACGGCTCTTACCTCTAATCTGTACTGAGTAACTTATTATGTGGGACTGGTTCTCTGCCCAGGCACCGTGGGAGATCTTGAAAATGCCACCTTGTGCCTTAAAGTAGGAAACACTGAGGGTTTTAAAAAGTATGTGGCCGCAAGTCAGGGCTCCATTGAGCCCCCTTGCTCCGTGGTAGTTTATGCCCTTGAATTACGGCCGCATATTTTTAAAAACCCTCAAGTTTCCACCAAGAAGGAAGCATTCAGAATGGGCAAAGGTGATGTGCTGGCCGTGGTGGCTGCCACTCGGGGGAGGAGAGCGAGTTCAGTGGGAGTGAAGGTGGCCCCACAATCTTTACAGGGGATGCTGAGTCTGGCTGGGATCCTCCTTGGGAAGAGCTAGCCGCCTTGCCCTTCCAGGGGACATGAGTCTGGGCCCACCACTGGCACAGATGTGTGTACTGAGGAGGGAAAAGCATGGATCATGCATAAATTGGCATTTATTTCACTTGCATTGTAAATAAGATACTGAAATGGGGGAGGCAATGAATGGGGATTGATGTGGCCTTAAATTGTAGCAAGGTTTCAGTAATAACCTTCAGGTTTGTGAATAGTTTTACATTTGTGTCCAATGTGTTGAAATTGCCTCTTAATGCCCTTGTTGCAGAACCCGGCTAAACTTAGTGTAATGCCGCCGCCTCTTCTTCCATTTTTCTTTTCTCCCCTTAACAATAAAGGATTTATGGCTGTCCCTTCCTAATCGTGTGCATTCCAGCTTTGCTGCAGTTCGTTCGCGGAGCAAAAAATACAGCCTGGCCGCGTAGGCAGAGAAATCGACTTGCTCTTCCAGAACTAGTTCCTGTCAGGTGTGAGCATTACTGATTGAGAAATGCAGAATTTCACTGGGATGTTCTTGCTCAAAAGTGTTAAAGGCAGGGCTGGCCCGGTGGCTTGGTCGACACAAACGTACAATGGATTTTGAAAAAGTGGCCTCTTTCCTTTCCTTAGTTGAGATTTATTTATTATGTGGAGCTTTACGGCTCATGTATAGTAAACAGTGCAAAATAAATACTTGTGCCCGCACTACCCACAAGAACAGACAGAAACAGGCTTCGGGGTAAGGAGGCACTGGCCTCAATTTTATTACATTATATACAGAAATCGGTAGACAACCAACGAACCTAAACCTGTGTGTATAGAGAGAGGAACCATGCCATATAAAGCAGGAAGGGGGGCCGCACTAATACTCGCCCGTCTAACCAGGTGACTCAACCCTTCGAAGTCACCCTCCCCCTGGGTCAGGGCGGGGTAAAGCCCCATACTAGCCATCCCAAGCCTGGACCGGGGCCTCCACCCTTAAGATGCCCCCCCCCCCACTCACCGAGTGGTGATGGGGTACAGGCGCACACACCCCTTAGCTCTTAGGGAGTCTCGCCACAACATGGTTCCTAAACCGCTAACCGCCATGAAAAGGGGGAGGGAAACTTCACTCACCCCCCCCCCCCCCCCAAGTATACCCAAATGCCGATGCAAAACATCCAGCAAGTTCTCCAGCCACAATCCGTTCCCTTGCTTGGACAAATGCACCCCGTGGCCTGGATCACGGCATGCAATATGCTCCTGCTGTACTGCCCGGCCTCCCAAGCGGTCAGTCAGCGCCCAGATTGCTCTGTGGATCTTGCGCTCTGAAGCGCTCCGCAGCGTCCGTCTAAAAATGGCCTGTTAGAAGTACGAAAATTTAAGACCGTGTCACTAGATAATTTGCCCCCAAAAAAGATTTTTTTTAAAAACCCCAAAAAACCAGGTAAAGATGAAATTCAGTGCAAGTATTTTTGATTCCAATCAGTATACAATGCATATTTCCCACTCTCATTTTAAAATGACTCATCCGTGTCAGGCAGAAACTCTGCCATTTTCAAATATCCGTGCAGTTCTCCTCGACATCAGCTAGACTAGCCTTACCCGTGCACAGTCAACAGCAGAATTGGGCCCGCGAGTCTGAAGCCTTTACCCCTTGCAGCATTGGATACCACCTGACGGTCGGCCTCAAGCAGCCGTACTTCTCTCTACAATAAAATCACATTGTAGCTGTCGAGGAAAGTTAGGCAGGCCTGAAGATCCTCCCTAAGACCCTTGGATATCCATATGCCAGGCGGGGAGGGGGCAACAACCCAAGCCGTGGCTCAGCCCAGTTCTGCACAGAAAGCCCTGCCTGGGGCTACAACTCTAGAGGCAAAGTTTAAGTGCCTGAGCAAAGCCTGCATGGCCTTCAGTGTCCCCTTCTTGGCACCCACTGTGTTCCCTAGACGTACCTGCAGGGAGGACAGCTTGTCAGGGGGAGGGCTTGATATAACAGCAACTGTGTCAGTCATGATGCCTAGGAAAGAAAGCCAGGTCGCTGAACCCTCAGTCGTCTCCTCAGCCAACGGAACGCCCAGCTTGGCTGCTACCATTGCAAATGTATACATCAGCTGGCACAATCCTGAGAGCCAGCCCACCCCAAGAAGAGGTAATCATTGAAATAATGTGAAATGGAGGGTAATCCTGCCCTGTCCTTCACCCCCACCTGCTGAATCATTCAAAAGCAGAGCAGGAAATGGAGCCGCCCATGGGCGCATGGCCTTATCATAGAAGAATTGGCCCTTAAAGGTAAGACCCAAGAGGTCGAAGTTCCACGGGGAGACTGGCAAAAGATGGAAAGCAGACTTTGTTGCAGAGCCCCAGGGCCACATGCCCAGACAATGCATCAAAGGATGTATTCTGCACTGAGCACAGCCCGGAATCAATCCTGTCATTGACAGAACTGCCGCTGGAGTATAAGTGTTGTATTAACTGATACTCCTCAGGGGTCTTCTTTGGCACTATCCCTAGCGGGGAGCACCTCAGGGGAGTAAAGGGTGGCAAGTCGAATGGATCCACCGCCCACCCTGCCTCTATTTCCTTACTAATCACAAAAATTCTGTTCAGTAGTTTCTAAGAAGTTGCCCCACATTCTTAGGAACAAGTCCCGGGTATTTCTGTTGCAGAATACAATTTTCTCCCTGATGGCCAACTGCTAAATTGGGGTTGGTTAACCCAGGTAGAAGGATAGTGTTGACTTTGAATTGCAAGTTCAAAGTAAGTCTGTCTTTGATCACAACTTCACCTCAAAGGCACCCTTGCTTGCTTTAAGATGAACAAGACCTAAGTGGAGTAAATTTGAGTCTTTTGGTTATGAAGATGCAGCTCCATGCAGAGCTGCACGAATACAAAATGTGAGAGAGAGTAGGAGTTGAAGCCAGAATGGAAGCTAGGATTGAATGTTAATACAACTCATTTGAACTACCACAGGATCTGGGCTCTGCTTTGCTGAGAGGTAAATTAAGGTGAGAGAGGATTCAATTAGTTATCTGAAGCCTCCTGAATTGTGCAACATTAAAAGGTGAAGAAGTCTTCAGCAGAGTATTGTGCTGTGCTGTCAGATAGAGTAAGATCCACTTGACACACTGAAGGGCAGCCTGCTGGACCGATTAAGCAGCTGTCCTACTTGTGGGCCCAATTCTGCTGTTGACTGTGCACAGTTATGCTATTCTAGCTGATGTCGATGAGAACTGCACGGATATTTGAAAATGGCAGAGTTTCTGCCTGACACGGATGAGTCATTTTAAAATGAGTGGGAAATATACATTGTATACTGATTTGGAATAAAAAATACTTGCATTGAATTTCATCTTTACCTGGTTTTTTGGGGGGGGGTTTAAAATCTTTTTGGGGGGCCAATTATCTAGTGACACGGTCTTAAATTTTCGTACTTCTAACAGGCCATTTTTAGACAGACGCTGTGGAGGGGCAGGGAGATGGGCTCGTGTGCGCGTGCACACACTTCCGTTGGGTGGGGGAGGGTTTAGATGGTGGCGCATGGGTGTGTGCCCCCATCCACCTGCCAGCCACCCATGCCCCGGCATGGAGCAACCCGTCCCAGATTTCTCCACTGCCACTTTTAAATGGGCAGTACCACCCATGTCCACTAGGTGGACTTGCGTGGTACCATCTTGTCTAAAAACAGCCTTAGTTAAGCACTCTTTAACCTGTTGGTCTTGGTCAAATGCATTCCCAGTGAACAGAATTTGTACTCCAGCTTTTCCCCATTATGCAAGTCATTTTTTGTCGTTCCATTCTCTTCACAAGAAGACCATCCAGTAAACGAGGTATGTTAATCTGTGACCAGGTACCGTACGGTGCTGGGCACCTTCTGCAACTAGCAGCATTCAGGACTGGTCAATATGGCTGGCTGGGTGGAATGACCTAGTGGCTAGGATGTTAGCTTGGATTCGGGATACCCAAATTTCAGTATCCATTTCTGCTACAGCCACCGTGTGCGACTTTGAGCGGATCATTGAAGATCGTTGTAACTCCCTACTTCCCAGGCGAGTTGTGAGGATAAATTCAGGAAGGATCATGAGGTAGTAAATGGAACCATTTAAGTATGTAAGATAGGGCGTGTCCCTACTTAAGTAGCGTGCAAGGTGCTTATGAGTAACCAAAGAAATTGCTTACGAACATAAGTGCCATACTGAGTCAGACCGATGGTCCTTGGAGCCCCGTGTCCTGTTTCCAAAAGTGGCCATTCTCTGTCACTTTGGAAGAGTACCCAACAGGTCATAGTAGAGTGACCCTCACATTCACTCCCATCTCCCAACGGTCAGAAGTTACATCCCCCAACCTACTCCGCTAATAACCATTAATGGATCTATTTTCCAAAAACTTATCCAATCCTTTTTTAGACCCAGCTTGGCTACTGGCCTTGACTGTTGGAAATGCATTCCAACATTGACCACCTCCCTAAAATACTACCCTGATTGATCCAGCAGAGTTAGATTGTAGAGTGGTACGTTTTTATTATTTTATATAAGGGGATGACAATGAGGTTTGTGAAGAGTTGTCTCCTAGAACGAACCTCAAATGTTAATAGATTTATGTGTATTTGCCTCTTGATGAGGGGACTGTATTATCGTTATGTACTGTTTATATAGCACCAAGCAATGTTCCTGATGCTGAAGAGTAATAATTAGAGAAAGTGGCTTACAATCTAGGATGGACAAGGAAGAAGAGATGAACAACAGGATATGTTATTTCCATTTTACAGATGAGGGAACTGAGACTGAGAAGTAGCAACTTGCCCAAGGCCACCAAGTGAGTTCATGGCTAAACTGGGATTTGAATCTTGGTTTCCCAGATCCAAGTCCAGCAACTTATCCACTAGGCTACACTGGCTCTCTTTCACAAATCTAAAAAGGATCATTTGTTCACAAAGTTGTTTGTTCTAAAAAAGAATTGGATAAGTTCTTGAAGGGTAGGTCCATTCACAGCTGTTAGCCAGGTAGGTTTAAAGTAGGGATGAAATGAGAATCAATTTGTTTCACATGAAAATCTTGCTAGTTTACCGTGTACCATATACCGATTTACCGTGTACTGCTTGCCATGTACCATGTTCGTCCCAGTAATGCACATGCGCGAAATGACCACTGCGGAGGTTGTGTGCATGTGCAGCCCTCTTCCAAGATGGCCCCGGCAGCGTCGCCGCCATTTTGGAGAAGGGCAGCCATTTTGTGCAATCACATTACCGGGATGAACGCAATACACAGTAAATAAGTATATGTTCCGTGGTAAATCATGGTACACAGTAAATCGTGGCAAATTGAGAAAAATTCTTGACAAGAGTCGAGAGAAAATTGAGTTTCAGCCCTAGTTTAGGGGACATAACATCTTATTGTAAAGAGCTGGGAATGAACAACAGGAAATGGATCGCCCCATTGTGACTTGTTGGGTACTTCTCGCAAGAGACAGAGATTGGCAGCTGTCGGAGACAGGTGCTGGGCTTGATGGACCATTGGTCTGACCCAGTATGGCACTCCTTAGGTAAGATTTTCAGTATATATCTCCTGCAGCTTACTCGGAGTACTAAAATATCTGTTATCCATGCCAGTCATAAATTGAACACCCAAATTCCAACTCATTGTTCTACGTAATATTGAGCAAAAAAAAGTTTTCTCTTTAAACTCATTGAACAGGTAATTGCTGTAGCAGCCACAGACTAATTTTAAGTGTTAGCTGTTAATTAAAACACTGCCGAGGTATATTGTTATCTTTGGTGTAACCAAAGCTCCTATTCAGACTTCATTAATCACCTTACAGTTAATGTGCTGAGGGAAGGTCAAGACAATTGAGATGCCATATCAGTCTGAAGTAAACAAATTCCAAGATAGCAGGCCATTTGCAAAGCCAACGGACGCACTGTACCCATGGGCATGGGCTCTCTTTTGTCAACCAATTCTCAATGATAATTAAATGTTAAGCTGCTACTGTCAATGCTCTGTAAACCAAACCAGGTACCTGCCCTTTGCTGGAAATTTAACCCCAAACTTACACGGATGAATTAGCGTGCATCATAATTAAATCATCAAGTCTTCCCTTTTAATTCACTCGGAAACAGGAGACCTCTCTTATGGAAAAAAGATCAGCTTTCTTGACAAGCTAATTAAGTTGCCCAACTGCACGGCACCGTACGTATTAAACTACCAGACGTTAAGCATGCTATCTCAACCTGTTCATTTTCTTATCGTTTCTGCGGATCTTGAAGTCAAAATGTTTTGCCACCCTTAGTTCATCCGTAGTTACACCATGTTTTCATTTACTCCATTTCAATTCATTGATTATGCATTCAGCTGTCAGTCTCTCCAATTATAGCTTCAGCTGATGATCTAGTTTTCTGCCACTTAAGTTGACATTAAAATAATACTGATTGTCGTGCATTGTCATTTACATAAAATATTGTCTGTTATTACAGGTTAATATCGCTCACAAATATATTGAGGTTTAGCCTACAAATTATTGCATTAACCATTTTATCAACCAAGATGTTTAAACTCCGAAACCCTATACGGAAGTATACACGCATTCAAACACATAAGTAAGAGTGACGTTTTTGTCTTAGCCTATATAGACGTTTGCATACGAACAAAACCAAAAAAGCTTTTCCCTTCATTCAGTGCTCACAGCGTATCATACTATGTAAAATATTACCATTCATTAACATTAACGCCACATGTAAACGAATGTTGTAAATGATTCTGCAAATCATTAGAAGATGGTCACATTGCTGATAATGACAGTGTTTAACTGTTTTGTGAAATAGTCTCCTCAGGAGTTTAGTGTCTCAGAATGACATTAGCTTTTTAACCATCCATTTAAGAAAGAACGTACAGCTATAAATATTCTGAGACAAATTGACACACACTGCTCATTGATTACTGCGCAAATCAGATATTTCACGAACGTGTGAGAATTAAGGGATGGATGTACTCCAGTGCAAACAGGAATGTTTTAGGAGATATGGGCTGGTTTTACAAAGGTTTATTAAATTTCTGACCAGGCCATTGTTTAGTTTATCGCACTTCAATTAATACCAATATGTGTCTCTATTTTATCTCAAAATATTTTCTATGTTAGAGAGTGTGCATTGTCTAGCTAGGTTTTTTTTTGGGGGGTGGGTGGGAAATAAGTGTATATTAAAAGGAGCTCTGAAGAGAAGGAAATTGCTACCTGAATTCGTTCTGTTGAAGAATATAAAATTCCTCTCTAGCATCTTTGTATCCCCAACATGCACACAGTCCTTTGGAATTCCATCTGAAATTTCATGCTCTGCTTATACTGATGCCCAAGTTATTGCCTGCATGTATTTTTTCATGGAAACAGTATCTACACGATGCGTGTACACACACACATCTTGTAGATACTGTTTCCGTTGGTAGATACGTATGTATGTATTTTAAAAATGAGCAATTTTCAGTTATCTCATGTTGTTTCATATTTTCCGTCATGCAGAGCCAACCATGTCCCCAGTGGGAAAATACTAGCAGTAAAGGTAAGCAATCTTACTGATTTTTTTTTTTAACCGTACCTTCTTTTGCCCTCCTTTTCTGATTGTTAATTTGCTTTATTGCATTTCTTTAAAACGGTGCCCCCCTGTTATGTAGGGGAAACTCTTTGCATAAATCCCCTCCATTTCATGTCTGTAGGGTAAGAGGTTGAAATGACCAAAGCATTCCCCGCAGTCCATCTCTCCTAGAGTAATGGCTTGTGGGATTATTTGTTTGCTGTGCTACAGTTTTTCCCCATTTGGTGTCATGGGTAAGTCTGTAAAGAGGAGAGTCCGGGGCTCTGTTTTTAACGCCCTCTCCAGCAGCTGGCAGAGTGGGGATGGAGAATTGCAGATATTAGTAGCAGAAAGGTCATGGTGGGTCAACTTGCCCATTCTTTGGATGCAGAATTGTTCCCTAGAGTGTATTTTTAAGTGCCCTGTCCAGCTTCATTTAAAAATGAAGGGGCTTTCCCCGCATCCCCCTTGGGAGATTCCGCCTGCCTCTCCCCTGCATTTTCTGAGAGCTCTCGCTGTTCAGAAATTCTCCTGATATTCTTCCTCAATTTTCCCTTTAATCGCTTTCATCCAAATGATTTTCCTCCTTGTCAGAATCGACAGAACCTGAAATGAAAGGTGCGATTGAAGTTGTATTTAGTCCGTCTGAAAGTCGGAGGAAAGCTTTGGCAAGCCAACAATGTAAAGTGTTTCTGATCCCGTTGCAGCCACCCAGCATATTCAGAATTAAGTTTCAGGATTTTAAAACAAAGTCTCTCTGAATAAGGGTGAAATCAAATATGATAGTAAACTGCTTTGGCCCGCGGGCCACTGTCACATTTATTATCGGGTCCCCAGATGTTCACCTGGGCATGTTGGCAACTAGTCCGGGCTCTCCCTTCAGCAAATGGACGAAGTTCACAGCCCGGTCTAGCACCAACCTGATGGAAGCAAAGTGGGCCAGAACGTGTTCACATGTCTGGTCCCGCTGGTCTGGATCGGGTCCACCATCGTTGCCCGGCATGGCAGGATGCAGCTGTGTGTGTGTGCGTCTCCCTGCTCCACCCCATCCTCTTCACCGCACAAAGTTTTGTTTGGCAACCTGATCCGGTCCAGACCGTGTCCGTGGCAGCTTCCTGAGCCGAGCTGGGTTACCAACACGGCACTGTCGGGTCTGGTTTTACCCTAAATATCACCAAGACCTGAATGCATTGGGGAGGGGCCTACTAGATCTATGAATTCATTAGACACAAAGCATGGTGTCTAATATTTTTTCCGGCTGCTGGTATTCCACATGCTTACAACAGTACCAAGTTCAGGAACAAAATAAGCCAAAGCATCGTGCTGTTGTGCCAACCGAAAGTATGGTCAAAGTATAGAGTCGTTCTTTTTATGACTGCATGTTTGCATGAACGTGAGTGCTCTACGCTGGTATGACGACCCGTGTAAAACCCGGTGGCTACTTCACGTGGCTTAGGCTTGAAAATTACGAATAGACAGAGAAATTTTAAAAAGCTATTTTTCCTGTTGCTTGTTGAAGTTTTTCACATCATTGTCTTCTCTGAAAACTTTTCCAGGAGGCGATGCATGGAGGAGATTTCCTAATACAACTTCCCTCTTCTCCCTGCCCCCCCCCCTCCAATTGGGGTAAAATCCACAGTAGCGAAGGTGAAAATATCTTGCGTTGTGTGCAGTGTGACTGATTGCCATTCTTCAACCGCCTTTAGTTTCTGGGGCTCTTAAGCTAGCATTTAAATGGACCATTTGATTAATCATTTGTATACTGACTATAATACTCTCAAATTTCCTTTGAGTTGTACATACTGTAAAAGACAATTATGTCGCCACAGATTAAATAAGTGAATTAAAACAGAGTAGCAGCTTAATTTGACCTGTGATTTTGCTCTCATTCCCTTCAGTGGGGTGCATGCCACTCCGGCAAATAGATGAAGTCATCCATGACAGCTTGTGATGAATTGCCGTATTTATACTGTATATTTTAATAGGCTCACACTAATTTAAATTGAGCACAGAGTAAATTATAATTCAGTCAGTTGACTGCGTGTATTTAACTTGACAACTCATCCCTATTTGTCCTGGAGGTGTAGTGAGTGGAGATTAGAGGAAATATGCTCAGGTATTTCTCTGGTAGACCTTAACCCTTTCCCCTTGAAATGTAAAGTCTTTGGGTTCTCAGAGGCTGGAACCTGATCAGCGTTACTTGTATCGGGCTGTGTTTATAAAAAGGAGAACTTGATATTGTGCAAGTGCAACCCACAGGAACCATGCACTGCACTTTCATGGGTTAAAGGCACTGGACGCAACTTTATTAAGAATACAACATTGGGTAGCCAATTGTTGAGCATACTACGTGACCTATAGAAGCAGGGAACCACGCCTGAAACACCACAGGGGGGCTGAGCTATATCCAGCCCCCCAACCCAGGAGACCCACCCCAGTCATGATCACCCCGACCCCATGGGGGGGAGGGGGGGCAGGAATGTCAGTTTAGTGCTCTTGATGTGTGAACGTTACCAAAATAAAAGTGATTTAAGGTGCAACTTCCTCGATGTATCTGTTTGGAGACGGAGTGTGAGGAATTTCAGGGAACCAAAAGATAAATGAAGTTCCCAATCCATGCCCTACTTATCTCTCCCTTGGCTACTGCAGCTGCCTTCTTACTGACCTCTCCCCTTGGCCCTCTTGACTTCTGTCCAACATTCTACCACCAAGCTCATCCACCTTGCCTGCTGCTTTGATCATGCTCATCCCCTTCTCTGCTCCTTCCACTGGCTCCCTCTGTCTCTGCATCTGACACAAATTCCTTGTCCTCGCCTTCATCATGGCTTTTCTCTTCCCGATCATTCTCGCCTCATTTCCCACTACATTCCCACCCAGAAACTTCACTTCCCATCTGCCACTTCCCTTGCCAACCCCAACGTCGCCTGTTCCCTAA
This sequence comes from Sphenodon punctatus, assembly GCA_003113815.1. Lineage (NCBI taxonomy): Eukaryota > Metazoa > Chordata > Lepidosauria > Sphenodontia > Sphenodontidae > Sphenodon > Sphenodon punctatus. The sequence goes on along the minus strand of QEPC01006595.1, from coordinate 1,877,561 downwards.
ACCATATTCGCCCTTCCTCTTGTGCTGCCCCTACACCTGGAACTCCTTCCCTGAACACACAGCTTCTACGTCCTCCCTCCTAACCTTCTTAATCCCTCTTAAAAACTTCCATCAGGCTTTCCCTAGCCCCTCATTCCCACAGACGGCTCACAGATGCTGCTTCTAAACGTGTGCACCTGCAGCTTCCAAGCTTCAACAATGTACCCCTGTCTTTCCCTGTTTTCTCCTCTCCCTTGACTCCCATCACCTCTCCATCCTAGATTATAATCCTCTTGGGCCAAGGATCTGTGTCTAAGGCCACTGGGCGAGATCCTGTGTAGATCTGGGATGTGTTGCCATCAATATGCGACACCCAAATCTATTTATCTTTCATCCGACCCAGGTCCTGCAGTCTCCGTGCTTACCCAGTGCCTGGCTGCCATTAGGAACTGGATGAGAGTGAGCCAACTGAAGTTGAATCCAGACAAGACTGAAGTGATGTTAGTTGGCTGATCCTCTGACCTGGTGGGGATTGGGACTCCCATCATTGATGGAGTTCTGCCTTCCTTGGTTGGTTACTCAGGTTCTGTCTTGGGGTGCTCCTGGATCCTAGTCTGCTTCTGGAACATCAGGATGCAACCATGGCCAGGAGTTCCTTTCACCCATCTAGTGAGAAGGCTACATCCCTTTCTGATACGAATCTGGCTATGGTCATCCATGCCTTGGTTACCTCGAGACGGAGTGCTGCAACGCGCTCTACGCGGGGCTACCCCTGAAGACTGTTTGGGGACTGCAGCTGGTGTAGAACATGGCGGCCCGCCACTTGATGGGGATGGGTCGCCGGCAGCAAGTTACGCCGTTGCTTACGAGTCTGCGCTTGGCTGCCTATAGCAGGGGTGGGGAACCATGGGCCAAATGTTGCCCACGGCAAGTTTTTATGTGGCCCCTTTCCACTTTCTCGATCTGGCCCTTAGATCCAGTTCTTACCTCCAGTCACTGAAAAACTAAGCTTGATGGGGAGGGAGCAGAGATGAGGGCATGTAAACAAAGATAGGGAACAGTTCCTTAGTACAGATCCATAATTTGGGCCCTCCTTTCCTTGAGTACATCCATTAAGCACCCCCCAACCCCAACTAATGTGCGGCCCACAGAGCCTGTCAAAGCTTATAAAGTGGCTCATGGGAGGGAAAAGGTTCCTCGCCCCTGACCCATAGTGTTGTGGGCACAATTCGAGGTGCTGGGTTTGACCTATAAAGCCCCAAACAGCCTGGGCCCTTCATATCTAAAGGACCACCTTCTTCCTTGTGTCCCTCAGTGGCCCCTAAGATCAGCCGAAAGCGTCCATTTTCAAGTTCCACCTTTGGCCCATGTCTGTACGACCCGGGCATGCAGAGGGGCTCCACAGCTTTGGAACTCCCTTCCCTTGGAGGGTTGCCTAAGCCCTACTCTGAGCATCTTCAAGAGGCGGTGTAAGGTGCATTTATTTGGCTATTACAGGCAGGGGTAGATCCTGGGGTGGGGGAATTTTATAAGCATTATATGGGTTTTATTTTGTATTTTATGTTTTTCTTACAGTGGTGTTAGCCACTAAAGAAGACCTGAAATGGGTATTTAATTTAGTACATGCGGGTAATACCCACATTTCTGTGTACTGCACTGGGAACACAGCAACCTGAAAAGTCAGTAACTTCCCATACCAATTTTTTAAATTTTCTGATTACCAATCAAGTATATTGGGTTGAAAACAGAAAAATCAGTACAAAAATAAAAATTAAAAAACGAGACAGGAAGTTGATGTTTCTGGGACAGAAAATCAATATATAGGTGCTAAAAGTCGATAAATTGATTTTTAAGGCAAGGTAACAATATAAATAAATCTGTCTGTAGTTGACATTCTGGGACCAGAAGTCAACATTCCAGGACATCCAGTATCTGAATCAGGTCAGTCAGGAACTGATTTGTACCCATTATTGTCAGGTTGATTCGTCAAGTGCACATATCCGTTTTTGCAGGTACTTGTTTCCGCTCTAGCTGTGAGCCTTCGGGGATAGGATGGGATAAAAATTAAAATAAATAAATAATTCATGATTGTTCACTGCCAGACACATTGCTGGTGTGTTTGAGGCTGCAGGACACCCAAGAGTTGCGGGGCTATCATTTTCTTTTAACATTAGAATACAGGGATTTTGTGTAATTGTATTTCAGTTCAATACACTGGAGCTTTTCTCCATGCCAAGGCTTGGCTGATGCTGTGTTTTGACACCATTCCTGTTAAGTCAATATTTACCTCATGGAAAGCCAATGGAGAGCGCAGGAAGACTTTTGACATATAGTGGGATTTAATCAAAAGCTAAGAACTCTCTTCTATATTGAGCACGGGGTTAAATTTGGTTAACATCTTAATGGGGGGACAATTGATACAGTGTTATCGCGAGCGAGCTTGCTTTCCGTTTTCCACACTGGAAAAAATGTAAGTGAATATTGTTGGCAAATGACTATTGATCTCAAGAAGTGTGTTAAATGTTTCTTGGCAGCCTCTTATATTACAGTTACAATTTAGTTTAGTGAGAGCTTTTATAAATAACCCTAAAGCAAACTCTTGATAGAAACTGGTTATGCTGCCTCCCCCCACCTCTCCTTTTAGACAGACGTCAATACTGGGAAATGTATGTTTGGAAAGGGGGCTCTTTTGTTCCATCAGCACTCTACGCAGCCTATAAATTCGTATTCTGTTAATTCTGCAAAAGTGCTATTTCTCCCTCCCTCTTGTGATTTAACTGTACAATAGGTTATTGGGGGGGGGATGCAAGGTTAACATAGTGCATCTAGTGTCATTTGACAATCTCTAATTTAAAGCCTTTATAAAAAATACCCAATGTCAGAAACATGCCTGATAGCTTAAGATATATCTTGCAGTATTTGTATTCTCTGCAGTATGCTGCACAGCCCACTCTTCTGTGTAAATACCTGTATAGCCTGCTGATCTGGGTGCGTTATACGCAGGGACCCAGGTTCACTGCTTCCCTGCCCCCCTTGGCCGCAATGGCGTGAATGCAATGACCATCGATCCCTGGTTGTATGCCCCCACTCTGTGCTTGATCCACAGAAGATTGGTCATTCTATTACAACCTCCAGCTTTCTAGAGCCTGGCTTTTTAGAGCCAGTGTGGGGGAACCTTTTCTCTCCCTGGGCCACTTTGAAAATTAGCCCAAAGCTCTCAGGGCCGCAGAGAAGTTGAGGGTAGGATTGAACTGAGGAAGAGGAGGGTACGGATCATGGTTCTATCCCCTCTCCTTGTGTGCATGCCCTGCTCTTTGTTCCCTCCCCCTGAGCTCAGTCTTTCAGTGCTTGGGGCTAGGGACTGGATCCAGGGGCAGATCAGGACACTGGAAAGGGGTCAACTAAAAACTAATAGCAGGCTGCAGTTGGCCCCTGGGCCTGAGGTTCCACACTCTTGCTTTTAGATGGAGCTGTAAAGACTTGTGCTTTCTGCTTTGCAAAGTCCCCTCATTCAGTGCCTGATGTGTCTACTGAGATGGTGCTCATCATACCTACCGCGTCTGTCTTAGCACCATCAAGAAAGCTTTTTGGGAGGGGGGGGGACGGTGGGGAAGAATTATTTATTTTCTTCTTAAATATAGCAGCGTGAATTTAAAGTTGCTTACACTCACTGTCCGACTTCAACAAAGAACAACCAAAGGGCCCATTCCATTTTAATTTATACCCTGCACTCTCCCGCCAGGCAGTTCGAGGCAGCTTGAAACATACAATGATACAAAAATAAGGTCCACAAAGACCAATACAATTCACAATAAACAAACAACCCCTCACAATTTAAACAACCCCTCACAATTTAAATATATTCTAAGACATTCATTTTATGCATAATATATAACACTGCCATCATTTACCTCCCTGCCCCTACCCTGCTGCCACCAGGGGGCGCCCTCCTCCCTCCCCCATCCCGCTCTCACCAGGAGGAGGGGGTCCCTTCATACACTACATAATACAAACAGTATATCATAAATTCTTAATAAAAGCAAAACAAACCCCATACAATACAAAAGAATTACAGCCTACAGCAAAAATATCACCCTGTGATTGATTGATTTATTTGTTTCCCTGTAGCCAATTTGTGATCATTTAAAATGGTTGCCGCGACAGGATCAGCTACCTTGTTTGCTCTGCACAGATGGGAAGACGGAGTCCCAAAGAATTAATCCTAGAGAAGCCCAATCCTGCACGCTGATTGCTGTGGGCAGACATAGGCATTTGCAGGGATCATCCAGCATGGATCAGCTTGCTGGGTCTGGGCCTAATGGAAGTGCAAGTACTAGACAGTTGAAGATGGGTGGGGGGAGAGTAGAGAGAAACATTGTTGGGAGGTGAGCCACTTAGGTGAGCAGTGAGGAGTCATTGGAGGGAGTTTTTAAGAGTCTAGAAGACAGGATTTGAACTCTGGCCTCCCACAGGTCCAAGTCGGGCACCCTAGCTACTGGGCCGCACCTCATTCTTCCCGTTAGGCCAAAAGTGTGGGCCAAGTTTTCCTGATACAGCCAGGCTTTTCCTCAGCCTGGGGTTCAATGCGACTCTGCAGCCCCACCCCTATGGAATGTCATTACAACATGACATCCCATAAAGGACAAGGCTGTATCAAAAAGGCAGGGCCAACTCTTTTCCAGTGGGGCCCCACCCTCTAAAGAGTTCTATGATGTCACGGTACTTCGTAGCACGTGGGTCTTCGCTCAGCTGGGAACCCGGTCGGAGGCCGCGGGGTCTGGGCAGACAGTGCACCCAGTTCTGGTCCAACGTGGCCCCACCCTCTAAAGAGTTCTGTGATGTCACGGTCCTTTGTAGCACGTTGGGTTGTCTTTGCTCAGCTGGGAACCCGGTCGGAGGCCGCGGGGTCTGGGCAGACAGTGCACCCCATCCTGGTCCAACAAAATCAAATCTAGTGTGAATTGTGAGAGCCAGTTGTGTGGCATTTACTTGTGTTTTTATTTCAGGAGAGATAATGTTTCAATGTTTATTTCAGGTCATACCTTTAGACATTACACTGGAACTCCAAAAGCAGATTATGTCCGAGTTAGAAATTCTTTACAAGGTATGCGTTTTCTGCCATTTACTTTTAACAATGCTTCTCTCCGAACCTTTATCCAGATGTGTTTATAATATCTTCCTTTCCCCCCCCCCCTTCTTTTTTACAGTGCGATTCCTCCTACATCATAGGATTTTATGGTGCTTTTTTTGTAGAAAACAGGATTTCGCTTTGTACAGAATTCATGGACGGTGAGTCGGGTATTTTGCATATTCTCAAAATGTCTTGAGTGTTAAAAGTGGATTTGGCAAAACGGCTTCAAGCTTTGTTTAATGCATGTCCGACAGATGCCTAGTGCGCTTCTTACAGATGGTAGCAAGCCATCATTTAAAAAATATGTAAAATATTAATAGCGCTACCTCTCAGTCCCTAATCAAGCCAGAGTTGTGATTACTTGGTGTTAAATATTTCTTGATACGCCTCTGCTCTGCTGAATGTTGTCATTTTTATTTCCCTTTATTGAAAATGTAACTAGAACGGAAATAAATGCTAGTCTAATCTGTGGCTTGATATCAGTCTCTTCCATACAATTTGTCTTCGCTGACAAACCAGCTGTTGTTTTCTTTGAATGTTTCAATAGCCAAAACAGATTTTCTTGTAGAGAAATCTATTAACCCAATGTTCTGTGTGTGTGCGCGCGCTATGAGAAATTGATTCTTAATTGCAAGATAAGGAATTATATCCTAACACAGCTGTTTAGCTCTATTGCTCTGAGTTTCTTTGCTGTTTGTCCCCTTTCTCCAATACATTTTTTCTCTTCAAGCCCATAGTGCTGACTTCCATGCAAGCTGGTGCTAATATCCATACAATTTTGCCCCTTTGAGATTTCGGAATAAGAGACACTCTAGATATGCAAAAGGATACTTGTTAATATGCGATCTATCATTGCTGTCTTTCATCGGATGAATCTGAGGCCGCTTTGTCACTTTATTAGGGGTGGGGGAATTCCGTGACTCTCTTCTCACAGGAATTAGTGCGCGTAGGAATGTGGTATTCTGCTTTTATGCCGCAAGAACACCTGCGATTGTAAAAGCTACAGCGGGGGACCCGGTTATGCGCAAGTGTTCTCGTGGAATAAAAGCAGAACTGTGCATTCCTACATGCACTGATTCCCGTGAGACTACAGCCGCGATTGCCCTCCAGGAAGATTCCCCCACTCCTAGGTAGGTAACATGAGAAAGCAGCCTGAATGTCTGACAGGACAGAGTTGGCCTTCAAGTATCTGAAGCCCAAGAGCTCGACTCCAATGTTCTTCTAGTATTCGTTCAGCCTTAGTTTTGTGTTGCCATTTGCATTGTTGAAGCAATAATCCATGACTGCCTGAACGAATTCCCATGAGCCAGCGTTTTCTGGCCAGATTTTATTTTTACTGAAGTTCAGTTGAGTTGGCTATGTAGAATAAAGAGCATAGGAGCTTTGCAAATAATTATAATATAAATAGCCTTACAAAGATGGCTGTCTTGCAGGAACTACGCATAAATCAAATGTATATTCCCAACCATTACTCATTGGCTTCTTTATTTTCTTTTTGCTGCAAACAAAGGTCTTCATCGTATTTACATGTTAATGGGTTTCTGCTCATTATAGCAATCTTGGAAGAATCCTTTTACTTTAATTTATTTTTCTACTTCCCATCACTCTTTTAACGTTCATTGAAAATCTCTTTCGTTGTTGGGTTTTGATCCCCATCTATGGCCGTTTTCACACAGACACTCTTAACACTCATACAATGGGGGTTACATGTTGCAGGGCTGCAGGTGTGCTCTGTGGGTGCCCTGCAACATGTATAATAAAATGTAACCCCCATTTTATCAGTATTAGAGTGTCTGTGTGAAAAGGCCCTGTGTGTCATGTTTAAATTTGGAAAGAATCGCCTAGGTTTCAGCAGAAAAGAACCTCAGTGTCCAATTCACTGTGGTTCCTGGATTAAATAACAGTCCGTGAATCTGTTTAATTGTTTATGTTCTCACAAGTACAAACCTACCTTGAGCATCCAACTCCAAACATTTTGCCCATTGTGACCTGTTGCGTACTACTACCAAGTGGCTGAGGTTGGCCACTGTGAGACAGGTGCTAGGCTCGATGGACCATTAATCTGACCAAGTATGGCACTTCTTATGTTCTTAGGTTTGCATGCAGACTAGTGTTTGCTTTTGTGCTTAAGATAGTAGTGTGTTCTCACAAGCACTTGACACTCCCATATTATTATTTATGCACTAAGTAATTGTGATTATTTAGATGCAAGTCCCTGTCCCAAGGGGTTTACAGTCTAAAATGGACATGGGAAAGGGGCACAGAGAGAAGGATGGGAATATATTCATGAAGCTGAGAAATTGCAGATGCAGGTAACTTAGTTACATGGGAGGAGGGGGTTCCTGAAGGACGAGACAGGAGGAGCAGAAGCAGAAAGGAGCAATCTAAGAGGGTGAGGAGCTAGGGAAGGCCTGCCAGAAGAGGTAGGTTGATCTTTTGGGACTTTATCTGATAATACCATTTTTTAATGTACCTGTTTCTTTTTACAGTTCTAAGTTTTATAGGGAAACAGTTGCACTCTTAGTATGGTATTCCCTTCCCATTCAGCAGTTACTCCAAACTATTCTGGAGCAGACCTCTGGTCCACCTCACAACAGTGGCAATGATCAATAAATCTGAAAGGATGAACAAACACTCTGCTAAATACACATTCCTGAAAACGGTTCATTAAGTGAGATAGACACTGAGATGAATAAATGCACATCTGAACAGTGCAGGAGAGTCCTTGGACAGTCTCCGTCGCATAGAGTTAGATTTAGTTTGGATATATCCAGCGTCCTCTTTTAAGAACTCTTTTCAAAGAACCATTGAGTTATTTTCTCCAAACTGTCCTGGGCCAATGAGTTCCGCCGATTGTATCAACATCTACCTGCTTTATGGAGGTAGCTATTCACAGATGGCTGTCTAAGGTTAGCTCGGTGCTTTGCATCCGTGTCTTGGGTGGGTTTGTGTAGTGAGGGGATGAACAGCTCATGCAGACACAAAAGATCACTAGGTCAGCTTTTCTCTTAACAGATTTGAAAGGGGAAAAAGTCACATGAATCTAGGTCAGCAAATACCGGAGAATAGAACTTGAATGGTGTGACCAGACTCATCCTTGCACCTACCAACTGATCTTAAAGATAAAATGTAGCTTTGTCTCCTTGGCACTTTTACCTCTGTAATAAAAAAGCTATTTTAGTAAATAAAGACAGAAAAATACGCTACTCGGGGGAAGTTTATCTTTTTTTAAAAAAAAAAGTCCTGACGCCTTTTTTGAAATGCTGAGCACCCATTAAACTTGATTGGACCTGCAGGTTTTCAGCACTTTTCACACGAAGGACAAATGATTCCAATGCTTGAATGTGGAGCGAAGAGCTGACATTTAGGCACGTGAGCTTGAAAATTTGGGCCATAGGTTTTGCCCATTTCACACCTTTCCAACAAAAATGCCCATCTCCAAAGAACAGTAATTCAGAGAGGTTACTGTCCCCGGATTACTTTCGCTACCTTGATCTTACCAAGCTATTTGGTGGCTGTTTTTTTAAGAATAAAGTCAGGATTTCTGAATATGTGGGGAAAGGCCTGTTTTTGTACAAAGATAATTGCATGCTGTAACACAAATCCCAATGACCCCAGCCTACAGATGAACTTCCATAAGTGCCCCCTCGGACCAGTGGTCCGTCTAGCCCAGTATCCTGTCTCTGACAGTGGGCATCATCATCACTCACTGCAGAGAAGTGCACAAGAGGTCATAATTAGAGCTGGAATGGGTTAATTTGGCACCTGGAGGGTAATATCCACATTTTTGGGTATCCCTTTGAGTGTCCGAATTGATACCCGAATAATCGCAATTATATGAAAAACCAAAATAATACACACACACACACACACACCCAATTCCCCAAATCCAGGACCTGAAGTTGAAAAATCAGGGGGTTGGGGGCGGGGATGGTATTGCATTCCACGTAGCCGATCGAAGCCTGGTTCAGGTACCAGAAAGTACACAACTTTTTGATTCGAAAACCAGAAATCCAACCTGTTTTTGTGGGTTCTTGTTTTAGCCCTAGTCCTAATGAAGTGATCCATTTCTTTCCATTTGCCCTCGACCTCCAACAGTCCAGAGATCCTATCCCCTGGCTGGCTTGACTAGTAGTCATTTATGAATCTAAGAATTTATCCAATCCTTTTTTTTTAAAGCCAGTTATGCTATTGGCCTTGACAACATGCTGATGACACTCAACTCTGTCTCTCTACTCCCTCTCTCTCTCCCTCTCTTCAAGCTCGTCTCATCAACTGTCTCTCTGACATCTCTACCTGGATGTCTCAACGTCAACTCAAACTCAACATGGCTAAAACTGAACTCC
>QEPC01006595.1:1822663-1848680 GCA_003113815.1 Sphenodon punctatus | reverse complement strand
TCGGCGGGATCCCGGGCCGTGGCGACTCCGGCCCGACGCGGTGGCTGCATTGGCCCTGTCGCCCGCCCGTCTCCCCGGAGGGCGGGGTGCGTGGAGGGGGCGGGGCCATGCGGCCGCACGTTGCGCCGCACGGCCCTGCCCCCTCCCCCTCCCAGATTCCCCGCCGGGATCCCCCCGGCACGTCTGATATGGCGTGACGGGGTGACCCCGGCGGGGAATGAATGGGTTGTTTTCGGTACGGGGCCAAGCGGCCCCATAACGTCTGAAAACACCCTAAGTGAATGAATTTTGATAGCTGAATTTTGATCGGTGACTTTTCAAACATCCTGATACTATTCTCGTCTTCTATACAGTGCCAGCAATAGGCCTGGCACTGAGCGGTTGTGATTACGGATTCTGACATCTTTTCTTTTTCCTGTCCTCTGTGATAGAGACCTATTTCTTCAACGCAGCTGTGTTAACATGAAAGAAATCTTAGTAACAAACATTGACAGTATTCCCAACTTGGTAACCTACTCATTCCTCATGTAATGCTGTGGTTCTTTTCATTTTCATTAACAGTAACTTCTAGTAATGCAGTAATGAGGTCATTGTCAGTCATCCAGCTTGGCAGTTAACCTCTGTGGACACTGGTTAGTTACTGAGTAACCACCAAACTAACTAGAATACCAAATACTAATCACAGATAATTATTTATACTCTCCATTTTGGCACTAATTAGCTCCTGTAAAGGGTGGTCAGAAATGTCCTCTCCAATCCAAAAAAATATTCTCCTGCCTGCTCATAAAAGTTATGATCTCTCCTTTGTATTTGATACTGTTTTGGTTTTCATTTTAAAATGAACTGTCCATCTAGCAAACGTCTGTGCTATTCACTGGTCTTTCCCAAAAGCAGGCAGGGGGATAGTCCAGGCTAGCCACTCTAAATTCAGCAGCTGAATTGGATGGTTTTTGTTTCCAATTGGCTGTGTCATCTCCAACATCCGTTTCCATCGCTTGCTTCAAAATCTGTACTGAGTGTTGATTAAACCTTGATGAGTTGCTTGGGCTGGAAAGAGCCTTGATGCTTTTCCAGGATATATGAGGCCAAGGAGAGAGATACAAACTGTTCTCTCTTCTCACTTTGAATTTTCCTGGCCTTGATCTGTTTCGGATTTTGCTCAAAAAGAAAATCAAACAATAAAGCATCACATACAAGGGGTGGGTGCTAATTAGCGTCCTAGGGTCCAGCAGTGTTCATAAGGGGTCTCACTTTTAAATAAATGCTGTGTGTTTGTACGTATGGATAGAGAGTACCGATAGAATCCAAAGTAGTCTACATATTTCTCTGTATCCAAGAGTAACCTCCCGTGACTATACCTTGGTTTCAGTGCAGCCTGTTGTTTACATAGAAGACAGCTTATCCTGACTCTTTTTTTTTTTTTGCTGTTGCATGTAACATGCACCAATTGTGAGACTCTGATGAGCCCAAGGGGTTAAGAAATTCTACGATGCCAATACCCAAGTCGGAGAATTGGGTCTTCAAGATGAAATTGTGCCATGCCATTTCTGATGAGTAGATGGATGAAAGCAAAGGAAGCCAACGATTATTAAGTTGTTTATTCCAGATCAGACATTTCAGCCAATATTGAAGCTTAACTTCAAAACCTACCTTGTGCCTAATGAAGTGATAGCCGTGCATATTAATAAAGCTAAAGCGGCCGTCATAGTCGTCATTACCCACATCAAACATAAACAAAAGATTAACACCTATGCCGCTTCTTTGGAAGATGTGAGAATGCCCCGACGGTAACGTCTCTCTCTTCCCATGAGGATAAAGGATGGAAATGGAAGGGTAATGAGAAAACAACTTGGATATAGTTTTTTTGTGGTTTTAAAAAATATATATAAACAAACGGCTTTCAAACCAGTCTAATTCTATACAAAGTCATAGTTGGCCAAAAGACGCCACCAAGCCTCTTTAAGTTGAGGAATAAAGTTGAAACCCTATGTGTTTCTCTGGCAAAGCATACAGGTACGCAATAAAAATCTTAAATTTTGTGAGCTTATGTGCAGATGTCTACAAAAAATTCATAGCCGCATTTGTTTATGTATATTCCAGGGGCGGGCAAATTCTCAACACCCCAGAGCCGTTTTACCGAAATCTTCCTGTGACTCAGAGCCGCCAGACTCACGCCCACGCAAACCTTTCCTGCTTTGTGATTGGTTGGCAGAATGGGCCGTCGGTCTGAAGTCCTGGCTGCTGAGATGGAGGAGCAGTTGGAATTCAGCTGCTGAGATTTGGGTTCGGTGTAGTAAGAGCCAGGAGCATTGAGCCCAAGACCAGCCTGACAGAGAGCCTCACTTGGAACTGCCCAAGAGTCGCAAATCACTACTTTGCCCGCCCCGGTATATTGCATACACAGGGTAGAGGTTACCTGGGATACGTCCCTTCAGTATCCTGTCCCAGCTGCTTCGCTCATGCTCCTGTCTCCCCCAGGTCTCTTCTCTGCTCTCTCTGAGGCAGAGTCCTCCCTGACTTCTACCTTTCCCAGCCACCCCCCACAGTACCGAGCCTTGCTTAGGTTTTTAAGCTTTGAGCTGGTTCAGCCACACCCAAGCATGAGGCCTCGGGCACTGTCCTGCATCCAGTGCAACGCCTGAGCCTCCAGTAGCGCCGGCAACGCTTGCAGGCGCTAGGTCCCTTAAAGGGCCCACAGCCCAAGAGCCGCCTACCAAAATGACATTGATCAGGACTACCCCCGATGCTGAGGGCAGGGCAGCTCATCGACCCCCAAGTCCCTCCCCACGTCAAAGCTCTAGCTTGCAGGCAGCCTGGTAGGTTCAGGAAGTGGCAATAGGAGCACAAGACACGCTCCTCCTGCCTTCACCCCCACCCCCCCATGAGACTGTTAGATGAAATGGCAGCTTGGCCTCTCTTGCTCTGAGGGAGCTTGTACACATGCCCCCTGCCCCCCCAGCCTCCCCCAAGCAGTTGCTTCTGGCAAGACCCATAGTAAAGGTGTCCAGGAGCTGCCACTTGTCACCTGTGGTGTGTATACGTACACACTAAGGGCTCGATCCATCACCAATAAAATCCATGGGGGTTTCGCCATTGACTTCAGTGGGCAGAAGATTGCTTCCTTGTGTGTGTAACGTGCAGACGGGTGTAGAAGCATGTTACTGAGCCGCTGTGTTCTTGATGTTCTGCTACTATGTGTGTGCAGCTTCCGAAGGTGTAGCGCAAGACGTATTTATTCAGCCAGGCTTTCAGTAGGCAGGGATAGATTTTTGGGGGGTTGAGTTGGGTAGGTGAGGCGGTGTCTTTTATTGTTTTATGGGTTTACTTTTATGCAGTGTTTTTATGCAAGCGTCCCTGAGCCTTCGGGGATAGGGCAGGGTAGAAATTTAAATAAATAAATCGGTCTCTGTTTCTCCAGGGCAAGCAGAACCTTCCATTTGGCAACACTCCGTCTAAATGGTTAACGCGGACATAGCGTGGGTTTATTGGTTAGGAGATGAGACTGGCAGGCAGAATTCTGGTCTGTTTTGAGTGGTTCCAATGGGCAGGTTGCTTCACTTGAACCTGCCTGTGAGTTTTAGACAGATTCCACCAGTTTCCATGAATATTTTGCTCTGATTGCGCGATGACACTCCCTTTAATGCTTTTCTTTTCTTTTTTCTGCTCATTTATGAAAATGAAACCTCGACCTCAGCCACGTATAGCAAGTACTTAGTGCTGAGTTGTACGTAGACGCTCAACTTTCTGAAACCCACAATTGCCTCCAAAGGAAGCGTGCCACTGAATTTTATTTTTTTTGTTCCTGCTGCAGCTGCTCCATTGTTCCTGCTGACATCCTCTATTGTGCCATTTCCATCTAAAATTGTGTCCTGCGTTGCTCATCTTCCTTGAACTTTGGAGTATTGTATACGTACGTTTGGCAAACGCAATACACGTCAAAATAGGGTGGTTGGTTATTTTTTTAATAAATTCATTTTATTCAAAATCATTAATCTGTTTGCTTTTGAATAAAAGAATGAAAATGTTTGGTATTTAACATCCTGACCCACCGGCAGCTCTGTTTAGTGGGAAGCAAGAGGACGCACATTCCTTTTATTGAGAGAGGTGAAATGGCTTCAGCAGAAAGAACGCAAAGAGGAACTTGTATATTCTCCATCATGAGTCATCATACAAATCAGTTGTATTAAGCAAGCATTAATGACAGGAGCATAACTTCCCCTTTGGGGCATGTTTAAAGTCTCCCATATTCTACATGGAAATATTCATCCCAAACAGAGGCTCCAGGAGAATGTTACTCACCCATGTTAATTTTATTTTTTTTTAAAAAAAAAAAGAAATGAACTGCTTTGGTGGCTTAAAACAGGAGTGCGATGGTGGTTCTTGCTAGCTGCCCAGTCAGGCAAGTGAGATCTGGAGAATTCATGTTCTTTGCCAGAATTAGCACGTTTGTTTTGTTCTTCTTTTGTTTTCAGCACCTCAGGGTGCCAGGGGAGGGAGGTGTCCAGATTTGAAACCAAAAGGCTGTTTCCTGTGTGCATAACATTGGGAGAATTGGAGAGCCCATGAGCATATGAAGGCAACCCTGGAGTGTACAGCCTCTGGCTCTCCAACACAGCTGTTGTGCATGGAACGTAAGCTATCAGAACTGGAGTCTTGCTGCTTCTTGGCCCCTCCCATTGGGCATCAGGGGACACCCTTCCATGGCTGCTCCAATGGGTCTAGGAGAATGGGCACCACAGAGCAATTGTGGTGGGGGTCTTGGGAGCCCTTGGTTGCCTGCACTAGAAAGTCCATGCCTAGGGAGGATCAGCAGGGTTTTCCCCGGGATAGCTCTGCTCCCATCACATTGTGTACTGCGGGAGAGGGGGGCATATAAAAGGAGCCTTGGGAACAAAAGGCTGATGGGAACCACCTACATGTAAACAGTTTAGGATTCCCCATGGTCTGCCTTTGATCTCCTGCAGTTGGGACTAGTTTGGTGCCCTTTGGCCTTTGCAGCAGATCCTGATCCATTCCCCCCCCCCCCCCGATCAGTTAGAAGAGCCCTTATAAATATTGGTGATGGGTGCTGGCCTGGCTTCAAAGCCCCCCAAATTCCTCTGGCTAGCTAAATGTTCAGGCTTTTTGATCTAAATCCCTGGTTCTCAAACTGGGGGGTGCAGGAGGTATTCTGGGGGCGGGGGGTGCACAAGAGAGACCACAGATGGAAAATACCTAGCTCCTCTATGACTGAGTTAGGTGGAATCTCCAAAATAATGGGGTGGCAAGAGTGGGGAGAGAGTCAAAGAATAAAGGATTAAGGGAGGGGGAGAGGAAGAGAAGGAGCAAGGAGGGTGTGGCGTTGGCGGACCTCAACTGCCAGCAACAAGCAGAAGGAGGGCACTGATCAAAAAAGTTTAAGAACTGCTCTAAATTCATTTTTGCTTGAAATTAATGAATTTGTAATGCAATGTCAAAGTCAAGTCAGCTTTATTAGCATTTAGCCATATATATAATATAAAAAACAATCATCCAGCAATTTGTACAGTTATGCCAATATAAACAACAAACCTATATAGTTACGTTAAAAAAAACGCAACACAATAAACTCTCACAACATTTGATCACGCACCCATGCAACTAAGAGGGCAAACATTGCCATAGATTTCATGATAAACTCAGAAGAGGAAGCCCACAATAATTCCAATTTACAGCTAATAGGCAGAAACATTTTACCCTCCAGTAATGGGGTAACCCATTGAAGTCTCAATTCCTCATAGAACCTGCAGTAAAAAAATAATATGCGCCCCATCTCCTAAGTCTCCAGATCCACAAGGACATCTACGTTGTACATAGGGAATACGATTGAATCTGCCTTGGGTCGCTGCTGACTTAAGTAGCTGAAATCTTAGTATAGTATAGCTTCTACAGAATGCCTTATTTGGCAATAAATAAAGATAAAGCTCAAAATTGCAATGTCAGTGTATCCTGCATATGCAATTTTACTTGCTGTTTAGCTCTTTGAAATACTATTCAGGTGAAATAACTAGGTAGGTACATTAGCTGGCGTCTTTCTCGGATGACAGTTGAGCATAGTGTGCCGTTTACGGTTGGCATGGACAGTTCTTAGAACGTCCGAATGGTGGCATGCTGCACTCTGTATAGTCCTAGCTAAACTGGAAAAACTGACACACACACACACACTTGAAAGATGTGTATGCTGTTTAGTTAGTTTAAACATTTAGCATCCAAAATTTGTACCAGGAAGAGGGGGATGGGATTAGTACAAATAATTCCTCTGTACTAACATTAACACATATTGTGTGTCATTATTGCTTACAAACTGATTTCATTCCAGTTTGACACATAGATAGATTAGATAGAAAGAATGAATAGACCAGGGGTGCACAATTGTTTTTTCCTCCCGGAGCCACAGTGAAAATTAGTACAAGCTATGGGGAGCCAGTAGAAGTTGGGGGTGGAGGGGTGCACTCAGGAAGAAGGGGGTTCAAACAATGGATCTGTCCCCTATCCTTCTGTGCATGTCCTATGTTTTGGCTCCCTTGCTCTGAACTTAGTTTTTCAGGGCTTGGGGGTAACTGGACCCAGGTACCAAATCCGGAAACAGGAAAGGAGCCAAATAAAAACTAGCCGTGAGCCTAAGATTCACCACACTTGGGATACGCGTTGGAACTGGGGGGAGAGGTTGGGTTTTTTAGGAGGTTTTATGTATTTGTATTTATTTATATATAATATTTTGTTTAATTGTTGTTTTCCTTCCTGTGACTCATCAGCGAAGGGAGGGTTATAATTTCCAATAAATATATTTATCGAACAAGTACCATCACTCCTGAGATAATGCTAACGTTGATTTTACTTCTTTGTGCATCGGGCAGAGAGAGTTTGAAATCCGTTCCAATTACCAATACCACCTTGACATACAGCACTTAATTTTAAAGCATAAACGGATGTATTGAGGCACCTCTTCCTTCCTTTAAAAAAAAAAAAAAAAAAAGTTATTTTAACCCCAGCAATAAGAAAGCATTTAATCAGCTTGTTAATTGAAGTTCCACACTTTACGTTGCAGAGACAAATTAAGCAAGCTACTGCGATAGCCAGGAAACATCTGCTAAACAAAGCCAAAGTTAATGATAAACAAAATTAGGTTCCCTTGTAGTTGGTTTTCATCCATCTGCACCCAACTACTTCTCACGCTTAAAGAAGGCAACGGCGCTCTCTATTACTTGCAGAAACTCGTAATGCCACAGGGAGGAAAACAACAAGACCCATCACTACTTACTCTGTAACAGATGCAAATTTGGGGCCAAAGTGGTGACAAATGATTGATCGTGTGTGCTGGTTGACGTCCCTGATACGTAGAGATGTGTTTTTACCTTTGATACATTAGAGGGGGAAAAAACATTGTCAGCATTGACATCAGGGATGTGGGAATGGACCTGAAATAGTAATACCCACATTTTGGGGTACCATTTCAGGTCTCCGAAATCGGTAGCCGAATACTGTTTGAGTGGTCGGAAAACCAAAATTTTGGTTACCATTTTTTCGAGTACCTGAAAACTGAAGAAGAAAAAAAAATAATCACAAGAAATCCCAAAATCCGGTGTGAAATGGGATGAAATTGATAATTCGGTATACCAGATTTTGGCATACCGGTTGTTGGAATTCCAGTTTTTGGGGTACTGAAAAGCACCCAAAATATTTGGGTCTTAGAAATTCAACCCATTTGTGTGGGTGCTTATTTCAGCTTTAGTGGAGAACCTTTTCCCTCCCAGGGCGTCACTTGGAAAATTAATACAAGACAAGCTCTGAGGGCCACCGAGAAGTTGGAAATGGGAACACTTCATGGGCATACTCTGGAAGAGGAATGTCCAGATTATGGATCTGTCCCCTATCCTTGTGCGCCTGCCCTCATCTCTGCTCCCTTACCTCAGGCTCAGTCTTTCCGCGCTTGGGGATAGAAACACTGGATCCATGGGCAAGGTCTAGCAACTGGAAAGAAGCCAAATGAAGCTAGCCACGAGCTACGTGTGGCCCCCGGACCCAAGATTCCCCACCCCTGATTTACTTTTGTGTAACTTAATGCCGTCTACTTCTCTTGCAAAGGTGTCCAAATGATGTGTGCCCTTATCGACTCTTGTTATACGTTATTCATTTTTCTTCTCTTTTTTAATGCTTGGTTTCCAAATGACGATAAGGGGGATTTTTGCTACATGGAATTAACATTTTGATGTGTGATATTTTTGTATTTGTTCCAAGAATGTGGTACAGGCAAGACCCAAGGAAGTCAAGCCTGCCAGTGTCACCCTGCCAATCCTGCATGGATCTGTTTGGGCCAGATATTGGGGGTTGTGTGTGTGTTTTATCTTTCAAAATACACATCTCTGCAGTTGTGTTTCTATTGCAACATCCCTACTTGCAGAATTTGGATAGAGTGTGACAACCAGGATAGTATAACATTTGTAGGAGGCTTAGAACGCTGTGGGTTTAAAATGCTTTGAATCTAATTTAGACAGACAGTACAGTGTTTATAAAAAAATAAATAAATGTCCAATGAGAGATTGGATTCGAAATGGTATATTGGAAGCATTTTCCCTGAGAAGCATGGGATGTGTGTGTGTGTTGTACATCTCATTACTTATTGTATATAAAATATGGAATGTGTGCACACATTAAAAGCAGTAGATGGTGTATTATAATTTATTTTCTGGTTCTCTCTTGTCCTCTTCCCAGATGTGAAGCCTTCCAATATGCTGGTGAACACAAGAGGACAGGTCAAGCTGTGTGACTTCGGGGTTAGCACACAGGTATCCACCCCCCACCCCGTTCCCTTATGGATCCACCGTGTCCCTTTTCTAAAATAGCAATCACCTGGCTCCAAGACAAAACAGGCCTTTGCCACAAGCTCTCTCCTCTTCTGCTGGGAGAGCGTTATTCATTTTTAATCTCCCGACGACTTTCCTTCATCAGAATATGATTGTTCATTGTTTAATGACAGTAAAAACTGCTGATATTGTAATTACTACTTACGAATAGCAAACTTCATTGATATGCAGCTCCGATATGAAAGCGTTTTGGCCAGACAAAAGGGAGGGCAGAGCTGGAGATGCGCCTGGGGAGCCCAACTGGCCCACAATAAAAATTAATATTGGGAGCAACAATAGTGGTGGGCCTTTACAATGTGCAGCACAAATTTTAATTAATTTCCATTTTGGGCCTCCCTAGAGAACCTCCATGATAGTGACCCATGAGCTTGCTGCGATGTCGATTTGAATTGCAGCCACCTTTAGTCCCAGCCAAACACGAGGACCAAAGAGAAGGTCACCGTTGTATTATAAGTTGTCAGAGTCTGTTGTCCCTCCAGCGTATTTAGTGCTCACCGCAGCCTGGTAATGAGTGTGGCTTTTTATTTTTTTTTTCCATATCTTGAGCCAGCTGACAAGGCGGTGAGGAAAAATGAATGTGATCAAATCCGACTCCATATTGACTTTTTTTTATATCTGACTAGTTTGGGGGTGGGGGGGGTAGTAAAGCGCTAAGCATCCTTTTTAACAGAATTGTTTAAGGTTATCTGCTGTATAAACCATAATGCTGTGCTTGTTTCAATTAGAACGCCCGCTCAAAAGAAGGAGAGGGATGTAATCATTTTTAATGTCTCTGCAGATAAATTTGTGTGTCCCCCCCCCCCCTTTTTTTTTTTTTTTTTACGTAATTTTTAGTTGATTTATAAGAATGCTTCTCCACAACGCTGGATGTATTCTAAATCAGGAGGTTTCATGATTCAGTGTGAACTACGCCTGAGGGGAGAGAGTGCATCGCGAACATAGTATCCCTGGGACCCTGGTATCCGTTGTTTCCATGGAAAATTAATTCAGTCATAACCTCTTTATCAGGTTTCCCTGGGAGATATGAAAATATCCCAAATAAGAAGCTGTCCCAGTTAAAGCAGAGAGGGCCTTAATCCCAGTTCTAATGGGAAGAACCATTCCCAGAGTTCTGTCACACTTAAGCAGCTATCCATGCTCCCATTAAGTGGAGTATATTGGGAAAGCACATTGAACTTATCCGTAGCCAGACACCAGCTGCAAGGCTACGCGCGGTTTGGTAGCTCATGAATGATGCATCCATGTGGAATTTGTTGCCGGAAGAGGTGGTCAAGGCCAATAGTATAACTGGGTTTAAGAAAGGATTGGACCAAGTTTCTGGAGGATCGGTATTAGCAGCTTTTAGCCAAGTAGGCTTTGGGGAATGTATCCTCTTACTGTTGAGAACTGGAAATGAACAACAGGGAACGGATCGCCCCACTGTGACTTGTTGGGGACTTCTTGCAAGCAACCAAGGTTGACCGCTATTGGAGGCCGGGCGCTGCTGTATGCCACTGCTGGGGAAGGAGCCCTCTTGCAGGCTGCTGCCGGGAGCCTCATGGGCAGGTGGCTTGTAGCGGGGCTCCCAGGCAGCCCTCACCTCCTGAGCAGTGACAGCCCTCTCCTAAGTGGGCTCTTGGCTTCCTCCCTCTACAGGTGACAGCACAGCCTCAACTGTCCATCCATGTTGAAAACCACCCTCCTGGCAGGGGGCCATTGGCAAACATTCTGGTCCCAGAGTGGGTGGAGGCTGGGGGCAGAGTCCTCACCTCACTTCCCTGCCCACTCTGAAAATATCCTAGCGGCACTCAGTCTGCTTACAAAATCCACCCCATGCCCTGAATGCTGGGCCCAGGATTACCTGATCTCCCTTTGCTTCCCCTTGTCCCTGACTTGGCTTCATTTTCCATCTCTGCCACCGATATGTGTTGTAGCCTTGGGCAAGACACTTCACTTTGTCTTGACTGTTTCATTTGTACGGTCTTCAGGGCGTGGACCCTCTTACTGGGCTCCTGTGCAGTGCCTAGAACAGCAGGGCCCTGATCTCTCGTGCCTCCTTGAAGTGCTATTGTAATCCAAATCCTAGTGTTTCTATTCTTATGAAATCAGATTTATATAACCTCTAAGGCTCTCCTTTATTGGGGGATTTATTCTTCTCAAATGGAACTGGTTCTGCTATTGTCCTGCATCCACAGAGTAAGGAGCAAGTGCCGCAAAAATCAATAGGTTTACGAAAATGTATGATCATTTATGTAATAGGAAGAGAGTGCTGCAAAGGTTGCTTCCCAGTTGGCTAAACTAGCTTAAATGCTGACATGCAAGAATTAAAATATTTCGGTGGAGTGATGAATTTTTTTGCAGTGAATTCCTGGGGAAGGTGCGAGGTTTGAACTTAAGAAAATGACACCCCCACCCCACCCCAAACGTCGTGGGGGCGGGGGCAGGGTGCAAGAGGCTGGCCCATTAAAAGGGACAGCTAGCGCAAGACAGCGGAGTGGGCTAGCGGAGTTGCTGGCACTGTGCCAACAAGAGGATGGCACCTAAGGAAAAAGCCGCTGTGTAGTGTGCAGAGCGTAGGAGGACACTAGCCCTTTAAAAACTGAGAATGGAAGGCCTGGCCATGCTCACTCAGGGTATATAAGGAAAGGCGCAGCCAGAAGAGAGACAGTCAGTGCCTGGCTGGAGAAGAGGCAGGATCTCTGCTGAGCGCTGGACTGCAGAGGAGCCCTCTCCAAGGTGCTGAATCCAAGATTCGGCAGCTTGGAAACGCCTAGTGCCTGAACTGAAGGAACCTTACACTCTTCGCTCTCCAAGGTGCTGGAGTGAGAATATTGGATCCGGGAGAGTTGGGCCTGAGCTAGAGGCCCAGAGAAGAGCAGTCGGGCTAGGATTAGGGACCGGGGTGGCGGAGGGCAGTTTCGTGGCAGTAGACGGAGAACTGTATGTATATAAAGAACCATGAGTTGATTTCCAAGAGCAAGTGAGTAGAGCTGAATCCCCTGTTGCGAGTAACTGAACGGGGTCTGCTCCCGAAGGGACTTACCCCAGGGAACCGTGCCCTGCTGCAGTGTGCATTTACAAATAGATGAGAAAATAGCTCTTTAGACCCCTTTAAAAGACAAACCGCAAGGAGCTGTACGAAATGTTGCGTTTTCACTGTCCGCTCCGGAAAGATTGAGGGAGCAGAGTGGAGCGTGTGACCTTTAATTGCTTTGAAATGTTGTTTCTTACCTCCTTGTTAGCAGATAACAAGCAGGGGGTCCATTTATGTGCTAAATGTTTTCCTGGCCAAGGTGTGCAACATCATTTAGTCTTTGAAACAATCGTGTCACCATCCTAACAAGACTTTAAACCACCCTGTGTGAGGAAAATATGCGGTGGGATATAAAAACAAGTTGAATTTAGTGCTTTTGATAACCTAGCCTGCTGATTCTTTTAACTCCAGTCCCTAAAATGAACTAGAATACTATGATTTAAGGGGGGGGGGGGGAGGAATTCAAAGGAATCAACTTTTTCTAACTAAGCTCTTATTCTTAGTGGTTTTAAATAGCTCTAATAATTAAATTGTATTATTCTTTTAATGTAGGAATCTAGATTACACTTCTCCTTCCCAGGTGTACATTAAAGAAATTACTTCTTTCTTATTGTTTATGGATGAATGTGATGCGTCCATCTGTTAATTGAAAAAGTGAGGATTAAAGCTAGAAGACATTTGATCAGAGTTCTTCCATTTAAATTGCTTTGCTTCTTGAGTGAATTGTTTGCAGTGATCCGATTGGTGGCTTAATCTTGGGCAGGGAGGAGGGGGAATAACATAAAAATGGTGAGTTTTGTACCCGTAACCAAGAGAAGAAGCTTTGCTTTAAAATACTTGGATTGCACAAGGCAGTGTCGAGTGCCACTTGGCAAGAGAGTAAACAGATGGTCAGATGTAACTATTTTGCAGTGCGTGTGTTGTCATGGGGTGCTGAATGAAATACAGATAATGGAAAACATGGTCCCCTCCTCCAAGGAGTTTTCGACTGTGCCGCATCTACAATACACAACAGACACAAACAGTACAGTCCAAATTTAAAGGAGCTATTATATCTCAGGCCGTAGGTTTATTTCCTTGGCATGGGAGACCGTAGCCAAATGACAACTGCCAAAGGCAATCTGCAAAGCAACAGATAACCTATTTGCCCGTTACATGATTATGTGGACTACTCATTGAAGCCTTAAACCGAAATATGGGCATTACCCTTCCAAGAGAAATAGCCAAGATGTATAATCTCCAATTCTTTTTTCGGTCATTTTTTCTCTACATGTTTCACTTACATAGAGACCTTTCTTTTGTACATGTTGTTGTTGTTTTCTATGGTACATATTTTTAGGTGTGGAATTTAATTTTGTAATCCATGGTTGCCATGGGATTTTTTTTTTCTTTCAGTGCAGAGAAAGAGTGTGGATGCCATGTTGGTCCCAAGCGACAGAGAAACAAAGTGGTTCGAATGATCTCTTTTACTGGACCAACTGTTGTTGTTGGAAATAACCACACTTTTGAGCCACACAGGGCCCTTCCTCAGACATGGAGCGTAGAAATATATAAAATGAGCAAGTGTAGGGCAGGCCTATATGAGGGGGCATGGAATAGGTGGGGGTGGCTAGAACAAGGTAGCAGGTGGGAGGGGAGAGAGAGAGAGATGCCAGACATTTAAAAACGGCTGTGACATTCTATATTGGTGCAGGAGACCAAGAAATAGGTCGTGGTTAAACACACGTAGAGGGCAAACATATAGATTGAGGGAGGTAAAGTGGCAAACCACTTATCAGGTGAAGGGAATAGACATATCAAAGGAACTGGGTTCTCCGTAACACACGGGTTGAGTATTCAGTGGGATTCAGCGTCCGTGGTCACAGCAGTCCATGATTTTTTTAAAATTCATTTTTCTCTCCTAAAACCTGAAAGATATCAATCCTAGGGGCATGCACGCACTTTGTCCAGAGCGGGGGGCGGGGAAACGTTTCTCTCCTGGGGGCCATTTTGAGACTGAGTGGGCTGCATAACAGTTAGAGGCGAGGGTGCTTTCGGGGTGCACTTGGAAAGAGGAGGGTCTGGTTCATGGACCTGTCCTCTGTCCTTGTAGGAACGTCCGCCTCTTTATTCCCTTCCCCTCAGCTCAGTTTTTCAGTGCTTGGGGGGGGGGAGGAACTGGATCTAGGGGCTGGGGCTGCGGTTGGCTCGTGGGCCAGCGGTTCCGCACCCCACGGGTAGAGGTTGAGCGCACCAGAGCCAGAATGCGAGTGCGCCAAGAGCAGGACGTGCACGTGCTGCGTACGCACCACGTAGAAGGCATGTATGCCAGGCTCAGTGTGCAAATGGGACGTGTGCTTGGCACACGCGCGCCCTTGGGATCAGCCCCTATTATAACAAGGAAGAGATTCATTCATTTAGCATGGGCCACGTGACCACCCCCCACCGAGCACTCATCCCCCACTCATGGTGGGGTCCGCCATGCGGGCTAATGTGCGCCCACATAGGCGCATCCTGTCAATCAGGTTGCATGCAGCGTCTCCACACGCACAGGTCCACCAGCACCATAGAGTGGTGGGTGAACATCCATGAGTGTCTGAGGAGCGACCGCTTCCTGCCCTCCTCTCTGCTCTCACTCTCGCTGGCACTGCCAGTAGGGGCTGCCCACAAGCCCCTGAAATACAAGCAGGGGGCTGCCTGTAAATTAGGCTCTACACACCCAATATGTGAGTGGCGCCTGCACAGACCGAACCCAGAGAGCAGCGGACTCTCCTCGTGTTTGTTTGCACCCTTAGTGGACACTAACAAAGTTTCTTGTCTTATGTAAATGTGCAGCTCGATATAAATAAAGTTCACTCAACAGAATTGCTTTCCTCCCACCTCCTGATGATACATTTTTCTCTGATGGTTGTGGGAAAGCTGTTTAGAACAATGATCCTTAAAGACCCTTTGAGACAGTTCTGTGTCTTTTACTTAACATTCACGCGGCGATAAAAGCCCCTGACCTGGGAGAAGTGTTGGAGGAAACATCCCAAAACACGTTCGACTGGCACTAATTTGGGCGTTTGTGTTCTCCAAAGATCTCTGGGCTATTGCGGAGGAGAAATCCAGCCAGAGGTTGGTTAGGTGGCTGGGCTAGGTGCATTAACAGCACCCTCGGGAGAGGAGCCTTCTGGAACCTTTTTATTGTAGCATTTCACACTGTACTTGACCTTGGGAGTGCTTTGGTGGTCGCTTGTGAGTAAAAGAATGAGCAGGTTCATTTCCCAGTGTCTTCCTGATTCAGATGGCATTACAATTGCTGCTAATTGTGTTAAGAGAAGGGGGGGTTGTTTTTAAGAAAAAGTTAAGCACTTATTAAGTCAAGATCCTCTAATAATATTATTGATGAGGATGATCTTTTTCAATAGCGCCCTCTCACCCAACCCAATGGCCACTCGGATCGCTTTACAAGGTAGGAATATGACAAAACAATATGAAATCGAAATTCATTTTAAAACAATTGAAACGGGGAAGGTCAAGAGGAGGAAACACATCAAAAGAACCCGCAGGGAACCCTAAAAGCACCTGGAGAATAAATAACTCTTCAGGTGCTTTTTAAAGGCAAGGGGGGAGGAACTGAGATGAACATCTTGAGGGAACAAGTTCCATGCTAAAATAGTCATATATTACTTGGCTTGTGAGGTTGCTTTTGTGGCACAGTTAACAACTGTGAAAGTTACTCTAGATTTTTTCAGTTCAATAGGGTCCCTCTTCCCACCCCCACCCACCCCCAATTTCTTGGCTTACTCAAGTTCACACAAGCATGCCAGGTTACCACAGAAAGCATGGGCGTCCGCATTCTGCAGTGCTTGCTCTCTTGAATGGAGGGTGTGCCAACCCCTGATTAAACAGGGTGGTAAATATGGGGTAAACACCCAGGTTACCCAACACTACTGTGGAAGTGGCCACGAGTCAGGGGAACATTGAGGCAGATCTACCGCAGAAGGGCGTAGCTATAATCCAGAAAGGAGGTGCAGCTGCCCTATAGTCCATTAGCCTGGAGGGCCCCACTCTCTGGAGCAGCTGTTTTCCCTGCCTCTGGTGGAGAGGAGCCCCATTCCATTTTCTGTACCATGGCCCATTCCAACCAAACTACACCTCAGTGAGTTCAAGAGAGCATAGGAATATGCTTCTGACTGATGTATCCTACTCCTCTGCTAGCAGTCAGTGGGTACTGTTGATGGAGACTCGGGGTATTTTTAATCCCACCGCAACCACAAACTGCTTCGGGCTATGGCAGGAGCTCTCACTCCGGCCGGAACTTGACCTGGCCACCAAACAAATACTATGTCAGCCGGGCTAGGGAGGGAGCGAGGAGATCCATGGATGTGCATCCGCACGGCCTCGCACTGCACAGACCAGTACGCCGCCACTGTCCGAAGGGTGGCCATGGTGCCCAGCCCAGGTCTGTCAGCCAGATCCCAACCATAGTGGGGGCTAGCTCCCACCACAGTCTGGAGCCAGACCAGGCAAACATGGCAGCAGCACCCGGTTTAACCTGCGCTAAAGTGGAGTAAACTGTGCTGCCGTCACACCTGAAAACACCCTTTGAGCTTGACTTCAGTGCTCTGGAAAGAAGCTCGTTAACCAGGTTTACAAGTTACGTGACCATGCGTTGCTACATATATGAGTAGGAACCAGCCTTATGTCCAACTGCAGAATGCAACAACGAATGCAGATAACGTGCTACATTTATGACCTAGCAACTTCATCATTTACAGATTACACAAGTTGAATTGGGTAACTGGCTAACCAAGTTTATGAAGGCCTTTGGAGAGAGGGCTTAATAGTTTATTTTATTTTATTTTTATTTCACTGCTCTTTTACCCCGCACCCTCCCACTCACAGAGCAGCTTGGGGCGGCTTACAACAGTAACAATAATAATAATTAATAATAAAAGAAACACAGCATACAATTTAAAATGAATTGAAATGCTAAAAATCTAAAAAGGGCAGAACTAGCCCCCCAACCCACCCTACCCGCCTCCCTCTCCGACGGCCCGGCGGAACAGCCAGGTCTTACACTGTCTTCTGAAAGAGGGGAGGTCCAGGGCCAAGCAGGCCTCTGTCGGGAGGGAATTTCACAGCCTAGGAGCGGCCACCAAGAATGCCCTCCCCATTGCCGCCACCCGTGAAACCCGTGGGACTTCGAGTCGGGTGTCCCCGGCCGACCGCAGGAACCACAATACAATCTGGGGCCTGAGGCAGTTCCGCAGGTAAACCGGGCCCAGGCAATTTAGGGTTTTGTAGGTCGTTACCAACACCTTGAATTGGGCCCGGAAGATAATAGGCAGCCAGTGCAGAGAACGAAGTACTGGTGTAATGTGCTTGTGGTGACCCGTCCCCGTTAAGAGACGGGCCGCCGCGTTCTGCACTAGCTGCAACCTCCGGACCGTCCCCAAGGGCAGCCCCATGTAGAGTGCATTACAGTAGTCTAATCGAGAGGTAATAAAGGCATGGATGATGGTGGCCAGATCCGAGTCCGAAACATACGTCCGCAGCCATCGTACCAGATGTAACGGGCAAAATGCTCCCTTCGCCACACCCTCCACCTGGAGATCCAGGCGGAGCTGTGGGTCGAGGAGCACCCCCAGACTACGGACCTGTGTGACCAAAGGGGGGCAAACCCCGTCAATGACGGGAGCCACCACCACCCCGGCCCTACCCACCAACATCACCTCTGTCTTGTCGGGATTCAACTTCAGACTACTCACCCTCATCCAGTCCCCCACAGCTGCCACGCACCAGGTAAGCACTGACACTGCCGGGTCTGGGTCTGCAGAAAAAGAGAGGTAGAGTTGTGTGTCATCGGCGTACTGATGACAACGCACGCCGAACCCTCTCACAACCTCGCCCAAAGGCTGCATATACATGTTGAACAGGAGTGGGGGACAGAATAGAACCCTGCTGGACTCCACACGCGAGGTCCCGGGGAGATGAAGTACATTCCCCGAGAACCACACACTGAGTTCTCCCGGCCAGGAACGAGCGGAACCATTCAAGAAGAATTCCACCCACCCCGGCCCGGTTCTGCAGCCGAGCGACCAACATCTCATGGTTAACAGTATCAAATGCAGCCAACAGATCTAATAAAATTAACATAGAAGATCTGCCCTGATCTAATTCACGGTTCAGGTCATCAACCAAAGCCACAAGTGAAGTCTCCATGCTAAACCCAGAACGAAAGCTGGACTTCGAGGGATCAAGGAAACTGATCCGATCCAGATGCCCCTGAAGCTGCTGAGCCACCACCCGCTCAGTAACCTTCCCTAAAAAGGGAAGGTTAGAGACTGGTTGATAGCTGGCCGGGGAGTAAATGTCAAGAGATGGTTTCTTAAGCAGGGGCCATACCACCACCTTAAGATGTGTGAAAGACTCTGTTAAAACGATGAACATTCTAATCCTTGTAAAATTGGAACGATATGGCCTAATGGCATGAAATTTGATACATTTATTTTATTATTGTTATTATTATTACTATTAGTATTATATTTCATGCCTTACTTAATATTGTAATGACCTAGGTTCAAACAATAAATTTGACTTTAGCTGTGAAATTTGGTAGGAGGGATCATGTGGGCAAGAAGTATAGACTGCCCAAATTTGAAGAGAACATGTTAAACATGGTTGAGGTATGGCAGTTTAAAAATTAGAGGTAAAAAGGGAAAATCAATCCTTTTGTGACTTTTTTTGCTTGCTAGTGGATCCATATCTGTAGGTTACTTTGATCAGCACTTTGTGATCAAGAAAATCTTATCCTCTTCCCTTTTACAGCCTGAACGGATTTCAGGGGAGCAGTATGGCATTCATTCCGACGTATGGAGCCTAGGGATTTCTTTCATGGAGGTACGTAAACATATATATTTGTTTTTAGGTATAATAAAATGATTAAGCCTGAGATTTAAACATTTTGAATGTGTTGTTTTGTATACAACAAATTGCCAGCTGTGTATATATTAGCTAGTGCTAAATATCTTGGCTGTATCTAGAATGGACTTCATTTTTCATGGGTCAGATTCACTTAGATACAGAGAGCCCTGTACCCAACACCATGGAAACATGTGTTGTAAAACCACGAGTCAAAACATATGGGTGTCAGCTGCCGCGGCCGCTCCACAGCGCATCAGCTGGGAGCCCCAACTCCAGGAACCAACGAAGCGCTGGATCCAGCGCCGTTAACGTCCCTACCTTCCCCCGTCAATAGGTCTTGTATTGACGTTAAAAAATGGTCGAGCTTTAGTGATTCTCGAAGCAAGGAAATTCCAGAGCTGTAGAGCAGCCGCTGAGAACGCCTCTGTGTGCACTCTTGTCATGCAGTTATGTAATGATGGAATTTGCAAGCAGGTGTCCCTGACTGACCGTAGGAATTGCTATAGAACACAGGGAAAGAGGTGGGTTTTCTCTGTACCCACCGCTATGGGTATAACTTTGTTCTGCACCAGATTTGAATAGATCATTGCACAGACAGCCACTACAGGCTGCTATGATGTGGCTTAACCTAGGGTTTTCAAGTTTTGGATGAGGAACCTAGGTGGGGGTCACACCATCTGTGGATGGGGGTCATGATCTGATGGATATTGCAAGTGCCAGGTACACTGCTGGCACTATATACATGTTTGTTAATAATAATAATAATGTCGATTTTTTGCTGTCACAGTTATATTTCAGTCCCAACATGGGGTCATACAAGCAAACATTTGGGACCCATTGGCTTAACTTGAAGCTGGAATGAGTAACTAGGACAGGAATAAATTCTGGACTTGGACCTGGGAGACCAGGGTTCAAATCCCATCTTAGCCAGGCACTCACTGGGCGATCTTGGGCAAGCTTCACTCTCTCAGCTTCAGTTCCCCCATCTGTAAAATGGGAATAATAATGACCTTGCAGGGATGTTGTGAAGGTGAACACAATAATAAAGCTTTTTGAACACTGAAAGTGCTTTCTAAATCATATATAATCATAATGCTCGGGTTCTGGAAGGCAAAGGCAAGCATTCAGATGACTGATTTCCTCCACCATTTTCCACCAGCGGCACACCATTCCTTGTGTCTTAATCCTTCGCAACCAACATTGCATGTTCAGAACCGGTGGGAATTGGAAAGACCTTGAAGTTACAATGCACAGCCTTAAAAATATTGCGCTGCCCAAAAGCAGTGTCTAAAAAGAAAAGAAAAAACAATTTATGTCCAAAAATGAGTATGCTCCATAAAGATCTGCCCTAATTGTCAGATGTAAGACATTGTCTTTCCTTCACGGACTTATGGGTTGACATGAGACTAGGACAAGCCCTTGCTTTGTCTCTTGGTAGAGAGGTTAATATTAATTTAAGGTCACTTTCTGCCCTATGCCAAGAGCAATTGGAAGGTCTACATGCCACGGGGTGTAGCTTGGTGGGAATGGACTGGGACATTCCACTCCAGCATGCAGATGCACTCGACATGCATGCAGGCTCATTGCTCCGTTGCAGCTACACCTGTTGCACCTATCCTAGCTACGCTGCTGCCTAAGTCCTCCAAAAGGGATGAAGTGGAACTAAGTATTGCATAGGTTTGGTGCTGTGCGTCTGCCTTGGCTGAGTTTTTACCTTTAGCGACTACTACTAAAAAGTTAACCAAGGCCTTTATGATAGACTCAGCTGGATCTTCAATGTTCTCTGCTGGTATAAGTTCAATTCAGTTCCTTGAGGTTCCTGACAGCACAAGTGCTTTGAGGATTAGGGTGAAAATCAAAGCATAAACAGGGCAGTGATTTTTTAGGAGACCGTGGTCAAATTTCACCTTGGCCATGAACTCAGTGGGTGGCCTTGGATAAGTCACTGGTTGAGGACACACAATATGTTATCCCACTTTGGGCAACCTTACCGCACAATGCCACGGATCGTACGATCGGTGGCCACCAGATATTCACCCAGCTCCGCCCTGGGGTGCGCAGCTATCTGCTACGCGATGCGCCTGCCAGAGAAAGGCCAGTGACGCATCACGCTAATGTGGCCCAACCTGGGCCAGTATTGCCCATTGTGGAATAACGGGCTGACTCTCATGGGACGGCCCATGCAGACCAGCCCCATGACCAGGTCTACTGGCACCATAGAGCGGCAGGCGCAATTCACCATTCCTACGCGTCCCGTGTCCTGACCGGGGTCAGGATGGTGGGTGGGATGGGGCGCTCGTGCATGTAGACAGCTCTTCAGCCTGCCATGGGGCATGGGCAGGGCTTGTGACAATGGCCCGTCCAGGGCTGATCGTTTGGTCTGCTCTTCCCGCCAGCCCAAAGTGTGGCGGCTGCGTTCGCCCTCTGTGGGGTGGGCGGGGCATCAGGTTCGCCCTGTTTTCTGTGGCTTAACCCCCTGTTCCTCAGTCTTGATTTTCCAACTGTTAATGGAAGTAATAATGACCTACGTCCCAGGGTTGTTGGGAGGGTGAAGTGGAGAAGGATTGTAGGCGCTTTGAACCTAGAAAGCGTTATATAAATGATAAATAATAACCTATCGGAGGTTAATCTCATCACCCTGCTTATTCTTTGATTTTCTTCACCACGCTCTAAATATAACCAACTTCTTTGTTGATAAGCAGACTGGGTGAATTATCTCTCTGTTGCTTTTCTGTAAAGTTTTGTAAGACTCCACCTCAGAAATGGCCCCAAATAGCTTTATAATCCCAATGATTTTTTTTTTCTGCATTGTGTCAAACAGCATTAAGAAAACAACTTTGGTTTCCATTTACTGTCCTCACTCAAACCTCCTCCTCTGCCACCTGCATCTCTCCTGAGTCAGATGTGCAGAACAATTTGGCTGTGTGTGCTTTGTTAATTGGTATGTCATCTGCTCCTCGGAGACCTCTCTTCGACATGATCGCTGTTTTATTGAAGTGGTTTGAGTGATGTGCTAAATGATGAAAGCAAGGACAGCGGCTTAGAAAAATGTCTCAAGAAAGGTGAAGATGGTTCTCAGGAAGCTACCCAAGGTCATTGTCATTAAAGTCACACTATCTATTGACATGGGGATAGGTAGTACAGTAACCTGAGCATTTGCTGATGCAGCTGAAAGGGCAGTTAGAGTTGAGTCTGGGATTTTACAGTTCTCTTTCTTGACTAGCTTTTTTATCCCGATCCTCACACCATTTAGCAAGCAGAGTTACAGAATAACTGCACGTTCGTTGACAAGTCATGAGCGAGGCGGTGAGGGTCTTTACGATGGGCGGCAGCTAAACTAGCGAGCTAGCAGATCAAGTCGTATTTTTCTTTTAAAACACAGTGAATTTCACTGCTATGAGTCTATGTGGAATAAGGAATTGAAGAGTTTAAAGTTTTAAAAATACCCGTCCAGGCATTCTTCTGGTTGGAATCAGGGTGGAATATATTGAGTTAATTGGTGAGATGCTGAAAACTCTTGATTCTTATTGAAATCATTTGAGTTCCATTGAATAACCGGAAGTAAAGATCACTCAGTACCACACAGGATTGGAACCAGAGGAAGTAAGCGGTCTGGGACGGTGGCCCCAGTCCTGCAAAGATTCTTGTCGGCTTAACTTGGCACATAATAAGCCTCACTGATTTCCTATTAAGCACATGTGTAGTCTTTGCAGAGTTGGGGGTCTATTCAGATAGAACGGACAATGGGGAACTTCAGGCCCAGGGTCCAAATGTGCCATGTGACTAGTTTAAATTTGGCCCCTTTCCAGTTCCTGGATCTGGCCCCTGAATCTAATTCCTGCCCCCAAGCACTGAAAGGCTGAGCTCAGGGGAAGGGAGCAGAGAGGAGGGCATCATGCACACAAGCATAAATGGGGGCGTTGTGGCGGGGGCTGGGGTGGGGGAGATCTGGACTCATCTCTTCGACGCTCGCACCCTCAACTTCCATGCAGCGCTTGGAGCTTGTATTGAGTTTCAAAATGGGAGGGAAAGGTTTCCCATCCCGGATTCCAAATCCGAGAATGGAAATGGCCTTGGTGGCCCATCTAGTCCAACCCTCTACTCCAAGACGGGATATCTTCTGCCAACACCATCACAGAGAGATGCTTCTTTGTTGCACCAGGCTTTGAATGTATCCCAAAAAGGAGGTTCCGCTACCATCCCGAGCAACTTACTCCATTACTCAAGGGTTCTTGCCGTTAGAAAGGTTTTTCCCCCCCTAATATCCAGTTGAAATCTCCCTAGCTGCAATTTGAAGTTATTCCCTCTTGTTCTGTCTTCTCGGACAGTGGAGAATAAATACCCACCATCTTGGGGGCGGGGGGGTTGTGACATCCTTTTAGAGATTTGAAAACGGCTATCTTCTCCCGCCTTAGTCCTCTTTTTTGCCTCTAAACATACCCCGTTCTGCCCACCTTTTATCTTCCAGATCCTTGATTTGTCTGTTATTGAGATGTTCTCATAGGGTTTTGCAGAACTGACATTTGATATCAGTGATGGGGAACCTTTTCTGTCCCGGGGGCCCCATTGAAAATTAGTACGAGCTCCAAGAGCCACATAGAGGTTGGAATGAGGGTGCTTAATAGGGATGTGCGAATGTGGTTCGGAGTTCGGACCGAACTCAAATAGTTCGGTCGACCAAGCCGAATTCGAGTTCGGCCGAACTCTTCAGTCGAATTCGAACCAGTTCAGAAGGCCAAAACCAGGTTTGAATGTACGAACTCAGTTCGGAATTCAACCGAACTCAAATAGTTCGGTCGACCGAGCTGAACTCGATTTTCGAACCGAACCGAATTTCCGGATCTCGGTTCTGTTCGCACATCCCTAGTGCTTAACAGGTGTATTCAAGAAAAGGAGGGTCCAGATGATGGGTCCGCACTATGGATCTGTCCCCTACCCTTGTGTGCACGCCCTCCTCTCTGCTCCCTTATACGGAGCTCAGTTTTTCAGTGCTGGAGAGTAGAGACTGGATTCAGGGGCCAGTTCCAGGCACTGGAAAGGGGCCACATAAAAACTTGCCGAAGGCTACATTTAGCCCCCGGGCCTGAGGTTCCCCACCTCTGCTTTACATGTTGCTTTTTCTTGAAAGGTTAATTAATTAAGTATACTATCTTCAAGCCTGTTGCAAGAGGTTTCAATTAGGACTGAAACTTGCCCTCACAATTCTCAAAAATTTCAGCAAGAACCAGGTTCTCGCCAAGATTTTCAAGAACAGGTCGAGAATCGGCCAGTTCTCAACCCGTTCTTGTGGGAGTCTCGCACTGCCAAAAGCGAGCTCTGCGCATTCATATAATGGCCACCGTGGCTATTCTGCACATGCACGGACGCTGATGGCCAATTTTGTGCATGAGCCAGAGCATTTTTAGGGTTTCGAGAATCTCCTGCATTTCTCAAGAAACTTATTAAAAAAAAGCTCCTTGAAAATGGCCGCCAGGGCCACCACATGCGCAGAGTGGCCACAGCAGCTATTTGAAGCATGCGCTGAGCCTTTTTTTTTGAGGTTTCTCAAGAATCTCACGAGATGGTGGATCGTGGGCTAAGTCTCCAGTAGATCACAGTGTGGGAAAGGAGACAAAACACTCAGAGATCACCTCTGCGGAGAAGACTGGGACCAGCACCCCAGAAAGTGTCTCCAGGGATGAGACCGGCTAGGAGAGCTCCTCCAGTGCAGTAGGGAAGGCTCCTTTCCACTCTGGTTTCCTAGTTCTGGGCCCCAATGAGAGGGGTCCCAGCCTGGAGCCGGAGCCAGCGGGAGTCTCTGAAGGTGACACCTGGATCGTGTGCACCGTACGTCCGGCCACCTCTGTTCTTAAAGGCTTAAATAAAAAGCCTTTTATGGGTTGGATTCTCAGCGGAGATGATAGCAGTATTCACTCCTGAAAAACACCAAACCACCATTTTATTCCTGCTTTAGTCCTGTTTAGGGGAGTTCATTGGCTCCTAAGCCCCGTGCTTGCTCTTACGCATTGGGGGGCGCGGTCAGTAAAATGACCGAGGAGGAGAACATCAGCAGGAAGGAGTAGGGAGCTGGCTGGCAGGGTGAAGCTTCTGTGTTGCTATAGAACGGAGTCCTCTTCTTCACCAGTGCCTTCTCTTTACACCTGGTACCGCTAGTTTGATGGAAGAGCAGGATTGTGACAGAAGGCAGCTATGAGGCAATCTGTGACAAAATGGGGTTTGGCCCAGGAAATTCCCCTCAGAATCAGATCCCGCCCCCCAAGCAGCCGTGTCCACGCCAGGAGTTAGCTCAAGTGTCCATCTATTCAGCAGTGCAATATTCCCCCACTGTATATACATACTTACAGTTCCTACTACCTCACCACACTGGCTATAAAGCGCTCCCTGATCTCACCAACCCTCTTGGTTTTCTGGCTCTACCACGCAGAGCCGTTCTCTAGCTCCTGCTTCTCAAGCAGTTCCCCTTTAAGAACGTAAGAAGTGCCATACTGGGTCAGACCAATGGTCCATCTAGCCCAGCATCCTGTCTCCGACAGTGGCCAATCACGGTGGCTTGGGAGAAGCACCCAACCGGTCACAATGGGAGATCTATTCCCTGTTGTTTTCCCCCAGCTCCCGTCATGTTCCCTGATCCTGTCTGACTAATAGCTGCTAATGGACGTATCTTCTAGAAACTTGTCCAATCCTCTTTTAAACTCAGCTCTAGTACTGGCCCTTACCACAGCCTCTGCAGTAGATTCCACAACCCAATTATGCGCAGAGTGAAAAAATATTTTCTTTTATTTGTTTTAAACTTGCCACCCATGAGTTTCATGGATTGTCCCTTAGTTCAAGTACTAGCTGAGAGGGTAAATAACTGCTCCTTGTTTATTAGTTCCACCCCACTCATGATTTTATAGACCTCTATCCTATCTCCTTTCAATCATCTCTTCTCCAAACTGAAGAGTCCCAACCTACCAAGCCTCTCCTCATATGGGAGCCCTTCCATGCCCTTGCTCATTTTTGTTGCCCTTCTCTGCACCTTTTCTAGTTCAGCGATGTCTTTTTTGAGGTGGGGGGACCAGAACTGCACACAGTATTCAAGGTGCGGTTACACCATTGATTTGTATAGAAGCATTATGACATCCGATGATATCCCCACTCTTATCCTTGGTGATTTCAACATTCACGTTGACACGCCCTCCGCCCCCTCTGTTTCCCGCTTTCTCTCTCTCGCTTCCTCCTTTAATCTCCG
>QEPC01006595.1:1752290-1809738 GCA_003113815.1 Sphenodon punctatus | reverse complement strand
CCTCGAAAGTCAGCTAGATTCCTTCCGGTAATCTGGTTAAAACAAGCAAGATTTGCCCCAGAATATAAAGTACCTCTTTATTACCAATATTGCAAAACCACACTTGAGAGAAGTTGGGGACATTGCAGTCAACTGAGAAAGATCTCCAAATTTCTACAAAGAAAGGCATTTTGTAGCTAGCTCCTATGAGGGGGGAATAAAATTATGTCCCAGGTTGTCGTGCGGTGCTATTTTTGGAAACTTAGCCAGACAATGGCCGGTGGCTCAGAATCCACTTTTAGCATCTTCATCCAGCTGTTGGGATGAAAGAAGACAGTGTCCAGCCGTAGCCGTCGTTTTGTAGGAGCAGTGTTAGAAGTAAAGGTACCCAGTGCCTGAGGGGTTAGGCCATGAATTAATAATTGCTCTGTAGCGGATGAGGCCCGTCACAAAAGCTGAAAATGAGGAACTTGCCTTGCAGAGTGCTATCAATCACCCAGTGACCATAACTTCCAGTAATTAGTGTATTTTATGGACCTTTGCTTCAGTGACTTGGAAGCACATATGCTGCAGTCGCAGCTAAACTTAGCCGGAGTAATATTCCAGGATGATTTATCCACTTGCTGCGCTGGGATGTAACCCTATATTAGGTGAACACTGTGAACTAAGCTGCAATAAAGTGTAAGTTTAGGTACAGTTTGCCCAGGTTGAGACCTCAATGTATCATGCTTTTCAGCATTCGCAGTTGGGCCGCAGTGGGCGATGCTTAGAATGGGGAAATAAATAAAGCCATTAGATGCCTGAATAGACAGATGGATGAATAATTGCAAAAATAGAGAGGATGTCCTCTCCCCATAGAAAAGACCACATGTAATAAACAGAAGTCTGGCTCAAAAACATTAAATTACTAGTATTATTAAAGCTACTTCTGTATTATTAATTACCATGGGAAATACCTTGGGCCAAATTCTGATCTCGTTTTATACCAGTCTGAATCCAGAGAAGCCCCATTTATTTTGGAGTGTTTGCATCTGTGTAACGGAGTTTGGAATCTGATTGCATGGATTGTCGATCCAATTAGTGAGCATTTATGCATTTCTCTGCTTTCATATCGATTAAGGTAAAACTGTGTTTTACAGTCTTCCTTTGCAGCCATGAGGCTAGCATATTTTTAAATGGCTCATCTTAAAAACACTTAATTCTCAGGCAGATCTGCAAACCCTTAAAAGCATGAGTAAATTTACTTCCACTAGTTACTCCGCTGACTTCCATTAGAGTCTTCCCCCCAAGTAATGTTACAAACGTACTTAAATGTTTCTTTTTCCCGGATTAGGGACTGTGATTTAAGTCAAACATAATTTTGCAATAATTCTTCCATCAATTGGAAGAAATGTGTAATTTTAGTTTTGACTTCATAGATATAGTTATTTTTTGCGTGTTTGTGTGTTTATGATATAGATATAATGTGTGTGTGATTGTAGGTGTGTGTATATGTGTGTATTGAGAACCAGTGGGGTGTAGTGGCTAAGTGCACAGCATCTGGACCAGGACTTAGGGGAAGGTCCCAGTTCAAGTCTGGCCTTACCCAGAAACTCACTGAGTGACCATGGGCCAGTCACAGTATTCTGTTAGCCTAACCTACCTCACAGGGATGTTGTGAGGATTAAACCTTGTGTTAAACTGTTCTGTGTGAAGTGCTCTGAGTGCCATTGGGGTGGGGTGGGATGGGGGGGTTCTATATAAAAATTAAAAATTTTTTTATATATATATATATTATCTGTAGGTTGCAATTGTACTTCATACTTTTAAAAAGAATATAAAAGTGAAACTAATTATCTTTAATTAAGGTGAATTAGGCTGTGATTTTAATCTATTTTCCTTCGACTCATCTGCTTGAACTTGGGAATCTCCCAAAGGTTATTAGGGGCGTATTTCTGTTGGGCCTGACGGTATTAGCAATAACCTTCTCTCTCCTAGCCCTAGACATGAACAAATATGTCACTTCATCAGTCTCTGTTACTCGCATTTATGCCCCTCCGCGGGGGTTGCACATTCCACAAGTTATCCGCTAATGGCGTTGTACATTAAAAATTGAAGCTTTCCTCACTCTAAGGCCTTTCAAGGCTTTGTTCTTAAGCCCCAGACACTTTGGAGTGCAGCTGCAAACTATAGGCAGAAGATTAAATTAATTTGTAACTCTTTCTTTGTCCTGCATTACTAAATCCTGCACATTTAATTGAAACCCTACTTCAAGATGCTTTGTGTTCCTGTTCCTCTTTGTTGTCAGTTTAACCTCAAAAGCACTTTAACACCGGTAAATTGCTGTTATATCCTTCGGATTTTTTTATTATTTTTTTTGTAACCGTGCAATAAGGGGACGACGAAAGTGATATAAAAAGAGAAGAAAAATGGCAGGGTAGTTTTGGAGGTATTTAATATTAATCAAGGTCCTCACCAGTAGACTTTAAGGTGATCTGAGCTATCTCTCTGAGAGTGTACAAATTGCTCTCAGAATGAAATCCTACCTGGGGAATTTTGTGTAATCCAGTAGTTGCCTCTTTTTTTGATAAAAAAAAAGTTTCCAATGCTGAAATGTTTCAAACTGGCGGCGGCTGCCTTTCCATAAAATGAGGGTTTAGATGCAGTGCGCAGTCTAAATGCAAAATCCTTAGATGGAAATTTAATTGTGTAAGATGTGCACAAGGTAATTAAGAACAAATTTTAGAACATTTCAGACTATAAAGTCCTCCTTCAGCTAGATCACGAGCGATATTGTAAGTGCTTATTTTCAATTTGCAGTTATGCTGAGAAACATGGAATGTGTCTAAATTAAGAATAAAAACATCTCATGCCTCTCAGTATAACTGTAAATTTAAAACAAAAAAACCCATGCAACACATAGGCAGTGATGTAAAGAGGGGGTCTTGATAGCTTCAGTGTCCTGAAAATATGTTCTTGACATCCTTTCCTTGGTTACTTTTGGAATGCGAGGTGGAAATTTCTAATGAACTTACTGGGCTATCTGGAAGCTGCTGAGTTGGCCACCGGTACCGTTGAAGCGAAGGGGCTACCACTAATGCAGCCGATTGAGAATTGCGCCGTCAGTAACAGTAAAAATTGATGCTTGTGTTCACATCCTTCCATGAGTCAGAAGACTCCAGTTGACCTCTTCCGAGGTAATATGCTGTAGTGATTAAAGCGAGAGATTGGTCCTTTTTAAATGGGCCACGGCTGGGGGTGGGGGTGCGTGGGTGCACCACTGTAGGGGCAGTGTGAATCTGTTGGTGCACAGACGTGCACACATCCATCCTCCACGGAGCAACCTGCATTTCACTGGTTGCTCCATGCAGGGGCAATGGGTGGAAGTGCATGTTATGTGGGAGCAGGCACGCCCGCCCACCCGCTGCCGATTTCAAGTGGGATGCACCCACTCATGTCCACGGCGTGGGCGTGAGTGGGTGTGTGTCGTTTAAAAAGGGCCATAGTCAGCCTGGAGGAGTCGAGCCTTTACCTACCATTTTGTATCCAAATATTTTCCTCTGGAACAGTGGTGAAGAATCTTTTCCTTCTTGCTGGCCACTATGAAAATTAGTGTCTGCTCTAGGAATGTGATTCCGGAACGATTTTCAGTTCTTATTTCGTTTTTTTTTTCATTGAATTTTTTGTGGATTTTTTGCATTGAAAAAAGGGTGGGGGAGGAATCAATGGAAAAATAAAACTGGTAAAAAACAGAATGAGAACCAAAATTGGGATAAAACTGAAACGGCTATTTTGGGGTCATTACAGTTCTATCCAAAACCAAAATTTCCATCCCCACTATGCTCCATTAGCCAGTTAGGAGTGGGGATGGGCATTAATGAGTGTATTCAAGATGGCGGAAGGTCCATATACTGGATCCATCCCCTGCCCTTGAGTGCATGCCCTCACCTTCCAGGGCTTGAGGGTTAGGACTGGCTCCATCAGCCACATCCAGGAATTGGAAAGAGGCCAAATGAAAAAAACAAGCCATGGACCAGATTTAGCCCATGGGCCATAGGTTCCCCACTTCTGCTCTAAATTAGAACTGAAACAGATCAGAAAAACCTATCTGTTGTTAACGTCTTCTATTCTGGATAGCTTGGTGGTTATCTGACGATAATCCAGAAACTGTGAAGGTTAACTGCCAAACTGGAATTTTAGCTATTACCAATTACCAAATTACTGCATTCTGCGTACCGCATTACCACGTAACCAGACCAGTCCAGACAGAGGGAGAGAGTGTAAAAAAAAAAAAAATGTCACCTGATAATGTGGTAAACGGTAATGCAGTTCACGGGAAAACCACCGGATGCCAAATCCGATACTCTCGGTATTGGGACAGATATTGGATACCATGACACCCATCTGGATGCCGGATTATCGTGGTTACTTGTTTCAGTTCTACTCTAGATGTTTATCACGCATTTGGAGATCCTTGGGTGAAATGAATCCTAGAGGTTACAAAGTTGTACATCTGGAGTTATTTTATACCTATCACACTCAGTTACTGACTTGAGAACCTGATCATACAATCCTTTTACCCCATTGAATTCAATAGGAGTCCTTGTGCTTACAGGAGTAAACTCAAGCTCTTATTAAACATCTGTAGGAGACTAACATTTAAACGTTTTTACCCCAGAATCTCAGTTAGATGTCTAATAAAGGGTTGAGTGTTAGAGCCCTTACATGCAGAGTCCAGATCGTGGAAGATCAGTAGACAAAGTGGCAGAGGGCATATATAGATTTAAGGTAAAAGGCAAGAACAATAGTGTTTTAAAACTATATGCCTAGCTGGTTATGCTAGAGCTGGAGTGGGAAACGCAGGGGCCAGATGCAGCCTGTGGCTAGTTTTGAATTTGGCCCCTTTCCAGTGCCTGGATTTGGCCTCTAGCCCTGGCTCCTACCCCCCAAACACTGAAGGACAGAGCTCAGTGTAAGAGAGCAGAAATGAGAACACACACACAAGGAGAGGGGACAGATCCCGGATCTTGAACCCTCCTCTTCCTGAGCGCATCCCTTAATCCTCTCCGCTCCCAACTCCAATGCGGCCCTCGGAGCTTGTATTGATTTTCAGAGTAGCTCCTGGGAAGAACAGGTGTTCCAGCCCTGCCCTACGGCCTCATTCTCCTTCACTCTAAGGTCCCTTTACACCACGCTGTATATGTTAAAAGACCTTCACGTGGGGTGTAAATATTTATAACAGCTTCATCCCAACAGGATCAGGAGGGGGAGATCCACCTTCCTGAACTTGCTCATGTAAAAGAGCAAGGGGAAATCTTTTAACATTTGGCCTCTGCTTCTGTCCTTTGCCTCTTTTCCATTTTTTTTACTGGGTTTAAATATCATTTCCGTTCAAACGACTCCTTTCGTAAAGATGATAAAGGGTCCTCAACTCCTGTTAGTGTAGCCCTAATCTGTTTGTTTTGTCATTTTCCCGTTCTTTAGCGCTTCCCCTATTTATAAATCCAAATCTACATACAGAGGTCATTGGTTGGCTGAACTTAAACCATTTTACTCAGTAAATTTAATTAAGAAAATACAGTGCAACTCATAAGCAAATGAGTTTTTCCTAGTTTTAAACCAAACCACCCTCTTGAGTGCTGATTGCCTCACTCGACCCCTGGTGATACAGAAACAGGCAAAATTAAAAAGGACATTAAAGCTTCATTAAATCTGAAACACATTTAGTACAGTGACATATCTGCAGGCTATTTCAGGGAAGATAACATACTCTTTTTGCAAGTTTCTTAATTTATAATACCTTGGCAATCTTCGGGGGGGGTGGGGATCTCAGAGTAGATGAATAGTGGGAGGTCTTGGAAGCACAGACCTCTCACACATTCTGCTTTGTTGCACCTACAGTTGTCAGGAAGGAGCTCTCTTTACCTAGAAGTATTTGGCCATTGACTTGCTGTTCCTTGTGGAAACATAATAATGATCAGTAAAAGCAGACGTGACAGCAGCCGGCTTTGGACTGGACTTCACCTTCAAGTGTGTGCGGGCCCTGCCAGATGTTGGCCCTGGATTACCCTGGGCCGTGTCAGTGGTTAGCCTCGGCTGTGACCGCGGCAAACCTCTGAGGTCACAGCCTGGGCTGAGGCCCGCCTGACCAGGCCAAAGCGAGCCACAGCAGACTATCACATCTGTTTCCCGGCCCAGCATACCAGCCCAGGTCGAGTCTGCCATGGCTGGCCATCATTGGCTCATGGCAGGGCATGGGGGAAGGGCCGGTTGCATATTCGGCGTGCTCCCCAGTGACCCAGCAGCAGGGATGTTTCTTTGGCAGCTCAGACTGTGTCCGCCACAGTTTTCCTTCCCAGGTTGGGGCACCGCCATCGGGTATTTTCAGACGTGACGGGGCCGATTGGCCCCGGCACGGACACAACCCTTTGATTCCCCGCCAGGGCCACCGCGTCACAGGCTAATCCGGGGAGGGGCTGCACGGCCCCGCCCTCCCCCCCAACGCTGCCCGCCCTCCCTCCCTTCAGGAGATGCGCAGGTGCCGCGACCAATACGGCTGCAGCGCCCAGCCGCCCCCCCCGGCATTGACCATGGCCCAGAATCCTGCCGCGGATTCCGCGCCGTGGTCAGGGGACAGACGTTACTGTCCCCTTCATCACGGGGGGGAATCGCAGTCACCACGCGATTGGAGATGGTCCGGGCAGGACCTCCGATCACGTGGTGAATGTGATTCCCCGCCGCGATTGACTGTGGTAAACATCCGGGAGGGAACTTCTGGTTCCCCAGCAGACGTTACGAGGCCATTCCCCACCACAGGGTATTGACTGTGGTTGAGTGTGGTCTCGTAACGTCTGAAAATATCCACCGTTTCTGTTTTTACCCATAGAGTTGGAAGTGTCCCAAAGGGTCATCTAATCCAACCCCTACTGGAATGCAGGATGACTCTAGTTACAATATCCCCTACAGGTAGATGTCCAGCCTCCTTTTTGAAAGCCTTCAGCAACAGACTGATCGACGACCATCCTAGGCAACTTATTCCTTTGCTGAACAGCTTACGGTTAGGGAGTTGTCCCTGATATTTAACCAACTCTTCCTGTACCTTGAGCCCGTTATTTGTAGTTCTGCCCTCGGTAGCCATGCAGAACCGTTCCTTGCCATCTTCTTTGTCACAGCCCTTTAGATATTTAAAGACTGCCACCATGTCTCCTGTTAATCTTCTTTTCGTTACAGTAGCCTCTACGCAACCATACTCTTCATGTACAACCTACAGTAGCCTCTACGCAACCGTACTCTTCATGTACAACTTACAGTAGCCTGTGCACAACTGTACTCCTCACATCCTCCTGTCTACAGAAGCCATTTGTGTGCACTCTTTTTTTCCTTGACATGGAAATATTTCCTTCCAACATTATTTTGTTACCTGTAGGACCACGTCGTGTAGTCCTCATGTAGGCCCAGCTCCCACTGACAGTGATTTAGGAGACAGGGTACCCATTGAAACTTGAATGCATGTGTAAAGGTTTCAGGAGTGGGTGATGCTTGTTTCGTCCAGTTGTATCAATGAAATAAACATTATGTTAAAAAGATAACACTAAGTAAGAAAAAAATTCATGGTTCATAATTCCTTCCTCTTTAACGCATTCATTTGTGCCTAAAGCATGGAATCCTAATTTTTCTCCTGTAGGCTGGTGCTGGTTGCTTGTCAAATTTTTGCCAACTCACATGGGCTGTATCTGAGACTGCTTCCATAGTGTCCCATGCACAGGCACTGGGAGAGAGGGGCAAAGATTGCGTTTGCATCC
This sequence comes from Sphenodon punctatus, assembly GCA_003113815.1. Lineage (NCBI taxonomy): Eukaryota > Metazoa > Chordata > Lepidosauria > Sphenodontia > Sphenodontidae > Sphenodon > Sphenodon punctatus. The sequence continues at coordinate 1,801,978 of QEPC01006595.1, read as the reverse complement.
CTCTGGGTCCTGTCCCTTCCGAGACCTTCAGGCAAGGGGCGTGGCCACATCCGAAACTTGGGGTTTCAAAGGGACTTTCCCTTTTCTGTGCACCATGACGTCGCTGTGCACTGGACATCTCTCTCCCGCAGGCTTCCTCCAGTGCATGGAGAGATGGAAAGTGGAATACTAGTCAAGACTCTGCTGATATTCACAATACTGCTGCTGATATGAAGAGAGGGGGCTTTTCTAACAGTCAATTTTATTTTATTGAGTAGTCCGTAATAGTTTTAGAAAGATTTTTAAATGTTGGCAGCAAGTGGCCTATAAAGCAGCAGTACTTCTTGAGATTCCGAGTGTAGACCTTGAGCTAACAAGAGTTGGATGTATTGTTGGGTGACAGAGCAGAGGAAGTACAGAATTGTTCAGTGAGGAGGAAATGAATGTCTTATTCCTAGCCCTTATGCCTGAGGATGCCACGGTCTAATAAAAGGGTCCAGGAACTTTCTGGTACAAGACTACAGGGTAGTTATGAAGCAAGGGAATGTCATAATAAAATTGTGAGGTTACATTGCAGATGCAAATCTATGGGAACCATCTAAGCAAAGGTGAATAGAGAGTGGAATGATGCATAGATTGGCTAAGATTGACAACATTTGCACCATACGCATCATCCAAACAAAAGTGTAATCCAATGGGGAAAAATTAACACACAGTTGCCTATACCATGATGCGTATCCACCAACTCAAAGGGATCGATCCCCGCATTTGAAAGGTGCTTTGTATTGGTTCTTAAAGATTTCTGTTCTGGGACTTGACCCGGCCTCAAGAGGGAGAGACTGCCAAAGGCAGGATCCAGATACTAAGAAAGCATATCCCCCAGCCATCTAAAGAAACTATGTGACGGAAAAGTTGACTGTCCTAGCAGACCACAACCCATAGGTGGATAGTACTGTGCAGTGCAATCTTTCCTAGAAATAAATACAGAAGTCAGGTTATGCAGAGCTTTATACGTCAACAACAAAGACTTCTGTTCAGTGGTTTATTGGCAGCCAGGGCCGGGTGTGTAGAGTGGAATACAGCAAACTCTTCTGGGTCATTGTATCAAAACCACATATGCCATGGGCGGGCAAAGTTTCCAAACCCAAGAGCTGCGTAACAAAATCTTAGTATGGCCAAGAACTGCAAGACGCACAGGCCTGGACACAAACCTCTCCTGTTTTGTGATTGCCTGGTGGAGCCAACGCTCACCACTCCTGCCTGGAAACTCAGGTGCAACGAAGTAAGATGCAGGACCATTTAGGCAGCCCAGGACCAGTCTTGGCCAAGAGCTGCATGTGGCTCCTAAACCACAGTCTGCCCACCTCTAATCTAGGCTCCTGTCCCTGTCGAATGGCGAATTAAAGCCTCAGTGGGGGGTTAGTTTTTAATTTCCTTATTTTTGGACATTCTGCCTTGAACATTCATCTTTTAGTGAGGATGGAAGTTTCCACTCATTAATTTTAAATGTTAAAAAACATCTGAATCAAAGACTATCAGAAAGCAATAGTCTACAGATCAATGACACAATACACCACTGCTCCCCCCTCCAACCATTACTGTCTTGTCATGTCAATCAGAGCTAGTGAGGGGACCCTTGATCAACACATCAGCATGATGGACCACAGTGACACCTTCTGAATTCCCACTAGCATGGGTACTTAGAAAATACAGGGCTATGCTTAAGGAATGGGACACAAAGGTTAAAATGCACAAGTCTTCTCATTTCTTGTGCCTATTTATTTATTTATATATTAAAATTTATATCCCGTCTCCTCCCATCAACAGACTGCTCAGGACGGCTCACAGCTTGAACATTTTAAAACAATAAATACAGTGAAAAACAGACAAAAAAGGAAACTAAAATCCAGTTAAAGAAGCTAAGAACAGTGAAAAACTAAGGATTACCAAAAATATCAAGGATTACTGCTATCGATTTATCATTTTGCCATTCAGCAAAATAGTAAATTGATAAAGAAATCAGAATGGGAAATCAAAAATTTGGTACCGGAAGTTGGGAAACCAGGATGGAAAACAGTATTTTCAGTACATCAGATAACCACGTAACAAGAGCCACGTAACAAAATCTTCCTATGGCCAAGAACTGCAAGACGCACAATTTGACAGATGGACCCGTCTTTGCAGGTATGGGATGTACCTGTTTTTGCAGGTCTGCTCCCTGCAAGCCTATTTTCCCACTGGTTAAACTGACATGGCAAAGCTGTCCTTTGCTTAAACTGGTGAAACTGACAGACCTGAAGCCTCTCTGCTAAACATGTTCATTCCACGACCCATTTTGAGCTACTCTGTGGGTTTGCCCAGGAACTCCATGGATTTGTTCCAGGTGAACAAACCTCTGCAAACTTGGATTCCTTCTGTGTGTCGCTCGCGGGTTTGTGTCACCAAAAGTAACACTTGCCCTTGTGTTAGGCAGCTGGAAGAGTGGCTAGCATTATGTGCAGAGAGATTAAGAGTTTTTCCCAAGGTTTCACAATAAATCAGTGTCATGCTGAAGAGCTTAAAGCTAGACTCCACCGCAGTGTCCCTGGATCCTGAAGCCAAGTGAACACCTTGAGTCCTTATCCTATCAAATCATGTCAAAATAAACATTTAAACCACATGCAGTTTAATAAAATTGCTGATGGATGACATTTTAAAAACCATCAAAGTGACTTTGGCCCTTGAAGACTTGACTAGGATTTGGTCTCTGAAATCATTTGGGCATTTCTAAAATATCAACTTAAGCTGAAACCAGTGCCTGATTTATTACCAGCAGGTAGTACCTACAGTTTCGAATATTGTGTCAGGTATCCGACAGGCTGCCAGAGTACTGATCGGGTAACCAAATATACGGAAAGTCATTTTTCCATCTACCATTTTACCGTTTACCGATGGGTAAATCAGTATAGGAAAATAATGAAAATTGGGATAACTCAAAAAATCAGTAGCGGAAGGTAGTATTCAGGGACTGGAAGTCAGTAAATCAGGATTCTGGGTAACCCATCGGGCACTAATTGGGTACTGCAAATTCTATAGATGTACCTGTTTTTGTGGGTAATAATTTCTGCTCTAATATCAACCCAGAGGAGCTTTGAATATCTGTCTAAGGCTTTGCATTGCGTATTGGAAATCACGCTAGAATCGGGCTAAACTTCCTCGCACATAAGCGGAGCATCCCAGGTTCGCTCCTTCCGGGATCTCTATTCCCGGAAGCTCCCCCGCCCGTCGCGCTTGTCTGCAAGCGGCCTAAGATGTGTACATCTGGAAATAGGCAAACCTTACTCTGTGCCAACACTTGTGGACACTCGTAGTAATGTATTAATCACTGAACAAAGCAAACCTAGAAATATATGGGCTCCATTGTCTATAGAACTCAGAACTTGTGAATTTGGAACAACCAAGGAAGAAACTGTCTACAAAGCTACCCCAGATTTTACATTTTGAGTTCAGTGCCAGGAGAGTGTGAGTTCAGTAAAAGCTTTGTAGGCGCCTAATCATTGCTAGAATGATCACCAAGTTCATAAAGCTTTGACCCTACAAGGTGCTGACTATTTTAATATTTTTTATTTACATTATGCCTTCCCCCATGAAGGGCACTTTGCAAAATACAATAAAGCAACCCAAAATCCATTTACAATCTAGTTTAAAATGGGTTTAGAAGAAGAAAGGAGAACAGAAGGGGAAACTACATTTAGGGGAACCGGCGGCGGATCCTTTAAAAGCAACTGGACAATTGAAAACCAGTCAGGTGCTTTTTGAAGGTGAGGAGGGAGGAATGAAGTTGGATATCTGGAGGGAGCAAGTTGCACAATGAAGTGCCCACCACAGCAAAGGCCCTTGGTTTCCATTGCACTAAAACATAAGCTGACGTCTGATGGCATGAGTTAGTCCCATTGACGTCATTACGACTCCGGAAGTGATCCAAACTGCGTCATGATTGAGATTCCAAGATTTAGGGAACCTGGTTCATAATGTGGCGGGGATGTGCGTGTGTGTGTTTTCCCTTGAACAAGACAATGCAAAAACGTTCAGGCCTTATGACTTGCATTGAGCCTGATGATTGTAAATGACAGTCCATTCTAAATACAGCTGGTTTTGTGATTTCAAGGTTATTTTTGCTCACCTCTTTCTTTCATTATTCTTGGACTTGATACAATAGTGAGATTTGAGTCCTTTTTTCCCTCTCTTTAGGAAAATATGCCCCGCATGCACATCTCTCTAACTAGACAAATATTATTTCCCTTCCCAGCTTGCTCTCGGGAGGTTCCCGTATCCTCAGGTAAGATTGTTCATTACTGCCGCTTGCCACTGTGACATTCATTCCTATGTATGAAGGTGCAGAGAGCAATTGTGAACATTGGAGCCACATACAAATAAATCTGTCCTGTTAAATTGAAAATGGATATCTTTAAAGAGTCATTTAAAGTCTCTATTGACGTATTCTTTATTTTTTTACTTTAAAAAGAAAGAAAAATCTAGGCTTTTGTCCACCTTTGGAGGCATGGAAATGAGGATGATGAGTCTCTTCTTTTGCAAGATGAAGACTTTTATTTTTAATTACTTCAACTCTCCTTATAGTAACCAGGAGCTATCCTCACTTTCCTTTTTTGATTTTTAATTCAGATTCCAGTTTAGGTAAAATGATTGCAGGCTCACAGCTGGTAAGAATTAAAGGGGGAATCCTGCCCTCCTTCCCCCTCCGCCCCCCCATCCCCCAAAGTAACTGACTTCATTTGCAGTAGAATTTCGCCCTAAATGGGTCACTTCCTTTTTCTCAGTTGAACAAGATCTTAATTTCTTGCTCAGTGTCTTAACTGGTGAGTGTTTAGGAATTTTTTGGTTTGTTTTTTATCCCGAAGTAGTGCTGACTTATTACCTCTCCTGCTGAACTCACTAGCAAAATTGTCAATATATTTCATTGGGAACAGTATTAATCCAGTGCTCGGCCGCCTACATATTTGTTCTCTTTAAAAAGAAACTAAAAATAAAATAAAAAATACCAGTCTCCAAAAACATTGACAGCATTCAGATATAGTTGTGACAATTGCTTTAAAATATTTATCATGTCAGAGACAGATGAGAGAGTTCAAGGTGAGAAGCTGTCTTGTCATTCTTAAAATTATTCCTCTTTCTTGGAAGAATTAAGTGAAATGTCCAGGGTGTGGAATGAATTATTTGAATTTTAAAAAACTGTTTTCCTATGTTTTATGCAGACTGTTTCTTTAACATCTTGGTCTATACTGGCTGATGTGCCTGGAGGCATGTCTGATTTAAGGGTGGTGTTGGTCTGCGCTCTTTAAGCATCTATTAACTTGCTATTATTATGCAAATAACTGTTGTATTACACATACTAATTTATGCATGGTTAGATTATGCAGATGCCTCACAAACGTGGTTATTGAATAATAGGGATGAGACTCATTCCCTTTCCCATTTTTATTAACTGCTTTAAGCAAATTCTCCTGACACTTGTATGGACTTTGACAGACTTTGCAAATGCACAGCTAGACCAGTCCTCTCCTCATATAAATCATGGTGTTTTATGAATGAGAGGGATAATTTTTAAGGTTCTAGCAAGAAATGCTGTAGAGATTTTTAGCCCCCTTTTAAATCTTACCTCCTCCTTTGAGAGGAAATTTCAAAGGGGAGTTTTTCAGGGGTTAGAATCCCCTTTTATAATGTCACAGTCACTAGGAAACTAATAGTAAATCCATTCTAAATAATGGATACTAAGTCTGCATTTTAAAAAAATCACTTGAAACACAGTTTTCTGCATGAAATGGTTTTAACGTGTGTTGAAAAGTATATTATGCATGATTTTTTTTAAAAAAGTATTAGTGTATTTGAAGTTAATATGCATTTTCCAGTTTTCGAGGCTCTTTTCTGTCCTAAATCAAAAAGGGTGTTTGGCTTTAAACAGGAACATTTTGGACAGTTAATTAGAGCGCCATCCCAAACCCCCCCATGCAGCGAGGGCTCCGTGGAGGTCCGAGGAATCCGCACAGGGGTAGCTCAGGTTGCCACGTGTGCAAGTGCAACCAGGGCCTGAACTTGGCACAGGTATCACCTGGTCGCCGCGCCTTTGGGATCGTGGCCACTGTTTGAGGTGAAATGTCCGAGTGGTGACCACTGTGTGTCTCTGAAGGGGGTGGATGGATAGATAGAATCCTAACTGCTTACGTACTTTAATTGGTCAGCTGTATCAGCCAATTAGACTCCTTGTGAGCTGGATTGTAGCTGCTGCGGGTGTGTGTGTGTGTTTCATAGTCGAAAGGCTGAAGTGTGAAAATGCTTACACATATGATTAACTTTCCTCACATGAGTAGTCCCGCTCCGTTCAGTGAAGCTACTCGTTTGAGTGATGTTCCGATCAGTTTAAGGGTTCGCAGAATCCCATTCCAAATTGATTGCAGCTGTCAATGTGTTTGGGGGCGGGGATGTGTTTTGTTTTTGTTTTCTTTTAAAAAAGGAAACGTCTTCAATATGTGTCCAGAATTGTTGGTGTCCTCAGACAGAACTGTGCGTGTTGTAGTTGTAGCAAGGAAGAATTTCCTAATTTGAGGAATGGAAAATATAATTGTAAGGAAGCTAGCAGAAATCAGAAGATTTAGTGTTAAAGCTATCTTTCCATTCATGTGTAGTACTGTACCAGGAAAAATAAAAGTGAGGTTTTTCTGGTTGAAAAATGTTAATAAGGATTTCTAGCCCGTTTTGTTAGCATAGTGTTTTACAAGCATTCACTTGGTTTTCTCATTACACATTTGCATTTAGTGCAAAGTGCAGAGACAGCTGCTTGCGGGATGTGCAGGGTTTAAGGAGTATTTTTTTTATTTGTACTACACTTAACGAAGGTGTCATCTTGTAGAAGACAAGAGGGTAGATTAGAAGACAGGTTGCTGTTACCAAAAGTTTGTGCAAGTAAACTCTAGTGCTTGAGAAAATCCAGGGACTGTCTGATATTGCTTAACATTTTTTTCCAGGCACTTAATTTCAATGCACGTTTGCAGAAACCTGTTACTTGTTTGCTGTAATGCAAAGAAGAAGTAGAGGGTGAAGCTCATTGGGTTTTTTTTTCTCTCTCAATATAAACATAAGCACTTAAGGGTATATTCTTCCCCTGATGTATTTGCATAAGTCTATTAACGCTAATGGAAATTGTGCGCGCAGAAAGAGCGAACACAGATTCCTTACAATCCAAATCTTTTCCATATGTAAACATCAGAAAGAAAGCCATGATCCTTTTTACCAAACCCAGTCCTTGATCTACGTGCAGTCTTGATAATGGACTGAAAGTTGTTTTGTGTGTTTTAACAAAGTTTTAGATTTCTTTCGGAAGTTTAGTAGCATCCTTACTGTGACTTTGGCAGCATTTTATGAGTCTGCGTAGCAGGAATTGTAAGAACTCAAAGGCCGTGCAACTTAACAGAGTTGGCACTTGATTATTTAATCAGATTTTAAGCAGAAGATGTGCAGTGTCTGGAGAAATGGCAAGCCATACAGTTTATAACGTAGATCCAAATTCGCTAGATTAAATAAAAACATGATAGAGGGCAATGGCTTGTTTAATGATGATGCAAATTAGGAGAAACGAGAAGAATTGCACGCTAAATATTCTCACTTTGGGTTTTGGCTTTACGGCAGTATATTGGAAGGATGATAAATCCATTAGGGAAACATTCTAAAGAAACATTCAACTCTTGACAGCTAGGGGTTCCATAAACGACAGGAGAGGATAGATTAGAGCAAAATGTATTTAAAGTACTTTGCTATCAGTAGCAAGATCGTTTCTTCTCCTTTGGCTACAATTCCAGATCTTAGTTAATAAATTACATCAGAATAACCTGGAGTTTTTTTAAAAATTGCACCCCCTTCTCTTCCCCCCCCCAAAAAAAAAAAAAATTCTGAGCAAATAGTGCCCCTGGTATTGTAAAGCTTTGAATGTTTTCACACCCCATTAATTTATTACGTCGTCGTCTTCATCTTTAAATTTCATTTCTTTTTTCTTTTCAAAAAAATTCCGGCTCCCTGCTGCTGTAGCGATTTTCATCTTGTTGTTAATTTTCTCTGCTCCATATGGAGCAGCAGACATTTCACCTGGAGGCTGTACTAGATTTTGCTGTAGTGATCGCACTTCCGGAGGCCAAAACTGTCATTTAAGGTTCCTGGTGCATCTGTCTGTGCCAGGCTTTTCACTGGCATGGGAGAGTGTGAATAACAAATTGGATGCACCTGAGATTCAGATGATTAGTGTGTTTGGTGAGTCTCGGTGACTTGTAAGCAGATAGCTCCGGGGGTGGGCTGGGCTGAACAGCTACTATGGGTGAGTCTGTACTCACACCTTCCATTTGGAGCTTTGCAGAGGAAGTGCAAAGCTTCCACCCAGGCTGGGTGCAGAGAGAGTAACAAATATTTCATCCTGCCTTGTCATTGATTAGAAAAGAGGCTTTAATTTCATTTCACCCCATGTTGTGATTAATTTGCATTCTTTGTCAGAAGTTAATGGAGTTTTTTATGGGTTCTCTCTGAAATCCTTGAAGACATCAGACTTGATCTGATGTTTATACAACCGCCAGCGGAATTTTTTCATTTGATTGATGGCCAGCTTGATGTGATTCCAAACGGCTTTTTAAGCTGTTTTTAAGAATTATTTGAATAAAATGCAAGCAAGATATTGTTATAACGATCAAAATTATCTGTTAAAAATCTGTTTCAAATAAAGAACATGATAAGTAGGGGGGGAAAAGATCAAAAAGACAAGAGAAATGGCAAATGGAGGAGAGATTTGTTAAGACATATAAGGCAGGCGTTCCAATGAGTTATTACAAAAGGCAGGGGACGCAACAAACATTTTATTTTAAAAAGACGCTGAATTGTTGGAGAACTTAAAACCAGCTGGTTAATTACCATTTATTCTGCCAGCCTTTTCCACCTTGATTTTGCCAACAGTTTGATAAAGCAGAGCAGTAGCGTCCCTAACTCAAAGAGACAAGAGTGTTGCGCCTGTTAGCCCAGCAAAATGATGACATATTACTTGTCTCAGTGAAGAGGCATTCTGAAATCCCAGGACAAGGGAAACATAAGTGGATAATAGAAAATTTTAAGACTTTCCCTTTAAAGTAGGCTTGCTCTTGGTTTACTTTATAAGGAGCACAGAAGCCCTGTTGTTAGTTAAAGAAATCCTCCATTTGAACACTTTTAAGAAGGGATTGGTTTTGGGAAGGATGATGTCATACTGTGCAATGCACTCTGGATGAGATTCTCAAATGGTGTAAATTGGCATCGCTTCCTTGAAGTCTGTGCCGCCGTAGCAATTACACCCACTGGTCCCCATCTGCAGATTGTAAATGAAAAGGTTTTGCAAATGCCTTTTGATTACTAATACCAAAGATAGCCTTGCTGCAGCAAATTCCTCCCTCATTGTGATTTCTGCTAGTGAGATTTAATTGTAGGTCAAAAAGCTACTTATCCAAGGACTTCCATTTGAAACAGATTAATTTATTTGCTGTATCTGAAAAGTTTGCTGAATAATTGTTTGGTTTTAATTGAAGTTGTTGCTGTCTGCTCTCTATATTAACAGAGTCCAAGGTTCTTTTTCTTATATGTAATCTATACTATTGACCAAATTTGGCCTGCTTTCATTTAAATGTAAGCCGCTTGTCAAGGAGAAATTATTTTGTTTAACTTGGCACATAAAGAAGCTCTTACCGTTGGGGTTTTTTGTTTGTTTGTTTTTTTCAATTGACAGAAACGTCATTTAAGCATTCATTTATTTTGGTAGAATAAATTGAAGGGCAGCTTCAGCATGTTCCATAATAAGAGAGAATTGTGGGTTATCTTAGACATACATCATAATATTGAACCATTTAAAAAGCATTAAATGCTGTTCACACGCTAATGCCAAAGTGCTTCTTTCCAGGCTGAATTATTATGAAATATCAAAGATCATGGTTTATTACATACAATATTGTCGACACTTGCAGTCTCTGCCACAATTTTCAGAAATTATTAGCAGAAACCTGCTATTTTAAGTTCAAAGTTGATTGTTAATGTGAGTTTCACTGCATTTAAGCATTACCTAATCTATGTGATAATCCTAGATACATATTGATTTTTTTTCCCCTAGAACAACTAGAAATCATACATTTATACCAAAAAATGTAATTCTTCTGGATATTGATTCTAAGGTTTGGATAGAGATTTTATTTGGCTGAAGCTTTCTCATGTGAAAATAATTTTCAAGCAATTTGAAATTGAGGGAGGGAAGGGTAAGGCCTTATCTACTGTCTTTTTTCCAGATGGACTATTCACTTGTAAGCCTTTATGGTGATTTCTAGAATGGCTTTTCCCTTGACTGTATTAAATACAAGCCACCCACAAAGTCTAGAATTCTTGGGGCATGTTCCACATGGTTATTGCTATCTTCTTGAGTTTTTCGGAGGACATCTTTATAAATGTACACACGTCACTTGCATGGACTGCCGTTTGAGGGAAATCCTCACTTCCACCCTTTCTGGGAGTCTTCCAACTCCTTTCCCTAGAGAACTTATAGATTCCTATAGAGAGCTTGTATATTTCAAAAATATTTACTATTTGTTTTCTATTCAAACCTGAGAACCAACATGAAATACATAACTACTTTGATTCCTTTCCATCAACTCAGGCGATTTTTGCAAAACTTACACTCATTCTGATTTGTACTAAATTCTGAAAATGACAATAGCCTCTGCAAAGTAGTAGAGCTTATTCAAGGGCCACTCAATCAGTCACGCAGGACTGGCCATCCCCAGACTTGCTCTGGAGTGCACCCCTGCATCTGCCTGTTGGCAGCCCCACCTGGGTAGATTTAAATGGACTCGGCAGCTGCCACAGGCCACCCACTTGGTGTCCCCTCCCTCCCCCACACCACAGAGTTGCGGGCGGATCACTCGATGCTCTTGGCTGCTGTCCACAACTCAGGGCAACCTCCAGCCGAGAACGGAGCTGCAGCGACTGTCTGCCAAGCAGACAGACGGCAACTCCACCTTGAACCGGTATCCTAGGTTTGGCTGGCCCATTCCACTGCTGGTGCTCTGGGATGTTCCAGAACGCCGCCAACAAGACTGCCCCCAGAGCAGGGACAGCCGGCTCCACCTCTGCTCCACCTGCAAATCCATGGCCCGCCTTTAGATGGACAGACCACCCAGGGATGCGGCAGAGCAGAGACAGGGCTGTTGTCTGTCTGAAAACACCCATAGAATGCAGCCATCTGTTCTTATGATATCGGGCGACTGCCCTGTTACAACATGAAGAAAGGAATGTTTCTCCCTCTTGAACTGGGATTTTATTTTATTTTTTAATTCCCAGCCTTGTGTTGCAATCTTTCATCTCCCCTGTATCATCACAGTGCACGTGGAATAGCCTAACCTTGCTACGGGTCCAGAGAGCAGTACTAAACCAGAGTGCCCAGGAACTACAACTCCCATGAGGCACTGCAGCAGCCCATTAAAGCTGTAGATCTTAAAGAGTCGGCCTGAAGCTAGCCCATTCTGAGATTAAACCTGTTTTGCTTCTCCTCTGTCTGATGTCAGAATTCTTTATTCCTCACAATCTCCTGATATTAGAATGTTCTGTCCTGATTCAGGGGTTTGGTAACTTTTAAGACGAAAGAATTTTCCCATGAGATGGATGTTCGAGTTTTAGTGCAGCCCTGGTCGTGTGTTCCCTAAAGCAGCACATGGCGCTACACGCGATAGTCCTTGGGGACCGAGTAGTAATTTATGTAAAATTATCGAGAGTTGCACCTAAGGCCAGTGGATTGTTGAAAGCTTTGGCTGCGTTCGAAGGGTCTAGACAGCCTTGTCTCCTGCTGCCCCCTCTGTTTCTACACAACCGTTTTCTTAAAGGATGGGAACGCAAGAACTTCCATACTGAATCAGACTCCTGTTCCCATCTAGTCTAGTATCCTATGTCTGACAGCAGCCTATAGCCAAATCCTTTGTAGGACATGCAAGATCTTTGTACTAGATAAATATGGAAGAATTTTCTCCCTTCTAACTTGAGATTGACATTAGCATTGAAGCATGAGGTTTTATATCCATCTCTTATTAACATTTACAGCTTTGGGTAGTCTTGCCATTCATAGGAATGACCCGTTCTTCTCTGAGCTCCCACTATCTCAGCGGTACTCGGCAATTAAGTCCATAATAATAATGAATTAGATACACACCCACACAAGATGAACAAAAATTAAACAAATAAGAATATCCAATGATATATACAACTCCAATAAAACTGTTCTCAAACTGTATCTCCACCTGCTAAATGTCCGGATAAATAAATAGGTCTTGCATTACCTCTGGAGAAGACTCAGGCTTGGGTGTTGGTGAACCTCACTAGGAAAGGGAATTTCAGCCACTGAGAATGCCTCTTTGCTGAATCGCACAAGAGGCTGTAGAGCCACGTGCGACTCTTAGACCCCATTGTGGTAAATGGATGAGGCTCGAAGCTTTGCCAACCCCTGCTGTATGGATTTCACACAATGATGGGACTCCCGTGGATGACCTTAGGGATCATGACAGAACGCAGGAGAGAAGACCGTCTTTTAGATACGTAGAGCCCTACAAAACAGATGCATTCCTAATCAGACACAAATTGTTGCTTTCTCTGAATTCCTCCACTTCAAGAAGGAAGTTGAGAAGCAAACTAGAGATTCGGTGGAAGGGGACCAAATACCATTACGAGAGAGAGAGAGATGAGTTTGAAAGGATTCCTGTTGCATGCTGTCCTAAGGGAATGAGCTCTCTTGTTTTCATAATCCTTGTCACTGTAATATCGGCCTCTGCACAGCTCCCCTGCCCTTGAATGGCTATTGGCCAATGTTAAATAGTGACTCAAACCAAATCCACTTCGGCTATGCACACTTTTGGGGTTTTAGCTGAACTACTCTCGCCACCTTGTATTACGGCCATTGCACAATAGATGTCGGATGTGGAATCTGTACGTACGTATGGAACTGAGAGCTCGCTCTTAAGCAGCGGGGACTCGTTTTCCCTGTTGCCGCCAATGGGCAAAATGCCGTGAACCTGGATCCCTGCTTTTGGAGCTCCCACCTTTTTCACAGGTCCTTGCCACTTAGTATCCTCAAAAGATACCATGGACTAGTGACTGGGCCTGTCACAAACACAAGCACAGGATAATCAGAACTGGTACCAAGATGCGATTAGTCGGGACAGGATCCAGACGCAGAAGTGCTAGCAGTCACTACCAGGGACTAGAGGTGAACTAGGGGAGACCAACCAGAAAGACAGAGCTAGATCCAGGAAGTCGACAGAGAGACAGACCAAGCCTTCACGAGAGACAGTATCTAGGATATAGGCCATGGGGTCACTGTTCCCTTAGGATGAACTAGAGGCTAAGACATACGACTAATGCCAGAGATCATCACTGGAAACTACCTCAATCATAGGCCAAGATGCTTTTCTTCGAAGGTAGCCATCTCCCAGGAACAGAGGGAAGCGTGAGCCAACAGCTGGAAAAAGAGCCAGTGTGCATTACAAAGACCTGACTGGACAATGAGTCGGGGCCAATATTGGCTGTCCAGCCAGGTACTCTGTACAGCACCAGCCCAGGGCAGAGGGGTGGGGAGGTGGTGTAGCTGTTGTTTTTAAGGATACCTGGTCTGTGAGGCGGTATCCTGTGCAGACTATTGTGGGCATGGAGGGGGGTCCACCTTGTGTTCAATTTGGCAGGAGACAGATTAGGGCTGTTGCTGATATACCGCACACCTACCTGTACGGCAACATCCCTACACGCTCTAGCGGAACTGGTGTCGGAGGTGGTCTTGCGGTCCCAGAGGACTTTGGTCCTGGGGCACTTCAACATCCACGCCGATGCCAGTCTTGGGGTAGCAGAGCGTGAATTTGTGGATGCCATGACAACCATGGAACTGTCTCAGATGGTATGGGGCCTGATGCACGAGGTGGGACATACCCTTGATCTGATATTCTGCACAGGCCTTGAGGCGGGGAATCCGGTGGTGTGGGAGGTGGTAACTTTACCCCTGTCATGGACGGATCATTATCTCCTCCAGACTAGGCTCCTGGTGCATGTCTGCCCCCGGAAAGGTGTAGGACCAGTTCGTTGGGTCCACCCCCAGAGACTTATGGAACCAGAAGTCTTCCAGAATGCTCTAGGGGAATTACCTCCTGATCTCGATGACCGCTCGATGACCTCATTGCTTTTTGGAACAGCTTTTTGACTGAGACCATCGACTGAACGGCCCCTAGGCGTCTGCTCCTAGAATGCCAACAGCGGGGGTCACCGTGGTTCACAGAGGACTTGCACTGGATGAAGCAAGATGGACGGCGGTTGGAGTGACGGTGGTGCCGGACTCGGACTGAAGCTGACCGATTGCAGCATAAAGCTAGTTTAAGAGCATATGCTGTTGCGATCTGAGCAGCAAAGAAAGAATTCTTTGTTGCCCTCATTGCATCCGCAAAGTCACATCCAGCAGAGCTTTTCCGGGTGGTGCAGCGGCTGGTCAGTCCGACTTCTCTCCGCCTGGAACTGGAATTTTCTAGTGCCCGCTGTGACATGTTTGCTGACTTTTTTGTGGATAAAATTGCTCAGATTCATCACGATCTCAATGCTGCAATTATGACAGGTAGTGAACTAGAGGTAGGGGAAGCCCCTCATGTCAGTATTTGTGGGATCAGTTTCAGTGGGTGTCACGGCTGAGGTCCTTGGGACAGTGCAGGCCACCTGTTGTGAGTTAGATCCATGCCCGTCCTGGCTGATGAAAGCCAGCCAGGAGACATTAGGGCCACCGCTGGCGGGGGTGGTCAGTGCCTCTCTTGGGGAGGGCAGGGTACCAAGCCACCTCAAGGAGGCAGTGGTGCGACCCCTGCTCAAGAAACCATCTTTGAGCGTTGACTCCCCGGCCAGCTATCGGCCAGTCTCTAACCTTCCCTTTTTAGGGAAGATTATTGAATGGGTGGTGGCCTGGCAGTTATAGGGGCATCTGGACCGGGTCAGTTTTCTTGATCCCTCGCAGTCTGGCTTTCGCCCGGGGTTCGGCACGGAGACTGCACTTGTGGCCTTGATTGATGACCTACGCTGTGAATTAGATCAGGGCAGATCATCTATTTTGATCTTGTTGGATCTGTTGGCGGCGTTTGATACTGTTGATCATGAGATGCTGGTGACGAGGCTACAGGACCAGGCTGGGGTGAGTGGGATTGTTTTAGAATGGTTCCGCTCCTTCCTGGCAGGGAGAACTCAGAGAGTGGTTCTCGGGGAATACACGTCATCTCCCCGGGACCTCACGTGTGAAGTTCTCAGGGTCCTATTCTGTCCCCTCTCTTGTTCAGTGTGTATATGCAACCCTTGGGGGAGGTCATGAGACGGTTTGGCGTACAATGTCATCAGTATGCCGATGATACACAACTTTACCTCTCATTTTCTGGAGATCTAGACCCAGCAGCCTCGGTGCTCGGCAGCTGTGAGGGACTGGATGAGGACAGATCAACTGAGACTGAATCCCGACAAGACAGAGCACGGTGGTGGGTAGAGCTGGGGTGTGGGGTGTGTGTGACTCCCATCATTGGCAGGGTCTGTCCCCCTCTGGCCGCTCAGGTCCGTAGCTTGGGGCTGCTCCTCGACCCACAGCTCCGCCTGGATTGTCAGGTAGAGACTGTGGCGAGGGGAGCATTTTGCCAGTTACATCTGGTGCGACTGGACTACTGTAATGCACTCTACTTGGGGCTACCTTTGAAGATGATCCGGAGGCTGCAGCTGGTGCAGAATGCGGCAGCCCGTCTCTTAACAGGGACGGGTCGCCGCGAGCACATTACACCGGTGCTCCGTTCTCTGCAGTAGCTGCCGATAGTCTACCGGGCTCAATTCAAAGTGTTGGTGATGACCTTTAAAGCCCTAAACGGCTTGGGGCCTGGTTATCTGCGAGACCGCCTCAGGCCCTGGGTCATTTCGCGGCCCCTGCAGTTGGCCGAGGGCGCCCAACTCGAGATCCCCCGGGTATCCTGGGTGGTGACGACAGGGAGGGCGTTCTCAGTGGCCGCACCAAGGCTGTGGAACTCCCTCCCGATGGAGGCCCGTTTATCCCCAGACCTCCCCTCTTTCCGAAGATCGTGTGAGACCTGGTTGTTCTGCCGGGCCTTCAGGGAAGGGGGGGATAGGGCGGTGGGGGTGTTTTTATTGCCTTTAATATTTTGCCTTTTAGAAATTTTTAATATTTTAATATCTAGTTTTATGTGTATTATTTAGATTTTATATGTTGTTCACCACTCCAAGCCGCCATGGTGAGGGAGGATGCGGGGTAAATATGTATTAAATAAATAAATAGCTAGACCAAAGCAGGAGAACAAACTCTAAACCAGAGAACCCACATGAACATCAAGACACTGACCACACAGCAAGTTATGAAGGAAGACACAAACTAGAAAACTAGAAAGGGGAACAGGGCAATAAACAAGGAGCAAGTCAGAGACAACTGTGACAGAGGGCAAGCGCTAAACAAGGGTACGGACACCCAAACATGAACCATGAAAGCAGAAAGGCGCTAGACAAGGCAATGGCCAAACAAGACTTTGGCCATTTTTAGATGGACCCGCCTCCTGGCCACGTCCATATACCCTCCCTGGAGTGCCAGTACACATCTGGTGAGGGGAGGGGGCATTCACACATGGCGGGGTTGGGTGTGCGCATGCACCCACCCATGCCCCTGCACGGAGCAACTGGGAAAAACCCGAGTTACTCCATTTTAATTTATTTTTTATTTTATTTTTATTTATCTAAAATTTATATCTCGCCCCTCCTGCCCACAGGGCAGCCCGGGGCAGCGAACAACATTCAATAAAAATGTTTTTAAAAACAATTTAAACAATTTCAAACAATTTAAAATACAATACAATGTGGGGAAACCCCCCACCCCTACTCCTCGCCAAAAGCCTGACGGAACACCCAGGTCTTCCATACACGCCGAAACAGCAGGAGAGTGGGAGCCAGCCGAGCCTCCTCCAGGAGCAAATTCCACAGCACAGGGGCGGCCACCGAAAAAAATCTAACGTCGGTGGCCACCCACCTCGCCCGGGGAACCTCCAAAAAGGCTCCCACGGACGATCTCAAGGGTCGCACGGGCACATGGGGGATGAGGCAGTTCCACAGATACCGTGTGGGGACATGGGTGGGTGGTTCATGGGTCGTGGGAACACACCTCCCCCCACACTGTCTTCAGACAGGCACCAGGGTCCATGGGGGATGAGTGGACCCGCATGGGACGCGTCCCGTCTAAAAACAGCCTTTGTGGGAAAAGGCGTTAAGCCAGGCAAGGGGCAACCCAGACCCCTAACTATGCATGGAGAGAGAGTCCTAAGCAATGCAGGGAACAAGCCGGATGCTCCCTGTGTGAGGGACCAAGCAATAGCAAACAAGGGGTAAGCAAGGCTCTAAAACACAAGGAGGCTGAGAGGGACAAAGCTACCAGACAAGGGATAATCAAGACTTTCCATGAAGGCAACAA
Source organism: Sphenodon punctatus (assembly GCA_003113815.1). NCBI lineage: Eukaryota > Metazoa > Chordata > Lepidosauria > Sphenodontia > Sphenodontidae > Sphenodon > Sphenodon punctatus. The sequence goes on along the minus strand of QEPC01006595.1, from coordinate 1,784,445 downwards.
GGACCAAGAAGAGGCTCAGGAACGCTGACTAGGATAGCAAACAACACGGTAAGCAAGGCATGTACAAGACACCAGAGGGGGAGCACCAGCAGCGATGAGGATAGCAAACACCCACACAAGAGAGAACTAGGATCAAGCCTGAAGGGATACAGGCATACTAACACAGCAAGAGCGCATAGGCCGTAAGGCAGCCATGAGCCAACAGCTGTAAGAGAAACGCAGCAAGTAACGCAACAGGGGGGAGATGCACTTGAGGAACAGAGGACCAAAATACGCACACAAAAGACAAAGAAGCATACAGCCTAAGCAGTGAACAAGATACTCTACGAGAAGGGCCAGACCACCAGCAGCGAGGAAGTGGCATCAGATGCTCCGGCAGCATCTTGTGGCTCCCGGCCTGCCTTATAAGCAGGCTGCAGCCAATCAGAAAGCTAGGTGGGCGTGGCTACCGAATAAGCAGGGGAGGGAGGGAAAACCGAGAATATTGGGGGGGAATCCCCTCCCATGCAGGCCAGGCGGTGGCGCAGGGAGAAAGGCAAACACCATCTAATCCCAGAGGCTAAGAGTTCAGGGCCGAGCCCTGCAAGGGGCCAGAGTTTTTTTTTAAATGATTCCATTTTTACTCTTGAAAGTTTTGAGCAGTGTTGCAAGATTCCTGCAAAAAGTGGCTTCCATCCAGGATCCTTCTGCATGGTTTGTACGTCGGAAGCTTGTCGCCAGAGCTCAGTGAGGTGACAGATCCTGTAAGACTGAGAGTATATGTTCAGTACTAAAGGTTATTCTGGGCAGTGCGCATCTTACCTTCTTGTTTCCAAAGCATTTTAAAAACCATTCCACCGGCCTATATCTGTCTCTCTCCTCCGTACTTTGGATAGATCACCGACATTTTAAAGTTACAGGATAAATAGCAGAAATTTTATGGCAAGCTGTAAGCGTATCTAAGGAATAGCCCATACAGTTACCTTCCCGACCTGAGGTTAGGTCAGAAACACACTAGAGATTCAGTGCAGAAAGAAATCTCTTTCCATTTACGTGGCCACAGAGGCAGGGAAATGCATGTGCATGTAGGTTTTCAGCATGAAGACAATATTGGTTATTGCCTGCAGTTGAGAAAGCATAGGCTTCAAGGAAACATTAAGCATCTCTAACATAAATAGAAGCCAGATTCACCAGTCAAATCCTGAATTGCACAAAACAAGAAAAAGAACTTCCACACATGACGCACACTGTAGAAAAAGGTGGCTGGATGATTTGATTATGAGTATCTTTTCTGTTTGGGCAGGGAACCTATGTGCTAGAAAAGCAGTATCTATGGAAAGCAAATTTGTTAACTGATATAGGAAGAGCTAGCCTAGGTCATGCACAAATCTCTCCAACAACAGCTGCAGGGCAAGTCCTAATTCCAGAGAGTAAAAGAGAAAATGAAAGCTCTAGCCAATGACTTAGAGGGTGGATTCATTTGAGTGTTTCTGATTGTGCCGATGAATATAATGTGAAAAGGACTGGGAGAGGTCTCCTCTGCCACTTCCCTGTGCAAAGTATCTCCATGGAGACGAAGAGAACCTGATGGTCTGTCGAAAGTTGCTTTTCATAACCAGAGGCGTTGATTTAAATAGGAGATGGGGCTGGAGGAAAACTTTTGCATTTGTAAACAGCCTAAAGAGAAAAAGCTGTTTGGAGAATGCAGTTTATCAAGCAGCTTATACAACTACCAGTGACTTTTTCATAATCTTGACGAGCCCCTCGGAATAGGTGGTGAGAACGTTTTGTATATTTGTCCCTTTTCCTTCTGATACTGATGATTATACTTTGGAGTAGTGTCTGCATGCCCTAGTCATGGGCGATTCTGCTAACATACAATGGAAAGATGGTCCTTACCTCCCCCCACCCCCAAAACCAAAGCTCCCTATCCAAGTATAAGATGAAAACGAACAGGTGGCGAGTCTCCCCGACTGAAGGATTTACTGGTCAGCGGGAAAGACCAGGGTCTCTGTACATTGCTGCCTCTTTTCAGAGTTTCTTCTGAGTGTGACAGAAGAAGAATCCTTTCCGCAGGGATTTGAAGGACGGCAGCAAGATGACTTTACAAATGTTTACAGGGAGTTTTTCCCCTGCATAAAAGCTGCATGGGAAAAGCAGGCAGGTGCCTCTCTAGAAGCTTGGCGTTGGGGCCAATTTAGTCACATGAAACAAATGCTCTTACATGATCGTTTTTTAACTAACCAAGGTTTGATCTGTGCGACAGGGCACGGTTCCCCGGGGTAAGTCACGGCAGGGTTGGGCCCACGCAAGTCACAATCTTCATGGGGAGTTTAGCTCGCAGTCACTGTTTCTTTCAGGGAGTTCGTTGTTACAGTGTCGGTCCAGCTCAGTTGGACTTCTCCAAGTTGGCCAGCCCAAGAGTCAACACCCTGTACAAGGCTCCGTGACTGCTCAGCTCTCCAGCGGAGATCCTCTATTGTATGTCAGCGCCTTTTCTCTTCTTCTATCCCCAGAGTAGGTGCAGCTAGCCCTCAAGCTTCCAGCTCTTACTCTGCTTAGTCCCAGCCTCTTCTCCCACTGGGTTGGCTGTTGCCGTGCCTTAACGTAGCTGTCTTTTACTCAGGCGCTAACCCACTTCTGGTGCTGCTGGAAGCCCCCCAACCCCACCCCACCCCCAGGATGCCAGACTCTTGCCGCTGGCGCTGAGCGTCTTAAAGGAGCAGTGCTTCAGCTTAACAGCCTGCCACAATCTGAATTCTGCAGAATTCAAAATACAGAGGAAATATCTTCAAGACTGTAGTAAGAGATGAGGGGCACGTCTCTGTATTTAAATAATACAGCTCTTCTCAGCTTGACATGAAAAGCCATTGCTAGCTAAAAGTTTAAACTGTGATGCTTCCCACATGAAAAGGATCAGCTAATTAGTGCTTTAAAATTATTTCATGTATTTATTCCTATTTCTATCCTGCCCTTCTCATTAAGGCCCAGGGTGGGTGACAATACATTAAAACATGGTGATGGTGTGGGTTTTCTTTTTTTTCTTTTTTTTTTTTTTTTTTTAAAGTATTAAAATTTCCAAATAAAACCTACTAAAATCCCCTCACCTAAAACATCCCTACCCTCAGCTGCCAAATGCCTGGCCAAATGAAAAAGGTCTGACATTGCCTTCAGGAAATGAGTAGAGGCTCCGGCTTAGACAAACCCCGAAGGGAAGGGAGTTTCGCAATTGTGGAGCAGCCACCGAGAGCTCCTCTCTACACGCCCTCATTGTGGAAACGTGGCGGACAACGGGGATCCAGAAGTGGGTGCTCTTGGTTGGGGCTGCAATAGGACATGCTGAATGGCTGTGCTGTTTTGGGATTGTGTTTTTCTGCGCTATAACATCCATCCATAGCGTGTAAGCATGGGTGAATGGTAACTGTAAATAGTGGGGTGGGGGGCAGTGTACTGACACGGGGGCTAGACAGCAGCTGGTTTGATAGGGCTTCCGAAAATATGGGGCATGTGCCCTCCTCTACCCCTCCCCACGAGTCACCTCTACACATAAGAACTTCACTTTCGACAAAGCTCTTTCTCGCTTGAATCCAATTAGCAAAATCAAGTATAATTGTAAATCTAGCCCTGTTCGTGGGCCTGAAATGTTGCTTGTTTACTGTGGTTTGCTTAGGAATCTTAGTTGTGGCTCAGGGATCCATTTGAGGCCATGTACAAATGGAATAGAGAGATGGTCCCTGCCCAAAGGAGCTTCCATAGCAAATATTTGTCCTTTTAAAAAGCGTGCTTTAGGGACCAAAATTCAGTCACTCCATTTGGCCACTCAAGATTAACCTGCCCCCTTAAAAGTTGTCTCCCAACAGTGCATGGAATAAAAGATTGTTAGAATAAAAAGAAAGCGAGGGAGGGAGAGGGGAGACAGAAATATATAACATTTTATGTTGAGTACTTTTAAAAGTGGTTTTTAATGTGCTATAAAACTGTATGCGTCACTTTTTCATGAACTGTGTGCAAAAGTAGAGGCACCGACTGTAAAGTTGTCTTTGGTTAGCTTTGTTTTACAGTTGCAGCCAGACTGCAATAATGTGCTCTCGGAAAAGGTAAACAACATAGTTTAACAGTGAAAAATATGCCTAATATAAACACAGCTTAAGCGCATTGGTGTTCGGGACTGGAGAAAATATGACTCTAGCATTAGATTTTCTAGCGGACTTAACGGAGGAACAGAGTGCGTCCTCACAAGTAATATATCTGAGGCCGATGAAAATAGGTAATTCATCTAACTCTGCGGTCTCGGTGGCATTCGCATAGAGAAAGGCACGGTAGCTTTATTTAATTGAGAAAATGAATCAATTACAATGATGTTGCATCATCAGATGCTTGTGAAATAGCAGATATGTTATTACATTGGGTAACCGTGTTAAAAAGTAATTGAGTGTCTTAAGCATTTTGAATCAATTCCAGACACTGGCACAGCTACCTTAATGCAAAATTTATGAAGATGATCTCAAATAATATGTCACTATCAAAACTGCGTAATAAAATCCAGTAGCAGTGTCTCTCCCTCACTCCGAAAGCTGGTCTACACGACACTAGTGTGCCATTATTATCCCATCATAAACACTATTTGTGTGTCCTTCGGTGCGTTAGTAACAGCAAGAAGAGCTTTGGCTACAATTCATTTATTATTATCCCATCATAAACACTATTTGTGTGTCCTTCGGTGCGTTAGTAACAGCAAGAAGAGCTTTGGCTACAATTCATTTTTTATTTTTTAAAATATATATATCTGTTCGTAAATCAGATATTTATTTATTTAATTTATTTAAAACATTTTCTACCCCACCCTCCTGCCCCAGGCAGCTTGGGGCGGCTTATTAAAACATCAATTAAAACAACATAAAAGGAGGGGGGAAATCACATCCCACCCCACCATCCCCATCCCGATATGATCATCTCTGCCTTGAATTTGAAAACTGTTGTGTCAACCCCCTTGTTTTTTCTACCCTTTTTCATGCTTGAGGTCATCAATACCTATATTTTGCATGTGTCCATGAGAAACCCGGTAGCTGTGTTCGCATTTGCTCTAAAACGTTCTATAAGGAAATGGCAGGTTATTCTCAGCACCTGATGTTAAGCTGAATCTGCTTACTTTGCTCATTTACCATCTAAGAGCCTATGTATTTTGCAGGGGGAGAGGAGACATTGCCGTCTCAATATTTTGCCCCCTTGACCATGAAGCAGCATTCTTATTTTGCTGAATCATAATAGACCCCAATTGTTCATTTTGAAAGAGAGGTTTTGATATGTTTAAATTTTTCCTGTTGTTTCCCCCGCCCCCAAAATAGAAATATTTCCCTACTGTTAATGCATATGTTTGCGGAAGATTGCACGTCGTTAGAATAAAATACAAGATGCTAGAAATTCTAATACCTGCCACAATTCCACTCTTTGCACCCAGCCCCCTTTCCCTCCTTTGTATTGCATTTTACTACCTGTAAACTATTAGTTGAGCATAATGCCTCTGGCTGGGTATTGAGGGGGAAGGCTTCCCAAGCTGATGACAGAACTACTACATTCATCATCATGGCACTGTGCAACTGAGAATATTAAATGGGAGAGGCCAAGCTAAATAAGCTCTGTTGGACTCTAAGAGAACATTTTTTTTCGCTAAGTTGTACACTGTAAAATCAAGTTTAGTGCGCTCTGCTTCGGGCGGATCCATACAGGTTGTTATTTTTTTAACATGTTTCTGAAAACCTAACAGTTTAAATACACTACAAGAAGTTCAGAAGTGTTACGGATTTACACCCCAAGCACAATACTTCTGCACCATTTTGTTGTTCGATGTAGCATACCTAGTTGGAGTTTCCTTTCCACTTCAAGCATTTTTTTTTTTTTCCATTGCCTTCCTCTACTACTTTTTGTTGGTAAAAAGCAGCATTGCATGTTTGACTTAGGATATTTTTTTAAAACCTCTTTCCAAAAAAAATAATAGTATTGCACTGTTATATAGAGTAGGAAACAATCAACCAGTCAAAATGTTGATTTGAAATTTGACAAGAGAATGGGTAAACTGGTCATTGAAGTTTTGCTTTGTCGTTTTAAAACAATGCACAGAGTTTTCCTAACTCTCCAGTCTTGGAAATGGTGTTGCATCTTTTATGGTCAAAGCAGCCCTGGGTGTCTGGAACACATAAGAAACTTTGAATATAGTGGCAGATTAAAGCCCATTCAGAGAAGAGGCAGATACTTAAACCACATAATTAAAGTTTTCTTCACAAAAAAAGAGGCGGGACGAGCAGACACTGGCGGTAATCCAAAATTCTAATTTCTGACTATGATTTAATTTCAATTTTAAATAAATCGGTTTTTAATTTAAAAAGAGTGAGCTTCATACCATTAGCAATGATTGCAACATTAAGCCCAGTGTTCACAATCTAGCAATATAAAACATTATTTATATCTGAATCGTAAACAGCCTTTTGAAATGGATTATGGTTTTTCCCCCCCCTATTCTAATACAACCTGGAGTGTACTAAAAAGTGTTGTGTGAAATTAACATTCTGCTGACTTTCGCCTATAAATGAGAAGCGAGCTATTAACATTTGTGTATTTTCATTATGTAAATTGTGTTAACACATGCCCACAAATTGCCACCAGCGATGCAATAATTTTCTCTCAGTGATCATAATGTGTCCAAGTGAGTCATTTTGATTATGACATGCTAATTACATATTGCCTTTTTTCAGATTCAGAAAAACCAGGGATCTTTAATGGTAAGCTTTATGAGTTCAGAAAAAAATTCACTTTTCTTTTTCCTGATGGCTGCTTCCTCTGCATGCTTGAGTGCCTTGTTTTAAACTTAGCAAATTGCATTTTGAAGAAAATGCAAACCTTTAACTGCCTGTATTAGATTAGGTACCATTAGAAATAATAGAACATCCTGAGCATCAATGTTTTTATAAGAGTTTGCTGCTGTTGATTAATCTTGCTATATTTTATTGCATTAATGATTTTTTCTTTCCACTCCACTGTAAAGATATTGCATATAGGCTAATACTTCCCCCCCCCCTCTCTCCTTTCCATTGCAGCCTCTCCAGCTATTGCAGTGCATTGTTGATGAGGTGAGTCGCCGTCTTATGTGCTTTCACTCCTAAAGTCATTCCTAATGGAGTGGAAAGCTTATATTTTGTTTCCTAATGAAGCACAATGCCCAACATCCTCGGAGCACGAGCTGCCTTGTACAGCTCGGAGCTGCTGAACACAAACTGGCCGTGTCCCAGTTTCTCCTCTCTTTCCCTAACTCTTCTGATCCAACGCTTGGAAAATGAGACTCTCCCAAAGGCTAGTCCTTCTGGATATCAAAAGCCCTTAAGCATGAATCCAGTCATGTTAATTGATCGCCTTCTCCTCTTGCCAGATGTGATGGAGCAGAGACATTAAAGCAGTAGCATTGTTTCCAACCAGGCCTGCTTAACAACGCAGCTGAGATGTGCAAAAGGAGCCCCCTTTTTAAAAGGGTCAGAGTTGAATGGTAAACAAGAGTGAATCTGAATATTGTCAAATCATTTCTATTTTGCCAAGGGGCAAAAATGAAACTGGATACTGAGGCATTCTGGAGGAGCGATAGGCTAAATTTCATGCAGCTTCACTTGGATTTTCCTGAGCTTTCTCTCCCAACCTAACTTGCCCATGACCTGTATTTAAAGATGAACAAACAGATTAATTTATTTATTTATTTATTTATTGGGCTACATGTCAACGATATCAGCACTTCCACGATCAGCCTGCCGATTTCCCCCCCTCCCCCCTTTTGCCCTCTAGAGAGTTAGCTTTGCTGGGAGGGTCACAGAATCCTTTTCGCCACAGGAGCCATCCAATTCCACTTTCAAAGCAGACTACGGTCAGTTTTGTGGTACTTCTAGACCACTTTGTCAGATGCTCGTAACGCACCATGTTGCTAAGTAGAGACAAGCTTGGGGAGTGAAGTAGTCTTTGGAAGGCTTTCCTCAACCAGTAGTAGAGCGCACTTCATTCTGCCGTGATGGGAAACATGCTTGCAGGTTTATTAATCCATTTATCAATTTTCTATGACTTTTGCACGCAACTCTTTTTTGTCACTTGGAAATGCACTATCCCAGTAGGTCTGTGTACCCATCTAGATTGCAGGCAGGTAGAGCTAGCAACCGGCATTTGATCCCATCCTGCATTATCCATAGATGCCACTTTTGCTAACTGTTGCGTGTCCCTTTTCTACTGCTGTCACATGCCTTGTATTTTGCCGTCCTTTTGTACTGAAAGGAAGGGAGCAGCACATTGACTCAGCTGAACCGGGTTCAGGTTTCGATGGATGTATTGAACCAGAATTGAGAGAGGAAATACGTTTTGCACAGAGGAGAATTGATATTTTACAAGGGGATAAGGCCTTGCACTTATAAATGCCCAGGGGCATAGCTAGGTTGAAATTTGCCCTTGTGCCCAAGATGTAAGGGGTCCCACCACCGCTTCTTCTCAGTGACTGTAGAGGCAGATGCGCCAGGGGTCGTAGGCCTCAGTTCATCCACTGGCTCTAAAATAGCTAGGCCAATGTGAGTGTCGGAAGAGTAGTTGGTTTGGCTCATGCTGACCTGGATTGGGTTTTTTCAGATCTCCCAGCTCCTCCGTTATTACTCTTGTTCATCATTTGCATTGTGGTAGGGCCTGGCTGGGCTCAGAGGAACGGTCCTGTCAGCATGCAGGAAGAAAAGACACGCTCATCCCCCAAGGAGACTGTGCTCAGAGTACTCCCTCGTGGGCTGCCACTGCTTGCCTTCAGGTGGATTGTCACAAGGCCCAAAGTTCAATTAAAAAGATCTTTCGGTAGAAAGAGTACCAGCCTGTCCACCTCAGGGAGTCATGTTCTGTGGTGTCACTTCTTATGGGTACTCCCTCAATTTATTCCGCTGAATAAGTTCCAAGTTGCTGCTTTTTCTTGAGATCCCAGTGGACAAAGATCTTGATGTATTTGTCCATAAGCCTCTGCGTTCTCTGGATGCACCCTATTGCATCGTACACGGATGATGAAACAATGTCGGAGAAACAATGCGCGCTCTCTCCGAACACCTTTTGATTTTCAGTTCCTACATGTAACGTAGTTCAAAGTTCTGTCGAGACAACTCCATTTGTTTTGCACCATGCTGACTTGCTAAACAGAAATTATGCACAAGAATCGTTTATCTGCCTGGTTAAAATAGATTGTTTGATGTGCAACTTGTCACGGCTCAGCCTTCGTGGTGGGTGAGTCCCTGCAGGACCAGGGGGGGCCTTGATGCTCCCTGCTGCTAGGTATGAAGCCATATGGCATCGATGCTTGATTTCAGTGTTTTTATTTATGGCCCCTGGGCTATATCCCCGATTCTCTGAAACACTAGCCGTTGACGTTCAGATACAACATCACACACCACTCCCTGGGGTACTCCTGCAGCCAGCTTCCTTCCTAGCCTGAAGGGACGTCTGTCTCTCTTCCTACTTGGGCCTTCCTTGATATAGCCCTGATTGGGCCCAGCTGTGCTCAGGTCTAGGGTCTACCAGGTTGTGGCCCATGTGCTGGCCAGTCAGGGAACTGATTCTACCATGACTCATTGTACTACCACAGCAGTGTACTCCTCACCTAGTAAGTGTGTAATCTTTGCCCCAGGGCCATGCGACACACACGGGGCTACAACGAGTGGTGGTGGTTGTTCTGTAGGAGGGGGTGAGGATACAGTTTGGGAGCCATTTACTTGTCTACAACAACTGACGGTTTCCTCTTCTCTTTTTGTGATGTTGGGTGTTCTTGTGTTTCCTCCTTTTCTCCACAAACGCTAGTGGCAGGCCTGTTGGTTTCCCCTGAAACTTGCCTCATTCTTTTACTTCCCTCCTTCCTCAGCCCTGTTGGTGGGGGAGAATAACGAGACCCACTTATTGTACTAAGGCGTGCTCCTCTTTCTAAATAAAGACCTCTGGTGAGAAAAGGCCTGTTTGCCGTCTCGTATGGTGCAGCTACTGTTGTTTTCAGCAAGTTCCTGCTAACATGGGTATTAGTGATTAGTGTTGTATGACTGATTAGCCTGGGCCAAATGCTCCACTCTGCTGCCGAGTCCATGAGAGGAAATAGGGGTTTGGAAGGCCCTAAAACTCACAGGAGGAGGGAGCTGAGCGGCGCCCCTCCCTTCCAGCCTGCAGCTGCTCTGCACGGCAGGTCTCCTCAAGAAGCCACCGATAGTGACGCAGAATCTCCCTCCTGGCTGAGCGGCGCTAGCATCAGCTGGAAGCCAGGATCTGTCGCTTCTCTCTCCCCGAAAACAGTAGCTCTCAGCAGTGGTCCCATTCCGGCACAGCTCTGGAATGAGCCCTGCTTCTGGGGTCAGGAGGGGGGGGGAGGCAGCACAGAAAGGGGCCTCGCTTTCCATATGGGTGATTCAAGTCTGTGAGGACAGAACCAGATTTCTAAATAAACAGGAAGCCACTCTTTTGCCCTGTTGTGAGAGGAGACTGGGGGGGGGGGGGCATAGCTAGGGTGCAAGGCCAAATGCAACCCCTGGCAAGTATTTGCTTGGCCCCTTTCCAGTTCCTGGATCTGGCCCCTGGATCCAGTTCCTACATCTGAGCCTCTGGTTAAGCGAGCAGAAATGAGGGCAGGCACACAAGGATAGGAGACAGATTCATGGCACGGATCGTGGATCTGGCTCCTCCTTTCTTTGAGCACACCTAAACGGTCTGGGCCCCACTTATCTAAAAGGCCACCTTGCCTTCCATGCCTCCATTGCGGGTCCTGCGATCAGCCAGGAGCGCCTCCATCGCGGGCCCTGCCAGCGGCCAGGAGCGCCTCTGTCGCAGGCCCTACCAGCGGCCAGGAGCGCCTCCGTCGCGGGCCCCTGCCATCGGCCCAGGAGCGCCTCCTGTGGGTTCCATCCATCAGCCTTGTTCATACGACATTCTTGGCTGCTGCCCCAGCGTTACGGAACTCCCTAGAGGTTTGGTAGAGCCCAAGGGTGAGCGTTTTTCAGAGGCAGTATAAGGCTTTCCTGTTTGAAAAAGCATTTGACAGACGGGGATAGGAATGGGGTCTGAAGGGTGGTTTTGGGATAGGGTTGTAAGAGGGGTTTGGGCACGGGGAATTGGGACATGGGTTTGATGGGGGGCTGGGGGAGGTTTTGGGGGGTTTAAGGGTATTTTTAATTACTTTTTTCTATTGTTTGTGAGCCACCCTGAGCCTTGGGATGGGCAGCATATAAATTCAAACAAATCCCTCCCCCCCCACACACACACACTTACTTCTGTGCAGCCCTTGGAGCTTGTACTCTGTCCTCCGGGAAGCAAAAGGTTCCTCCCCTCTGTAATATACCTGCGCCCTCGATGTGAGATGGCAGAGGCTAGAACTCCTGGAATTCTTGCCCCGATGAGCCCTCTTACACAGGACAAAGATAACAAGTTCCCTTGTTCCTTTTAAAAATATAAATGAATAAAAATTAAAAGTGTGTTTCCACCGATTTGGTTAAAGGTTTCTTCTTGTGGATTTGGTGGTAGATAGAGACGGTTGGCTACTCAGTGTCCCATCTTCATGAATGAATGAAGTTCCTGGTCAGGGGGTAACTGAGCTTGGGAGTCCAGTGCATTGATGATTCCCCTCCCCTTGGATTCCGTTGGCCTAACGTCTCCATATGGCCTCAAGCCATGTAGATGAGCTCTGGAAGGAGTCCTACTAAAATGGCGCCTCAAGGTGGCTTCATGCTGATCCCACAAGGAGCAGGGTTGGCAGGCCTAGCTGTTGGCACTGATGCCTTCCAAAAACACAGAATGCCTTATCAATAGAATGGCCTTTTGTTAAGCCAAGTGTTGTTTTAACATCTGGATTTTTTTGTGAATTCCCTCTTTATAAGACTCTTCTCCACTGATACACTTAACCATAATCTTAAATCAGGCTTATTGACAGATGCACTTAAACACATGTTTAAAGCTTTGGATAATGGACTGTTTATTATGCATGCAAGTTGCTTGGAAGCAGCCAGTTGATATGACTGAAACTTGATAAGATACAGGGACAACAGAAACCAGGTGGGTCTTATCTCAGGTTCTTGATAATGGGAGTAATAAGATAGTTTTAGGACTACAACACTGGGAGTCAGGAAATTTGGTGGATATCGGAAGAGGACAGACTCTGACTTGGGAGCTGCGTATGGCTTTTGGACAGTACAGTTACGACCCTTAGCTAGGGGTTGTTTTGAGCAACTGTTCCGTTTTCATGAACATTTCCATGAAAATAGATCAGTTGTCCTTAACTTCAGAAAGAATTCCAATCAGAACCTTCTATGATTGGAATCCCGGTCAAAAAAATTTAGCGGCCATTGCTCATGCACAAAATGGCTGCTAGGCCGTTTGCACATGCGCAAATGGTGCTGCCCATAACCATAGTGGCACCAGTGCTGGTCCTTCTCCCAAGCGACCAAGATTGGCCACTGTTGAAGACAGGATGCTCGACTTGATGGCCCATTGATCTTGACCCAGTATGGTACTGCTTATGTTCTTACATTTTTTTTATGGGTAGCCTCATTTTTGCACATGCACAAATGGTCTCAATATTTTGTTTAGAGCGAACGAAATACCCAGTTCTGACAGAACCGGTATCAGGTGAAGTTCTCAAGTTCAGCCCTACTCTCAGCCAGGTCTGGGCCTGGGACTCCCGTTGTGTTAATGTTCCTGTTTCTTACTTTGGGTAATTTCAGATGCTATGATACCACGGTCAACCAAAGTGAACCCCCTGTGGTGGCTGCAGTACCGTAACGTCTGTAGTGCGTTCCACCAGATATTCACCACATGAACCTCCGGCGGAAACACATTGACCATGGTTCTGGACCTCCGGCCGCCCAGAGGTCCAGAACCGTGGTTAGCTTGACCACGGTCTGGAATCATCGGAAAATAACGTCTGTTACTTCCGCCGATTCCGGACCATGGCCCAGATCCTGATGTGGGATCGGGCGCAGCGGCTGGACTGGCCGCTGCTTCTGCCCGTCTCCCAGAGGGCGGGCAGCCAGGGGAGCGCGGGGGGCAGGACTGTGCGGCCACACATCGCGCTGCACAGCCCCGCCCCCTCCCCGATCCCCTGTAGGAATCAGCCGGCATGTCTAAAGGACGGCCGGACTGATTCCTCACCAAGATCCAAAACGAATCCCGGTGCGTGGTTGGATGTGACGATTGCACGTCTGAAATTACCCTTTGTTTTGCACCTGAGTTTCAACAGCTGTATCCAAGCTGCTCCTCCAAATCTCTGCAGCCAGGACCGCAGAATACTGGCTCTGCCAGCTAGTCAAAAAGTAGAAGAAGTTTATGTGTATATGCATGCGCATGTCTTGTAGCTCTTGACCACAGGAAAATTTTAGTTCTTGGGGCTGGGAGCTTTGGCCAGCCCTGGTCTTTGCAGGATCAGACCCCCACCAGACTAAGTATTCCTGGGGGAATCAACTCCATAGTCACTTGCTTTTGAGGAAATGTAGTTCAATAGTTGCTTTAATAGTCTCTATCCCAAGTATATACAGTTCTCCACCGTACATATAGTTCATGTCGAGTCCATAGTTATCTGTCTCCGCGTAGGGAATTAGCATCTGTCACTCATAGTCTATAGCAGTATTCAGCCTCTCTCTCTAATTCCAGGAAAAGCCCTCTGGCAACCCCATCCCTATCTGTAACATCCAGCTCAGCCAGGCAGCTGCCTCTGACAGTTCTTTGTCAAGCCCACAACCTCTTAGACTTGGCTGTATCGGAGTCCATGGAGTCTTCAGACTTCCTCAGCACCCTTCAGCCAGTCTGTTCAAGATCCTGGACAGCATCGAGAGGCTGACCCAGCCAGCTCAGGTCTCCAGTCTTCCCCTGCAGCTCAGCCTGAGTTTAGGACCCTGGAGAGGTTTCCTCAGGAATGCAGGTCCAGGGGGGTTCTCTTCAAGCCAGGCACTGACTGCGCCAGGCTTATGCAGCATAGCTTTCAGCACCCTGGACAAGGTTCCTGCTGAACCTAGCTCTCAGCAGAGCTCCTGTCTGGTCTGTAGCCAAACACAGACTGCCCTCCTGGGTTTGCCTCCTCTTATATACCCAGAGGAGGGTGGCCAGCCTTTTAAAGGGCCAGTTCCTCTTTTTATACCGAGCTCAGCTTAGACCCTTGAAGATGGCTCTGCCATGCTCTTGCCCAGCTGTTTCGTAGCAGCAGTCTAGCCCACCCAGTTCATAGGCTGGTGCTCCCAGCTCTCTTAAAGGACCACAGCCCCATCAGGCTGCGCCCTGACACACCTGGCCTGTATTTTAAAGTGAGATGAATTGTTTTTGAATTGCAGCATATTGGAATTAATGGAGGTTAGCCATTTTTAAAGATGGTAACATTGGATTACCATAAAGACTTTGGTCCTTTTAAATAATTGCTTGTTCCATTGGCAGTCGCTGTATTTTATACATTTGCGCCACGACACAGCAGTAATCCAAAAGTTAATGTTCTGTTCATTTATAATTATGTTTAATTCATATGATTTATTGGTGAGTAAACTAGTTAAGAAGTTGTTTTCCTATTACCTAGGTATCCTGGATTATTCATAAACTTTGTCAGGTGGCATCTAAAGTAACCGGAACACTTGTTTTTTTAATTTGCGGTATTGTCATGAAGATGTAACTACCGAGGTTGTTGGATTTTGTTTTTTACACATCTTGAAAAAGCCAGTGTTTGGGGGGGTAATTTTTGCAAAAGACAAAGATTACAGAACTCCCTTCCTTTGGAGATTCATCTAAACCCCGAGCCCGTTCATCTTTCGGAAGTGATTTAGGACCTTGCTGTTTGGCCAAGCGTTTGGCAGGCAGGGATAGGGTTGGGGGGATTAGGGACTTTGGGTAGAGATTTCTAAGGGGATTTTTATATGTTGTAAGCTGTCCTGAGCCTATGGAGAAGGGTGGGATATAAATTCAATTAAAATAAATAAAAGGCTTTATAACCCAACTATTTAATGCTCTTTATTGACGGATTACAAAATTCATCCAAGAATCCATTATTCTCAGGCATTTGTACATTTTGGATGCTAAGGCTGTGATGAACTAGTATTGTGTTGTTGGAAGCCCCTGCATGATTGCAGCCGAAGTTACTTACTGTGGCATAATGCAGCCTAATGGAGATGCTGCTCCTTTAAGAGAACTTGGGGTGCAAGCCTGAATGCTTATGGGGCAGGTTGGATGGTGACTAAATGAGGGCTTGGCAGAACCAGCCCAGTAAAAGTAGAAAAAAACCCAAAGTAGCATTGTGAAGAGTAGGTGGTTCCTGGCCCTTTAAGACGGCAGAGACCAGAGAGATAGCCACACCCACTCTGGGGTATAAAGGAAGGCAGCCTGCAGACCGGAAGGCAGTCTGCTTCTGACCTCTGAAGAAGGTGCTCCAGCGGCTGCGCTGGGGAGAGGGAAGGCAGCGGCAGCGCTCAGGGCACCTGTCCATGGGCCGGGCTGCGTTCGGTGGGGGGGCTGCCAGGGCTTACCTCCCCACCCCCAGTCCAACAAATCAACTCACGCATCAGCGGCATCAGCAGCTTCTCCCAGCCCCCTCCAGCCGGCTCCTTCTGGCCGCTTCCTGGCCCGTCCCATGTGGCCTCTCAGGGCGACAGCTAGGTGACATCGTTTGGCTGCGCCACTCTGGGAGGCCCCGTCAGGAGGTTCCAGGAAGTGGCTAGAGAGAAAGCTCTGGGAGAAGCTGCTGCCGACGCTGACGCTGCCAGGTGAGTTGATTTGCCAGGTTGGTAAGTCCTAGCAGCCCCCCACCCATCCAGTGCAGCCCAACCCATGAGCAGGAGCCCCTAGCGTTTCTCCATCCTCCCCCCAGTGGAATCTCCTGCCCGCTACTCCCCTGCGCAGGCTGGAAATTCTGCACTGGAAGGAACAGAGCAGGAGATTCTGTGGGGGAGGGCGGGATTCTGCAGGAAATCCACGAATCACAGCCCCGCATTTGACTCGGGGCCCTGGGCTTGGGGGCTAGATAACTGTGGGGCTGGAGGAGTCGCATACCCGGCGCTACGTAGGACCCTGGGAAACCAAACAGTGAATATATGTAAATAAAGTGACTAAGTGCTATTTCCCTGTTGGGCCCTAATCCTGACACCACTTATCACTGGCACTTCTACCCTATTACATTTACGATCCATGCAGATCTGGCGTCCTCACTGAGTGATAGGGTAACCTTTTCTGTCCTTCAGCTCTTTGAAACAAGAAGCTGAGTATCTTTTTCAGCTTCCTAAACCCCAGCTGTCAGTGACTTAGCTCCCCTCCTCCTGGCAACTCACTCTTGATCATTTCCTCAATCCTGCTCATAAAGTAGTATTTCCAGGCCTTTGCAACACTGGCGTTTTCCCAGCCTGCCCTCTAAAGGAGCATTTAGGAAGACATATCGATAGTTCACAGCCATATGGTCAAATCCCATAAGGCCAAACCTGAGAGCTGTGGGCTTGTTGGGATGTCAGCTTTTGATCCTTTCCAAACCCATGTCTCTTTATCGGTGTCATATCTGTATCTGGAGATGGATAGGTGGATGAGACTTGCATTGTGGCCTCACTTAAGCAACTGCTTGAACTCCCCAAGCCTTTCAGGACTGGTTGGTTTGACCTTTAGTTAGACCCAATACCCCTATTAGGAAACCAATTACTGCTGCCCCCATGGGCTGTTCTTTACACTGGGTTTCATTCAACAAGCAGTTGCAGAACCAAGCTCTGTAGTTAACCCAGGGTTCCAGCTTCTATTCCTGTTTCTTTTCTAACTTTCCCCCAAAAATTCCTCTTGAGGCTGATTTTTTTTTTCCACCACTGGTCTCTTGGCATTAAAGGTGGCTTGGATTTTTGTTGTTAAAACTGGAGCAAAATCAATTCCGCTGTTTTGAACTATGCCTGTAGAGGACAAAGGAGAGAGCCCTGCCCGGGGGGCTTGCTCCCAAGCCCTGCAGAACCTGTGCGGAGCCGCCCAGATCCTCGTTGCGGGCACACTGTGCCTCGTGGAAACTGGCATGGGATCCGTGGGCCATTGGCCACAGTCCCAAACATCCTGCATGCCCCGCGGCACAGTGTGCCCACAATGGAAGTATGCATAGGTTGCGCGCATGTGCATGGCTTTCGCGTGACATGCGCAGGCGTAGGATCAGCCCCTCTGTCTACAAGCTTGGCATATTGACTTGAATTAAATCACCCCCAGGATTTGCAGGGTTTGGGCCTCTTGCGCTCTGGAGTTATACGTAGAACTTCAAAAGTAGGCCGAGTTGGTAGAACTATTTTCATTCATTTTACTTCCCAGCATTAAATGAAACCTAGTGAGTTCACATTGTGGCAATGCTGCGCCCCGTCGCTACGATGACTTACTTCAGGGATGGCCAAGGGTTGGATTTTGATCTACTGGTGGGTCACGAGTTAGTCTCCACCAGGAGATCATGGTGTGGGGAGGGAGACCAGCTTCTCGGAGATTGCCTCTGGGGAGGGGAGAGGGACCTGGGAAGAAGAGAGAAGACTGGGTAGGACCGCTCCTCCAGTCCCGCGGAGAAGATGCTGGGAGTGCTCCTCTCCACTCCTGAGACCAGTTGTTGAGGTATCCTGAAGATGGGAGCCAGCCAGAGAGGTCCTGATAGATCCTTTGAGGTTTACTCCTGGATTAAGTGGATTGTGAGCACCAAATGTCCGGCCACCCCTAACTTACTTTCTTGAATCGTAGCAGGAAGCATCTCTCCAATTTAAAGCATGACCTTGTTATAACTGACCTTGGCTGTAAAAAAACTGGCAGCTCCCCTCCCCCGGAGGGGGGAGGGACAATGTTAATTGTCCTAAAAGTGTGGGGAGGAGGAGACAACACTGCTGTTACCGAAGGGGGCAGGAGAGGATGTCTAGGGCCAGTGTAGGGTAGGGAGGAGGGAACAGTGCTCTGATAGTGGCAATGTCTGGGGCTGCAAGAATGGGTAATATTTGTGGCCTCTCTCCATACCCTTCTGTCCACAAAATTTCGCCAGGACTGTCCTAATGAGAGCTGAAACCCCATGGGTAATAGGTGCATTTTCAAGTTGTCTATCAAATGCCCAATCAGTACCCAAAGTACCAAGTCAGGCACCCAGTTACCTGAAAATACCCATTACCGATTTTTGGTACCGATTTACCATTTTTGGTACCGATTTACCTTTTTTTTTAACCAATTGGTAACTGGTAAATAGGTGCCAGAACTCATGGGAAACGGTACTGTAATTCGGGGGGAAACTGGTACCGGAAGCTGGAAACTCGGAATGGAACTTGGTAACTCAGGTAGTCCATCTGGCACTAAGCAGACACCTTTATGAAAGGCATCTTCTGCCTGTCAAGATTCTGAACTTCTTAGAACTTCAGACCTGCTTGACTCCACAACCTGAAGATTGTCGGTCTCTCTATCTGCCGTCATCTTTTTTTCCTCTTCCTGCCTTTCAGGCAAATTCTAGTTTTAATTAGTATGAATACTTTGTTAATACGTTTTCAAAAGACACAAAGTTCCAAACCTTTACGTTTCCCCTCCAGTGGTAACTTGGTTACATTGCACATGCCAAAATTTCCATTTTTGGTTTCTTGCTTGAAAGCAGCTGTTTGATTATGATTGTTTAACGTCTGGGTTTTTTTTTTAAAAAAAAGCTATGTCTGTGCGCCACAATGAAATGAATGCTACAAGAGGAACTTTAGCTTTTGGAATCTTTTGACTTTTGAGTGCTTGATTTTTCCCCAGCCTTCTGTTTATATAAACTTTAGCAAGGTACCTGTGAAACTGGATAGGCAGAAAGACGTTGAGAGGAGCCTGAGATATCAGGGCACCAAATCACGCTAACCCAGGGATCCTCCTTCCAAATTCAGATGCAGTAGGTCCCCCTCCACTGACCTCGGACACTGTTCCTAATCACACCACTGTCCCAGCCACCCACCCACAGTGCTGCTGTTGGACACCCCTCCAGGTCCCTGTTTGATCTCCTCCTCCTCATTGCCCAAGGCGCCTGTGTCAATGCACTGTGAACTGGATTAAGTGCAACACTTCCAGGAGCTGAACCAATCATCCTTCGTCCCCTCTCAGCTCATTTGCATGCAGGAGAAGGCTTCATCCATCCCATCCTCCTCCACCCATCCTGGGACCAGGGCACCGTGGACTGTATCAGTTGTGACAGCAGCAGCCAAACCACTCTCCAGCTCAGCTCATTTGCATGCCTGGAGTTTATTGGCTAGAAGGCTTCAATCGACTTCAGACAGACATGCAAATAATGTAGGCTATTTCTACAATGACAGAAGCTGCACAGAATCGGTATTAAGCAGTGTTTGGCCTTTCCTTTATGAATATCTTGAGAGCTTTTCTTTTTTAAAAAAGAAGTGACTACATAGAAAGCTGAGTACCAGACCCAAGGAAATCAGGGTCTGTGCAACACGGCAGTGTGGGCTCCTTCCTAACATAGTTACGTAGGGATGGATGTGCACTGACTCGCCAGTAGAAAAAGAGAAATGTTCTATTTCTTAGTTTTCTAGGGAAATGGGTTTTTTTCTATTTCCTAGAAAAAGGAAAGTGTTCTGTTCTAATTTACTTCTGGATTCTCATGCATTGGGGGTTTCTCTCCTGAATGGCCATGGGTTTTTGGTAGGCTGGGGCTCCTTGGGTTTGCATCTCAAGACCCATGCTTTTTACATGCATGTCGTCCTTTCAAGGTTATGCGTCGACCCTGCATGCAGGGTACGGGGACTCTAGCTCCACCGTGGGTGGCCAAGAGGTTAAATTGTGAGCCAGTGGTGTATCAGGAGCTAGGGTGTTAAACGGGAGGTTGTCCCTGCATTTGCCCCCATTAGTCCCGGATTTATCCGCTCATGTGACCTGCGGCCACCAGATGTTCACCCCAGGGCCCCTCCACACAGCATCGTTGCTGGGAATGTGGAGCCCGCCATGCGGGGAAATGCGTGGCAACGCATTGCCCCAGGGCCACCTCCGGGGGTGGGGGGGCACATGGCTGCCTCATGCCACCTTATCTGTTGGACATGCCTCCAGCATTATGGAGTCACGGGCACTAGTCTAGAGTGCCAGGCAAGTGCCTCCAACTCTGCGGTGGAGGGGTGGTGCGCAGGTGGGCCGCAGCAGGGAGGAATGCCTGCCCGTCTGCTGGTTTCCTTTTGGAGCCTGTGAGTGGTGGCTGTGGGGCGAGGGGCCGCAGAGCAACTCTGGGAACCGGGGGGGGGGGGGGTCTCTTTGCATTTATTAACACCGTTAGTCTCCAGTCGATCATTTATTTTTATTTTATTTATTTTTCAGATTTGTACCCCGCCCCTCCTGCAACGCAGCTCGGGGCGGCTTCCAACAATAAAAACAATCAAATACACTAAAATTCATTTAAAAAACAATCAAATATTAAATATAAAATATAAAACAGGACTAGACATGTAAAATAAATAAATGGGTGGGGGACTAAAATCCTCCCTCCCCACCCTCCCTCCCAAAGGCCTGGGCAAACAGCCAGGTCTTACAGTTCCGCTGAAATGTTAAAAGGCTTGGGGCCAGGCGATCATGGTATGGGAGGAGGAACCAGCCCCTCAGATATCCCCTCTGAAGTGCGTTAGAGCTGGAAGCCAACAGGAGGGGTCCCAGTTTGTAACGCCAAAGTTAATGGGAGAGGTCCTGCTAAATCACCTGATGTTGATACCTTAATCAAGTGGATCGCACCCATGATAGTTCTGGCCAGCCCCAAGCTCCCCAGTCTACACCTTTCTGATCCAACCCTGAGGAAGGCGTAGATCTTAATTTTGGAAATAAGTCTGGCTTTTTTATGTTAAGTCTTTGAAGACGGAGAGAAGTCAAATGTCCAAATACCGTCCGCATAACTCCATCCTAATTTATGCCCTGGCTCAAATATGGTCAGCTGTGCTTTTTACCAAGACAGAAGCTGTGACCTTACCAGTGTATGAGACTGGAACAAGGTAAAACCGCAGGTAGGAATCGCTGAATAATTACCTTTAGACCAACCTGAGCAAGCACCTTCCCAAGAGGGCAAGCTCATTTAATGGTTTCTAAAACTCAATCTTGTGGATGTCAGTGGTCATGCTTGATTATTTTGCTGCCGTGTTTTATGAAAAAGCAATAAAAATGCATTGGGAGCATACGGGAGAGGGGGTGGGAAAAACAATAAACGTTTCCGTTTTTCAAGTGAAGTCCCTTTGGTGGAAACAGGTACAGATTGTGTTTCATGCTGTTGTGCTTTAGCTATTTCAAGGGGGCGGGTGTACGCAAAATGCTGTGGTGCTTTTGTAGTTTATGATCGACAAGAGGCTGGCAATGAAGGGGAAAAAATTCTTATGTTTGTTTTAGAGGGAAACCAATTACAGTTACAGCTAAAAGATTAACCTGCTTTCAAGCCACCTACACACTGTCTCTGCCAGGGATGGAAACCTTCCGAGATCCCCATTAGCAAGTGTGCAGTTTGGCAAAAGGGAGACAATGACATAATCTACACAGGAAGTTATTCCTAATGTTAATTACACTCTACATCTTGCTGCTGTATGCTGGCCTCTTGCAGTAGGGAAAGAAATTACCATTATTGGAAGGTTTGAAATAGCTAGGGCAATTAATTTCATCCTGAAATGTCTTGCGAGTTTGTTTTAGATGGATTTATTTATGGAGAGTACGTGCCGCGGATATTGGTATCCTGACGGACAACGACTTTCTTGCTTGAGCTGAGGCATTAAGGGAAGGCTCCGTGGTGTGGCAAATGCAAGAGGCTGGCTTCTCAATCCTGGTTCTAGTCCAGCTAGAGAGTCTGAAATAAATGAGTTTGGTGCTGTCACACCAACCCCAGCGGACACAGCTTCGCGCCAAAGTGCCCCCGCGTATAATTTGTCACCGTTGGCATCTACCAGTATGAAAAGAGCAAAGATTGACCCCAGCATAGAAATGTAGCCATCTTTCACCTTCCCACTCGGGATTGATAGCGTTAATGGGGCAAGCCAGTGTTGCTGTAAGTGTGACTGTCTCCGCTACTTCCAGAATCTTGTTTAAACCACAATCCTTCATACTCTTACAGCTCTGCCTATACTATGTCTTATGGGGATGTCTTAAAGCAACCTTTGTGTGCAGTTGGCAGCATACATTTAGACGTATTATTAGAGCAAAGTTTCCCTGATAGGATCGCTTCTAAATTTATATAACGCCAGTAACGTGCCTGACGCTGAACATTCGTTAACCAGAGATGGGTCCTTGACCTGAGGAGCTTACAGTCGGACTGGGTCAAAGGAAGAGAGGCAAAGGGAGGGCGGAACGTAGAGAGAAACGGGGAGAAGTTCACAAAGTTGAGGTGTCACAGGGGCACATGCTTAGCTTTGTTACAGGGGAGAAGGGGACCCAGATTGAAAGGACAGTAGAGGCCCATCAGTGAGGAGCCTGTGAAGCTGAGGAACTTGGGAAACGCTTGACGGAAGAGGTAGGTTTTCATTAGGGATTTGATGGTTGGGAAAGGAGCAAAACAAATGTGTCCAGGGAGGGAGTTTCCCTTCCAGGCACGGGAGGCAGTATGAGAGAATGGGTAAAGACATTTCAGGGAACAGAAGAGTCCAAGAGGGGCAGGTGAGCGTGGCTTTGGTTTGTCTGTGTATTTATGTAGCTTCTTAAACGCCGTGTTCTGCACGTGCTTTGTTGCATGTAGAGGGATCCAAACTGTGTACATCCTCATCAGCATCTTTCTCACAGCTGAGTGTCGGTTATTGACTAAACGTAAGAATTATGTTCTTTGAAAGCTCATTGTAAAATTGCTAATAGGGAAAAGGAAAGACAGGATGTGTGTGAAAAATTCTCAATCCATGTGGGAGCTGAGCTCTGGAGCAGAGAGAAATATTTTGATTCTGTTTAAAGTGTATTAAACATTTTCTTGAAATGTTTACTACTTCGTTTTTCATTATATTTTCTTTTTCTTTCCAGATTATCAAACTTAATTTTGTTTTTATTTGACTGGGTAACGTTTGGGTTATCATGCAATCTGTAAAACCAGCTTTTTGTTTGGGTTTTTTGTCTATGGCAAACCCCGTTTGGGGGTTTACTGAAAGAATGAAGAAAATTCAGAAAATTAAACAATTAGTTCCACTTTCAAAAACTTAAAAACAAAAGCATTACATGTAGTTCTTAAAACTTTTCACCCAAAATTTTGGGCATGTCCAAGAGCTATTTTTCTTGTTCCATACTGGCGATTGTGGGCATTCAGTGATGCTCTTGGATCAAGTCCTGGGTTTATAGGCTTGAGAGGTGTATTTTGGGTTTTATATATGGGTAGGAATTAGAGCTAAAACAGGTACCTGATTTGGTGCTCTTGGGTAATACCTGCATTTTCGGGTACTGTTTCGGGTATCCAAATCCGTGCCCGAATACCATTCAAGTACTCAGAAATCCAGGGTGAAATCTCTATTTGCTATATCGGTTGTCAGTATTTCAGTATGGTTGTATGTATTTTGGGTAGCCAATCGAAAACTGGTTTGGGTTCCGAAAAGTGCCTGAAACATTTGGTTTGATTCACATGCCAGAAATTCAAGAATAAACACATCTTTCGCAGGTACTTATTTCAGTTCTAGTACGAAACAAGCTTGAAATCTAAGGCCACAATGCACAAGCCACTGGGCTTCAAAGGGGCTACTCAGGAGTAAGAGGTTTGCGTATCATGGCCAAAGTCTGCAACCCAACCGCTTAGCTCCCCCAGACCAGAGAAACATTTGTCACAGTGACGTCGTTCTGTTCATTCTTACAAAGCCACAGCCAGGCTTGTACAGATTGAAGAGTGACAGTGCTCTTCTCTGCAAAGGCTTCGAGGGGGGACGTCTGGAATGGAAATGTTTCCGTGTCTTCGCTGACACAATGCAACTTGCCTCAACCCATGCAAGTCGATAAGCTCTACAGCAGAGGGCTGTCACTTTATAAATTAAATATCAGGAGCGATGTTTGAAGTTCCGAGCCCTTCTGCCTCCCACTAGCTCCGATTTTCTGACGCTGCGCTGTGTTCTTTATGCCTGAGCACCTTGCTGACAAGTGCTAATAACAAAATGCCAAGAGAGGGTCCAGTTGGAGTTACCACCCATTAAACATTCTGAACTTGTCCTTTTGCTCATAGATTGTGCATAATTAATAATTAAACGGTTTCAGTTGTAATGGGTTGACCTTCGTGAACTGTTCATTATTCACAAGGCAAAGGCATCAGTCAAGCTTTTTTTTTTTCCCCCCAGTTGCCCTTCTCTGTACTCTCACTGTACTCACACATTTCAGATGTTTTTTCAGAACTGGGTTGGCCAACTGTTTCCTGTGTCTTGCATTGTCCTTTCTATGCCAGACTTCGCTTATAGAAACGCTCTTTCAATACCGGGATAATCATCCTTTTTGTAACAAGACATCGAGAGAGTTACAAAGCTGGTTGAGACTGAATCTTCGCAGTTGCCTTTTGAAGTTCTAGAGCTAAGATTGCATCATCCTTTCTGCTTTGAACAATTACATTTAGACATTACCAACTCAAGACGGTAAATTCAAGGAAGGAAAACCCTTAGTCAAAATTATTTGGAAAGGGATAGAGAATAAAACAGCCTACCCTACTGCCGCTGTAAAAATCTATGGTGCAACCACATATGTTGTGGGCAGTTCTGAATGACCCATCTCAAAAAAGATATAGTAGAACTGGAACTTGGCATCCCTTCCTAGCCGTAGGGATACAGAACCAGTTAGGATAGTTCACTCCCTGAGACTTATGGAACCTGCGGGGGTCCGGAACACTCTGGGGGAAGATACCTGTAGACCTCAACAGTTGCTCCATCGAGGACCTCGTGGCCTTTTAGAACACCTGGCTGGCAGAGGCCATTGATTGGATAGCTCCTAGGTGTCTGCTCTCTACAATTCGTCACTGCAGGTCCCCATGGTTCACAGAGGACCTGGAGCGACTGAAGCACGAAGGAAGGCGGTTAGAGCAATGGTGGCACCATACTTGTGTCCAAGATGACTGATTGCACGATACAGCATTTTTGAAAACCTATGCTGCTGCTGTGCGGACAGCAAAGAAACAGTTCTTTGCTGCCCTCATTAGGGGTGGGCGAACGCGGTTCGGATGTTTGGAGTTCGGACCGAACTCGGTCTGTTCAAACGTCCAAACCGAAATCTCGAATCACCAAACAGTTCGGTCATGTTCTAATGAGTTCAGGGGCAGGAAAAACATCTTTTCAGGGCAAATAAATTAGGTTTCAGTTCGGTTCACCCATCCCTAGCCCTCATAGCGTCCAATCAGTTGCATCCAGCAGAGCTGTTCTGGGTGGTGAGGGGATTGGTCGGCCCACCCTGTTTCTGCCTCAAACAGGTCTTGTCAACGGCCCAATGTGACATGTTTTTAAAATACTTTGTGAATAAAATTGCTTTCATTGAACATGACTTCAATTCCACCACTTTAGTGACAGAGTCCGAGGTTAGGACTATCCTGTCTGGTTGTGTTTTGGGGGATCAATTCCAGTCAGTGACACCTGCCGAGTCGGCAGATGTCCTGGGGTCTGTTCGGGCCACAACTTGTGAGTTAGATCCCTGTCCATTCTGGTTAGTTAAGATCTCCCGGGAGACATTGGGGCCAGTGCTGGGGGGGGTGTGTGTGATTAAGACTTCCTTGTGGGAGGGGAGGGTGCTGGACAGCCTCAAGTAGGCTGTAGTCCGCCTCGCCTAAAAAAACAATTGCTTGATCTTGATGCCTCTGCATCTAGGCAGAGCTGCGGGTCCAGGAGTAGCCCCAGACTCTGGGCCTGAGAAACCAGAGGGGGGGGGGNTGTGTGGATCCCATCAATGATGGGGGCCACCACCACCCCGGCTTTCCCCACAATTATCACCTCCGTCTTGTCAGGATTTAGTCTCAGGCGGCTCGCCCTCATCCAGTCCCCTACAGTGGACAAACACCGGGTAAGCACTGAGACTGCAGGGCCTGAGTTGGAGGGAAATTAAAGCTATAGCTGGGTGTCATCAGCATATTGATGACAACTCACTCCGTACTCCCTAACACCCTCTCCCAAAGGCTGCATGTACACACTGAACAGGAGAGGGGACAGGATGGAACCCTGCGGGACTCCACACGTGAGACCCCAGGAGGAAGATGAAAACTCCCCCAGCACCACACGCTGGGTTCCCCCGGACAGGAATGAGCAGAACCATTCAAGAACAGTCCCACCAATCCCTGCCTGTTCCCGCAGCCGAGTCACCAACAACTCATGGTCCACAGTATCAGATGCAGCCGAAAGATCTAACAGGGTCGAAGGACCCCGGTCTAACTCACGGGAGAGGTCATCGGCCAAGGCCCCAAGCGCAGTCTCCGTGCCATAACCTGGACGAAAGCCCGACTGCGAGTGATCAAGGAAATTAATCCGGTCCAAATGCTCCTGCAGCTGCTGAGCCACCACCCATTCAATAACCTTCCCTAAAAAGGGAAGGTTAGAGACTGGCCGATAACTGGCCAGGACATCAATGTCCAAAAATGGCTTCTTGAGCAGGGGCCGCACCACTGCCTCCTTGAGACAGCCCGGCACCGTGCTCTCCCCAAGGGAGGCATTGACTGTCCCTGCCAGCAACGGCCCCAATGTTTCCCGGCTAACCTTAAGCAGCCAGGACGGGCATGGATCTAATTCAGAATTGGTGGCTTGAACAGTCCCAACAGCATCCCCCGCATCTGAGGGCGACACCGACCAAAACTCATCCCACAAAACAGGACCAGACGGGGCTTCCACTGCCTCACACCCGTTCTCTGCTACAAAAGTTGCATCAAAACCGTGGGGAACTTGAGCAGTTTTATCCGCAGAAAAGTCCACAAACAAATCACAGCGAGCATTTGATGGTTCCACATCCAGTTGGAGGGAGGCTGGACTGACCAGCCCCCTCACCACATGGAACAGCTCAGCCAGGCGGGACTTAGCAGACGCAATGCGAGCAGCAAATAAAACCTTCTTTGCTGTCCGCGCTGCTACGGCCTAGGTACGTAACCAGACTCGATGCCGCAACCGGTCCACTTCAGTACGTACGCCACCATTGCTCTAACCGCCACCTTTCCTGCTTCATCCGCTGCGGCTCACCTGTATACCACGGGGAGCTGCATAGTTGGCATTTTGGGAGCGGACGCCTGGGAGCCACACAGTCGATGGCCTCCGTAAGCCTGATGTTCCACCTGGACATGAGTTCATCGAGCGAGCAGAGGAAACATCCCCTAGAGCTATCGGGAACCTTTCTGGTTCCAGATAGCTCCAGAAATGTACCCGCTGCTGTAAAAGCAGTAGAGATAGGTCCCTGCCCCAAGGGGCTTACAAGCTAGGGGAGAAGAACATCGGGAGAGACAAGGGTACATTCATGAAGTTGAGAGGTTGCAGGTGTACGTGTTTACTTAGTCCGGTGTTTCCAAAATAGCAATATGGTGTACATTCTTTATAGAAATGATGCCCCCATTTGCCAAATTTAAGAACATCACAAGTGCCATACTGTCAGGGCTCTGCCCTGAACCCCTGGCCTGGGGACTGAGCGTTGGCTGGTTTTGCCACCATTTGGCCTGCTGAGGCGTGGAATTTCAGCAGTGTTCTCTCCTCCTCTTTCCTCCCTCCCTCCCTCCCACTGCTCGGAGCCACGCCACTGGCTTCCTGATTGGTTCCAGCCTTCTAAAGAGGGCTGGGAATCCCGGAAATCTGGCAGAGCATCTCTTGCTGCTGCTGCTGTGTGGTGTTCTGCCCCACCTCCTGGCATTGAACGTCTCCCTCATACAGGTTGTGTTGTATTGCTTCCCTTCCTTCTCCCTGTTGCATTTGTCTGTTTCACTTTTCCCTTTATGCACCTGTTCCTTGTCAGCTTAGGTTTGGGTTTTCCCTTCCTAGCTGCTTACAGCCTCTCACTTAGGACCCTTCCGCCCCCACCCCCCAAAGCCTCCCAGTATCCCCTTCGTACCCTGTTAGTGTCTGGTCTTGGCCCTGCTAGCGTTAACCCTGTCTTATCTGCTTGTTGAGTTTCCTTCCATAGTCTCGCGTGGCTCTAGTTATCGCGCTTAATGAGAGTTTGGTTCCCGCCTTCATAGTTCGTATTGTGTAGTTCTTGGGGACTGCCTTGTTAAGTGTCTGTTCCCTCTGCCTTTTGGTGCCTGGTTCCCCGTCGCTCTCTCCCCCTCTGCCATGACTCCTTATCTCTCTTGGTGGGCCCTAGCCCTTTCCGCTTCCTGTATTGCGTGTTGCTGTGTGCGTCCTCTTCACCACGTGCCTGTTCCTCTGTAGTCTTGGTGAGACCCCTTCCCTCCTGGGCGCACTCCTCCCTCTTAACGTTTGCTTAGTGTTGCCTCGGGCGGCGGTGGGCTCTCTTTCACTGTTGGTTTTCATAGACAGCGATCTCTCGGCGATACTGTAGCTGGAGATTTCCTGCATTGAGCAGGAGGTTGGAGTAGATTTGGACCCAAATTTGAAACCCCTGCTGCCGTGTCAGGTTGTGACAATACTGGGCTAAGATGGACCATTGGTCTGACTCAGTTAGGCAGTTTAGTTTAGGGTTTAGATGCCTTCTGAGATCCTTTCCGACTCTTTGATTCTAGGAGTGTTGTATGCCGTTTAAATGAATCCAGTGTCGTATCCTCAGTCGCATTCATTATTCAGACTAAAGTGTCACTTTTCCTTGCTAGTGAAGTTAAAGTGACAGCTCTAATCAAGTTGGCTGGTTGACAATTCGTTAATTAACTGTTTAGATCATGATTAGATCATAACTGTAATGAGCCCCAATCTTTCATAGCCTGGAGGCAGAAATCTTTCTGGGATCCCACAGAAGAAGGGCAGTGCTTTCGCCAAAACGTCCTTCCACCCCAGAAAGTTGATCTTTCACTTCTCTAAAGTCAGAGCCCGACACAGTTGAAGCGCTTAATGAACAAGCTTAAATCTGTTCCTGCTCAGAAAAGTGCTTAACCAAGGCTTAAGAGCATGCGTAAGTAAGTCCTTGCAATGAGAAATACTTCCTCAGTCAGGACCCTAATTTGATTTCCAAATGCCAAACCTGACTTTGAGAACCCAGACTTACTAAATGTTAAACTCCTACTTTCTATGAACTATTCTGCAAATATCATCTACTTCCTTGTACCCACAGGAGGGTTCAAATAGTCATAGGATCGGTCATCTACTCCAACCCCTCCGCAGCTACAACAGCTGTCCAACCTCTGCTTGAAAACGTCCAGCAACCTCTAGTATCGGCTAATGACAGCTGGTATCTCCATGGCATAGCCATGGGAGGTCTGCAAGGTGAGAGACAAGACCACTCCAGCTCCTACCCCCAGAGGGGCAGCAACCTCACCTGGAAGAAAGCTTTTAAGAGCAGGGGGCAGCAGCACTCCTGCCCCCCCCCCCCACTCTGAAAACTTTCTTCTTGGCATGACTTTTTGCAAATGGTCTGAGCACACTAGAAAATGTTCAGAGTGGGTAGGAGCAGAGTNCTGAAAACTTTCTTCTTGGCATGACTTTTTGCAAATGGTCTGAGCACACTAGAAAATGTTCAGAGTGGGTAGGAGCAGAGTGCTGACCCCACTCCCTCCCCCTCTGATAATTTCCTAGCAGTGTTCAGGTCACTTGCAAAGGGCCCTTCAGAGTCTGGATCCCGGGGTCACACAAGTCCCCCTCCTTGGGAGCTATGCCCCTGTATCTTCCCAGGTACTGACGTCATTTCCCTGTTTTAAAGGTAGGGATGTTTGCCCATCTCCAGCTTTCTGGCACCTCCCCTCCAAGAGTTCTCAAAGATAATCAACAGAGGTTCTGAGAGTATATCGGCCAGTTCTTTCAGTACCCTAAGTGTGTGTTTCATCTGTCCCTGAAGACTTTCATTCATTGAAAGTGACCACCTCTTTATCTGTTGTGGCCTGCAGCCTTTCCCCCTTAATTTCTGTCCTTCAGAACTTCCCCTCCCCCCCCCTTTGCAATCTTTCATGCAGCTGTTGCCAAGGAAGACACGTTTTCCTTTTTGGGGGGGGGGGGGGGGGAAGACTGTGGAAAGGAATTAAGCAGTTATACCGTCTTTGTTGCCTACTAACATTTCACGGCCTTCATTAAGCAGTGGACCCACCGCTGCTTTTTCTTTTTCTTCCTCTTCCAACGTACGTGAAAAACTCTTGTTTTTAGCATCGTATGGTAACCTTAGCTCATTGTGTGCCCCTCAGACATCCTGACGTTGGTTGACCATACAAGTTGGGGCTGCTTGTCTGTACTGTCCTTGATTATTTTGTCTTTTCTTCCAAGTGCGCGGTCCCTAGTGGCCCTAACGGTGGTCATGTTCAGGGCCCCACTGGTAGGGACTAGGGCCCCTACACCCAGCCCTGGTGAACACAGAGACCACTGTGAGACCCTCAGAAAGAGGTCGCCTGTCCCTGTCACGAGGAGGTTGCACAAGGAGCGTGTTAAAGAGCTAAGACTCAAACAGGAACGAATAGCATGCTGTTCTGTATTTACGCTGCCCTGTGCTTAATTTGTAAAAAAGAAAAAAAATCCTGGGGTTCAAGTCGTTCCACAAAACCATGCCCCCCTACCCCAGAAGAGGGGTAGGAAGGGGATGGGCTTTGTCCCCCGGTGAGATGGGGGGGGGCATTGACATAGTGGGGGAATTCCCTGTGAGAGAGGGAGCCCCAGGGAGTGGGGTGCGGAGGACTCCGAGTGAGAGAGGAAGTCCCGGGGAGAAGGGAGTGGTTGTGGGGGTGCTGCCCCCCGGTGAGACAGGGGGGGGCAGTGTTCGAACAATGGGGAGGGAGGGGAGATGGGGGGAGGGATCTACGCTACCCCGAGATGCTTTGGGCATGAGGGGGTGGCTAATAAATATAAATAGATAAGAAGCCACGTCCCCTGCCCAGAGCTTGCCAGAGTAGGGAAATGAGCCTTATTCTCTAGCTAGCAACCCAACCACTGGACTAACCTGTCTCTCTCCAGCTGAATAGAAAACAGGAGTTCTTGCGATTTCATCTATAGGATGGCCAGCGCAGGAGCGGGGCAGGAAAGTCACTAATGAACACTAAATTCTTGATATGATTGTGCCTTTGGGACAGGGACAGGTGACCCAGGGCGACCTCTTTCCTGGGGGCCCACAGTGGTCTCTGCATTCACCTAGGCACCCACTCCCTAAACATCGGTGCCACAGACTTCCTAGGTTTACAGAGGGTTTGCGGCAACTGAAGCGTGAAGGGCAGCAGTTAGAGCGACGGTGGCATCGTTTGCATGCTGAAGCCAACCAGTTGCAACATAGAGCGAGTTTACGAGCCTATGCTGTGCCTGTGCGGGCAGCAAAGAAGGAGTTCTTTGCTGCCCTCATAGTGTCCTTTGCTGCCCTCAGTGTTTTAAAGGCTCATCCAGCTGAGCTTTTCCAGGCTTGGTCGCTCTGGCCTCGCTCCGCCTGGAACTGGAGGTTTCCAGTGCCCGCTGTGACCTGTTCGTTGATTACTTTGCAGATAAGATTGCTCGTATCCACCATGATTTCGATGCCACTTTTGTGACAATGGGAGAACCAGAGACTGTGGAAGCTGCGCCTTGTCCGATTTTGTGGGATCAGTTTCCGTCGGTGTCGCCCGCTGACGCGGAGGAAGTTCTTGGGGCTGTCAGGGCCACCCCTTCTGAAACGGGTCCCCTGCCCGTCCTGGCTGGTTAAGGCCAGTCGGTTGCTGGTGGGGTTGGTCAGTGCCTCCCTTCAGGAGGACAGAGTGCCGAGCTGCCTCAAGGAGGCCATCTTTCGGCCTCTGCTTAAAAAGCCATCACTTGACACTGACTCCCTGGCCAGTTATCAGCCTGTCTGTAGCCTCTCCTTTTTAGGGAAGGTTATTGAACGGGTTGTGGCTCGCCAGCTGCAGGGACATCTGGACGGCATCAGTTTTCTTGATCCCTCACAGTCCAGCTTTCATTCGGGTTATGGCACTGAGACTGCACTTATGGCCTTGGTCTACGATCTTCACCAAGAATTGGATGGGCGGGATTGTTCTTGGAGGGTTCTGCTCTTTCCTGGCCGAAAGAACTCAGTGACTGGTGTTCAGGAATTGTTCTTCTTCTCCTTGGGACCTCGCATGTGGAGTCCCGCGAGGTTCTAGTCTGTCCCCTCTCCAGTTCAACGTATATATGCAGCCGCTCGGCGAGGTCGTGAGAGGGTATGGGGTGCGGTGTCATCAATA
>QEPC01006595.1:1741010-1751800 GCA_003113815.1 Sphenodon punctatus | reverse complement strand
CCATAACCACCCTCACCTGTCCCCTCCACTAAGGCCTGGCGGAACAGCCAGGTCTTACACAAGCAACGAAAAGTCAACAGGTCTGGGGCCAGTTCCGCAGCTGGGGTGCGGCCAACGACAACACCCTCTCCATAGTGGCCCCCAAATTGTCTCAGATGGGGACCTGGCCACCATCATCCATGCTTTCATTACCTCAAGATTGGACTATTGTAACGTGCTCTACATGGAGCTACCCATGGTGATGGTTTGGAGACTGCAGTTAGTGCAGAATGCAGCAGCCCTCCTTATGGGGGTGGGCCGCCATGAGCACTTGACACTCATGCTCCGGGCTCTGCACTGGCTGCCTATAGTCTTCCGGGTCCAATTCAAGGTGTTGGTGTTCACTTATAAAGCTCTACATGGTCTGGGCCCCACCTATATGCGGGACCACCTCACCCCCCGGTGTTCTGGACCGGCCCCTCGAGTCTGCCGGGA
This sequence comes from Sphenodon punctatus, assembly GCA_003113815.1. Lineage (NCBI taxonomy): Eukaryota > Metazoa > Chordata > Lepidosauria > Sphenodontia > Sphenodontidae > Sphenodon > Sphenodon punctatus. The sequence goes on along the minus strand of QEPC01006595.1, from coordinate 1,751,326 downwards.
GCGCCCTCCTTGAAGTCCCTCGAGTTGTTCAGAGGGCAACTATAGGGAGGGCGTTCTCTGTGGCCACCCCTTTGCTGTGCAACTCCCTCCCAGTGGAGGCCCGGGTGACCCCGGACCTCCTCTCATTCCGACATCAGTGTAAGACTTGGCTGTTCCACCAGGCTTTCCGTGAAAGAGATGGGTCAAGGGTGGGGTTTTGGGGGAGGGGGTTAGGTTGGGTGGGTTGATTCGATTATTCTTACGTCCTCCATTATGGTTATGTTTGTTTTAGATACATGCTATTTTTTATATTTACATTGTTTAAAATGTTTATACTGTTAAGCTGCCCCGAGCTGCCTTAGGCAGGAGGGGCAGGGTAGAAGTTATTAAAATAAATAAAATAAATAAATCACCTTTTTTTCCTGGCTTTCCTTTCCAACCTTGAAATGGCCAATATCATCCTTTCCCTGGTCTTCCACATTTCATGGTGCAGACTCCTACTGGGAACATTTCACAGGGGTCAGCCCCATCTTAAATTTAGTTCTCAGGGTTGAGCACTGGCAAGCGCCCCACCCCCAATTAAGCCTTGATGCTGCCACCCTACAGACTCTGACCAACAGACAGAGCCCACCAGGTGGAAGCATAAATGTGTAAAGCCCTGTTGGTAAAAGTGACTAGGCAAAGCTTCCCCTGCAAGGCAAAGCTCCCTGCTGGTAAAATTGGCAGGGGAAATCTTTCTGCTGCAAGGCAAAGCTCCCCACTGGTGAAACTGACAAGGCAAAGCTCCCCGCTGCAAGGCAAAGCTCCCTGCTGCAAGACTCAGTTCCCCACTGATGAAACTGACAAGGCAAAGCTCCCCACTGCAAGACTCAGTTCCCAGCTGGTGAAATTGACACCGCAATGCTTCCCCACTGCAAGGTTAAGCTCCTCACTGGTGAAACTGGCATGCCCAAAGTCTCACTGCTAACAAACGTACATTCTGTGGCATGTTCTTGGCTGCTCCTTTCACAAGTCTGCTGAGGAGGCTCCCTGTATTTTTTCTGTGGAACAAACCTCTGCAAACCCATCTTCCCCCTCCATGGGCTGCTCCCAGGTTTATGTGGCTAGACGTAACGCTCCTCCCTACGTTAGGCGGCTGATACAGTAGCAAGTGTTATGTATGGAGACACCAACTGCTGAACTGCATGGATGGGGAACTTGAGACCTACGAGCAGAGTCTATGGGTGCTTGCCCACGTTACAGGAGGGGGGCAAACTTTTACGAGAGACAAAACTACGGCAGGGAAATGTACGTTTTGCTCCGAACGTGAACGTGGGCGTTGGTTTCAATCACGGATGACAAGGCAGGATTTTGAGCCGTGTCATCCATGATTGAAACCAGTGCGAGAATCGCCTGATGACGCTTTTGCTCCCCCACACCCACGTTCGGAGTAAAATGTACGTTTCCCCGCTGTAAGTTTGTGTCTCACAAGTTTGCCCCCTTCCTGTAGCATGGGCAAGCACAATCTACTCCCCATGTTGGCCAGATTTGCTTTTACTCCTCACCTCCGTGGCTGTCCCACATCTGCTTCCCACACGTGCCACTCACTGTGCCTGGTGTAAGGTGTTTCAGGATCAAGGCATTAATGGTGTCATTCTATGGCAGGATGGGACTTGCTATTTTCTTGGGTGAGTCCTCTGGTTCCATTTTCATATTGCTCTGTACCCTCTCTGCAGTGGAGCCTGCTTCTACTGGGAGCTCTCGTCCTGGTGAAGCGGACAGAATCTTTCGATTGCATTACTGCATTTCGGGGGGGGGGCTTTCATTCCATGTTGATAATGAAGAGTCACGGCTGCTGTGCTGCTAATCCCTTTGCCAAGCAGAAATTATCGCCTCTTAGATAGGTGTGAAGGGCCTCCATGTCATCCTCTTCCTTCCCTCCGGCACAATTTGATTCACATTTGCCATTCTTACTAACGTGCAGTTTAGAAACTCTTCTCTTGTGCTTGTGGCGCGCTCTATTATTATTTATTTATTTATTTATTTATTTATTAAGCGATGTTTATTTATTTTAATTTATATCCTGCCCTTCCTTGAAGACTCAGGGCGGTTTACAAAAGAAAAAACACAAAATAGTCCAAATATAATATATTAATAACCCCTCCACCTAAAAATCCCTACCCTCACCCCAAAAAACCCACCCAACCTCTATCCCCACCTGCCAAAAGCTTTACCAAGCAAAAACGTTTTACACCACCTCCGGAATACGCTCACGCTCTGGTGGGCCTCCGGAGGAAGGGAGTTCCAAAGTTACAGGCGCTGCAGCCAAGAACGTCTCGCCGTGGGCCCTTGTTGTACGGATAAAATTGGCTGGCGGTACCCACAAGAGGACAGTCCCGGCTGACCGCAGGGGCCGCAATGGAGTATGGAAGGGCAGGTGGTCTTTCAGATATGTCGGGCCCAGACTGTTCAGGGCTTTAAAGGTCAAAAACAGCACCATGAATTGTACCCAGAAAGCTATAGGAAGCCAGTCCAGATTCTAAATCACAGGTGTAACGTGCTCACGGCACAAATATACCTGGCACTGTACAACCATTAACTGGAGAGGAGTCCCTGCCTCGAGGGACTTACAATCTAGGAAAGATGAGAGAGACAGAGGAGACAAGGGAGGGGGAACATAGGGAGAAACAAGGATACATTCATGAGGTTGAGAAGTCACACGGGCACGGGCCAAGCTTAATTACAGGAGAGTGGGGGACCCTGAATGAAAGGACAGCCAGGAGGAACATCAGTGAGCCATCTGCGGTGGTGAGGAACTAGGGAATATCTGACAGAAGAGGGGGGGAGTAGAACGAATGCATTTGGGGGGTGGGGCTGCAAGGGAGAAGGAGCAAAGACATTCCAGAAAACAGTTCCTGGCTGGCAATAAAGCCGGAAACAACTGCAGAAAGATGTGGGTTGGGGGAGCAAGGCCCTGACGAGCCTTGGACTCTCTAGACCAGGAGCAAGGACGTTCTTTCCATCCCATGGTCAACTTTGGAAAAGCTCCACAGGTTGGGTAGGAGCTGTGGGATGGAGTCGTTAAGGGATTCGGCTCAGGATGGCAGAAGGAAGAGAAGGGTCCAGATGATGAATCTGTGCCCTGGATCCAATCTGTAGCCTTGTGCGCAGACCTCTCATCTCCACTCCTTTCCCCCGAGCATGCTCCTTCAGTGCTTGAGGGGAGCAGTTGGATTCATCGGCCAGATCCAGGAATTGGAAGGAGCCCACCAAAAAAAAAACCAGCCTCCTGCCACATTTAGCCTCCAGGAGACAGGTTCCCCACCTCTAGAGCAGGTTCTGTTGGGGAGGTTGGAGCTGTCAATGTTCAGAGCTGTTTCAGAGGTCTATGGGGTACAGTATTGGATATCTTCAGGGCTCCCAACTCCAAAGATTCTAAAGTAATAAATCAGGCCCCCAAAATCATGAGATTGTCTTTAGTATCATGAGATTTTTTATTTTTCAACTGGATTCTTTTTATTTGCCTTCTGGTTTCTAAGCCTGTAGGTTACTCTGCAGTTCCTGATTTCAAACTTTCATTATTTTTTCTTTCTTATTCAATTATTTCTTTATTATTAAATTTATATTGTGCCAGCACTAGTAATCAGGTGATGTATAAGAAGCAATGTAACAAGAGGCTGCACCTTTATATCCTTTCCCCCCTCCCTCCTCAAAAAATAATTTGATGATGTATATGTATACAAAATTTTATTGCGGTTGAGGGAGGGATAACTTGTGTAAAAATGTCCACAGATGTCAGACTGAAACAGTTATCAGTTAGAGAAAGGAGCCGTACAATCGAAAGAGACAACAGAGAGGAGAACATGGGGAGGGAGAGGGTCTATAAACCGGAGGACTAGAAACTTGTTTTTTACACTGTGGTTTGTGTGATTTCATATCTGATCCTACAAAGAAACAGCTCAAATATTTCACGTCTCAGTAACCCGCTATCTTGTACAGTTTGAGTCTACCCAGGCTACCTGATTTGGGGTGGGGGTTAACCACTGTGAAATCTAGTCCAGAAAGTAGGAAGGCATCCGCTGGCCAGCAGAAAACTGGTATTGTGGCTAGTCACGGAAGCTGGCCTGCGTTCAACTCAGCAGAAGTGAACCTGAGAGATTGGCCTGAATTTTTCATCTTCTCCACGAGTAATTCCTCCGTGTGATCCTCTGAACTACGGGAAGTTGAATGACCTTGCGTGTCCTCTGCTCTCCCATGGAAGTGGTCTAATATTGATGTTGTTGGTAAGTTTAGAAATGGCAAACATTCGCTTTCCCAGGTCAAACAGGCAAATGGATAGTAAGCATGTGCGTAGATGTGAGCCCAGACGTGCAAACACTCTGTGTATTTAATAGAACTCTTTGAATACTATAATGCATTTCATCTTCTCCTCTTTACTCTTGAGTTACTTTTGATTTAATTGTATTTTGCAGCAGTATCCAATGGTTTGAATTGGAAACAAAGCTTTAATAAGAGTTCTAGTTAATTTTCTGTCTTGTAATTACCGATCTCATTTTTCTGATAATTGGCCCTAGCAATTATATGTATATTTACTAATCACGTAGGAGGCTCCGCCGTTGTATCTATCTGCCGCCATTGATAATGACACGCATATTGCAGAGGTGCTTTCATCATCTCCTTTTTTCCACTACATCAAAGCTATTTCCCTCCCGTTCTCGGTAATGAATACATGCATGCATTTGACACAGTTGTGTGCTAGAGAAATTGTTTGGCCCCCGCCAAATGCCACACGCTCTGAGTTTCTTGCCTGCAGCGCTGGAAGGTTCTGTGTAATGATATATTGCTCATCCAAATGGCCAACGCACTCCAAAGCACAGTGAGATTAAAATAAGTCATTCCTTTGTTAATTTAAATAGGTGCATGTATCATACTTTGCAGGGGTACTTTGTGTAGGGATGTCAGAGAGAGGGAAAAGCCGCCGAAAGGTATTTTTAATAGCAAATGAGAATAGATGAGAATGGGAGTCATCATTCGCAGCTGCCTGTTTTATGTAGCTCTCTTGTTCCAACTGTAGGTCTAATGAGATGACTGTTAAAGTACTCTGCAGCGTAATTTCATTACATCCTGAGCTGTTACACTATAAACACAGGGAGCTCTCTGTCATTCTTGGAAAAACTCCTAAATTCGCAAAGCCCCCTTTTGCAAATGGAGATGGGTTGGGGGGGGAGGTTTGTTTTTGTTTTTTTGGCTCACGAGATTATATTTTATTTTTCTTTCCCCCCCCCCCTAATCTTCTCCTTGTGCTATAAATGTATTTGTTTTCCTAAATACTTAGTGATTCGTTTAGCTAGGTTGGCAAATCTCCCCCTTTTTTATCATTTATTTATTTATTTTTAAAAGCTTTCTCTTTTCAAGTCTTTTATAGCCCAAGCAGGACAGCTCGAAAAATGAATAAGTGTAAATAAATAGCGAAAGCAAAGGAGGGAATCAAAGGTCAACACAAGAATAATTTTGCAGCTCTTTGTTAATTACAAGACCATTTGCGTGTTACTTAAATAATCATTAATTTCTCATTTACACTTTCCCTACCTTCCCTTCTGCCCTGGGGCGATCATTGTCCCTTTTTCACCTCCCCTCAGTGTCTTTCCACATGTTTGTACCCATTGTGTAACACTCATTAGGTTCAATTCAGCATTTTATACCACACGTTTGGAAGAATTTGGACTTTTTCCTTCTCTTTTTGTGCAGAAATGGGGCTTTATTCCTGGCTTGTTTTGTTTCTCATTTTAAAAACTGGTTTCACTTTTTCTGACACCCTCTTTTCTCTCTCTCTCTGTCTCTGTCTCTCCCCCTACCCCCATCCTCCAAACCAATTGCAGGAATCGCCCGTCCTTCCGGTTGGGGAGTTCTCTGAGCCATTTGTACACTTCATCACTCAGTGGTAAGCTCCGTTCGCAAACATGCCATGCCCTCAATGTAAATGATACATGCCATTAACTCGCTAGCGCCGTGAGACCTTATGGCTCTGTCTGCGTCCTTTTGGAGGCTGGAGGGACTTGGGGGGGCGGGGGAGGCTTGGGCATCTGTGGTCGCCAAGCTGAGCAAACTGTTTAAATTATGTAAACGTTATTTACACAAAGGGTCGTAAAAGAACTTCAGAGAGGGATGGGTTCCCCCCCTCCTTTAATAAACGTTTAGGAATCTGGGTGCATATTTGTGCACAGAGTGTATTTTTTTTAAAAGAAAATTCAGCTGAGAGTTTGGAGGAAAGGAAAGGGAGGGGGACCAGATAATTATATTTATAACTTCATTTATTCAGGTTTCCTTGTATTACTTGAAAAAAGAGCCTATGACTGCAATCCTCTGGCAGAGGAAGAAGTTGCTGGAATGCGGTTTCAATATTGAAACACCGTACTTGACTAATCCATTGGCTTCTCACTTAGTAAATTTTATTCTGACTACTGTTTTAAAACACAACATTGGGTCTTTTTTTCTTTCTTTTTTTATTTTCCCCCTGCCGTTGCTTTCTTCAGACGGTCTTTATGGATTGATAGGAACCACTTAAATGAGCAGGGCAGGAAGTCGGGGGAGGGGTGCAGGGGGAAATCTGAAAGAATGAATTTCCTGAACAACAAAAGGTTAAAGATCTAAGTGCGATCTCTTATAACAAGCAGGAGAGGAGAGATGCTTCTTATTATTACTTTTTTTTAATGCCTCATTTGCAGCAAAAGCTAATAAGCAGCCATTTAAATGATAAAATGAAGGCCGAAAGACTGAAATTGAACTTTGTAGAAAATGGGGTGGTTTTGACTGAGGAATGTTCTTTTTTATTATTATTATTATTATTATTATTATTATTATTAAAACATACATCTCGGAGCAGACACTTCAGCCGGTGTGAATTAGCAGTTGGCGGACCCAATGTAACTGATGGAGCTGTGCTATCTTATGCCAACTCAAGCCGTTGCCTTTGCCACTTGACGCCAGCTAAAGATCTGGTCCAGTATCTGTTTTGGGGGAGGTATTGGACTGGGGAATGATTTCCCACTGAAGCCAGTAAAATAACTCAGCACCTTCCAAAATCAGGCCCCGTCGACGTACTAGAATGCACATGGAAACATTGTTACGGGCTCTCTCGGAATCTGAACCCAGAAAACCGAAAGCTCTGTAAATAGCACCAAGCATTCGGAGAGTTGAATACGTTGTAAATGAATCAATTGCAACAATCCTCTAGTTTTAAACGATGGATATTTTAGCCGACGAATCAACTGTGTTAATTAAAATAAAAAATATAGGCCTCGTGTTTATTATCACGCTAATCTCATTTCTGATGGGTACAATTTATAGCAGGATCCCAGTAATCAGTGATCTTTTCAGCTAAACTAACTGATGTACAAGAGGCTGCACTATTATATCCTTCCTTTCCCCCCCCCAAAAAAAAATTAATCAGATGATGTATAAAAAATTTTATTGAGGCTGAGGGAGGCATAACCTGTGTAAAAATTTCCACAGATGTCAAACTGAAACATAAATGATGGCAGATAATAGCCTTGTTTTCCCCTGAGATATAGCTACTTTGGAATGTCAGATTAAGACCGTTCCCAGCCTACTACACAGACAGCTTGAACTGCTTGCTAGTGTGTGCCTTATTGGAGATGCATATGGTTATTTACAAGGAAAGCAAATTGTCCTTTGCGTTATTAATGGTACCGTGGCTCCAATTTACTTAGGAGATAATTTAATTTTTTTTAAAAAAAAAACAACAACCAACTATAATTCAATATTAAACACATACAGTGTGCAGCTGCTTGTGGCATGAAGCATCCTCGTGCTCCAAAATTGCTTTGCATTTTAGAAATAGATTCCTAATAAGTATTAGGCATGGCAGGTGAACAGCGCCTCCGACATTATGACTCTATGCCAGCAGCACCATAAACTCTGGCTGTTTGGAAGTAATCCAATTAGTCACTAGCCAGCTCCTGATGGTCACCTCCGCACCATGTTGTTGTGCTCCGTCATGCAGCTAAGCGCAGTCTACAAGAGCTAATTACACCTGTTGCCTAGAAAGAGCCACAACTCTTTGGGATGGGAAACATGATCTTAGAAGCAGCGCTGGGTAAAGAATTCTGAGCCCAGAAGGGGGGTGGAAGGAAAAGGAGGCAAGGGAAATTAAAGATGAGAACCTGTGAATATTCTGTGTTCCCTTATAACTGAGAAGAGTTCTATTTCTTGCCTGTTGTATACCTTACTTATAGCAATGTACTAATAACGCCAGCATGAGAAGCGACACGCTTAGGATTCCTAGTTGATTCATTTGTGCTGCTGGATGTCATTAAAGAAATCAATAAAACCAATAAAATTCACCCCCCAACATTTTTTAAAAATCACACGCAAAAACTTTCCAAGCTTGTATCATTTTCTCAAGCACCCAAACCATAACATGAATGCTTTGCATCCCAACTCTGTTCACTTGTTCCTCCCACACCCTGCTCCGTTTGCAGTGGGAATGCAAAAAAAAAACCCAGCGTTTAAAACCTAAGAAGTGCCGTTACTGAATCAGACCAATGGTTCATCTAGTCCAGTATTCTGTCTCCAACAGTGGCCGGCCTTGGTTGCCTCAGGGGGAGTACATCACCGGTTTGATTGGGGTAATCTATTTCATAGCCCACCCCCCAATCCGGCTCTGGACAATCAAGGGTCTTATTCCCTTGACCAACCTAGCCAGTAAGCCTTTATGGACCTGCCCTCCAAAAATCTGTCCAATCCCTTTTGGATGCTACGGATGCTACTGACTTGCGCGATGTCCTCTGGCAATGAGCTCCACAGATTTATTATACATTGGGTGAAACGATTTGGGAAAGAATGAGTTAATTAAATGCAGCTGTGTTTTGGAAGGGATATAAAACCCAGTGATTTTGGACTAATACCAATCCCTGACTGATAGGAGTAAGGATGAGACCTTCGTAGGGGCAGAGCATCTGTCTGTTCATTGCATGGTCATCTTCTAATGCTTTGGGTGGTGTGACTTGTCAGAAGCAGAATACTTGGGGCTAAATGAACCATGGGTTTGATCCAGTATAACAGTTCCTATGTTCAGGAACCAGTCTTTGCTGTGTCTTTCCCATTGCCATCAATGGGGGTGAAATCCAATGAACACAGGTCCCTGACTTCCTGGCCATCAAAAGCGAATGTTCGTTGGACATTATAGGTACATTTGACTATCTTTTTCAATTAAGTGACCCATTCCTTTTCCAATCCTCTTTGGATGATCAAGCATGTATAGACCAGTAATCACTTCTTTCATCAGAAGCTGAATGCATCATAGCATTGAGTATGTTCCAACGGTGTGTGTACCTATTTAAAAGCTGGGGAAAGAGGACAATTTAGTAACATTCCTAGCAATGTGTTAATGGTTGCGTTTGGTTGGTCCGTGGTCGATTTAAGAAGTCCATTGTCTTTAGACGTTGGCCGACCGTGTCGGGAATTTCAAAGTGTTCAATATTTAAGCAAGTGAAATAATGAGAGTTGTTTTACATATAAAAATGTTTTGACTTTTCTTTTTATGTGTAGCATGAGAAAACAGCCAAAGGAGAGGCCAGCCCCGGAGGAGCTAATGGTAAGTGGAACTCTGGAGTCCTAGTAAGTCCAAGTTTAGCCTTCATTCCTCCCTGTACGTACAGATGTTAACTCTAAACCTTCTTCTCAGGTGCTGCATTAAAAAGACATTTGTAAAACAGGCACAGAAAGTTATTTACTGCCTTTGGGAATCTTCCCTTTCAAGACGTACAGCGGCTATCTGTTTTCAGTCAAAACAATTTGGAAGCTTAACGCCGGGGTCTTTCAGTTTGACAGTTCAGGGATTACAGCGTAATATGGGTCAGCCTTTGCTATTGTTTGCTGCTCGTAACCTTTCAGAATCTGAAGATTGAAAACAGAGGAGATGGTCAATGGATTACATTTTCAATGAAACCCTATAGGAAATTCTGGTTTTCAGGGCTCCATTTATATTCATGTAGACTCACGTTAGACTGTCTCACAGCGACGAAGTTAATATGTATCGTGGGTCTTTTACTCAGGAAGGCTTCCTCTCCTGGCATGACCCAGCCTCCTAGACTTGAAAGGAAGGGAATACAGTGTGTTCTGACAGTACGTCAGCTGTTAGAACCGTGTTAGTTATTATTATTATTATTTTATTATTATAATAAACATTTATATAGCGCCAGCCATGTGCCTGGCGCTGTACAGAACATAGAAATAGACACGGTCCCTGCCTGTGGCTTACAATCTAAAAGACAAGGAAGGGGAGACAGGGAGAGGGGACAGTGGGAGAGACAGGGGAGAAGACAAACAAACATTCA
>QEPC01006595.1:1724054-1739383 GCA_003113815.1 Sphenodon punctatus | reverse complement strand
AGGAGGTGGGAGGGGATCGGGTTGAGAGGGCAGGTGGAGGGGTTGGATGAAGAGAGCAGAGTGGAGATTTCCTCGAGAGAGGCAGGAGGGAAGGATGTGAGGAGAGAGGGGGTGGGACGGGTGCGGGAGGAGGAGGTGGGTGGGAGGCAGTGTCCTGATGGATCTTATCAATCTTTGAGGTGAAGAATGATGCAAGATCCTGAGCAGCAAGGGAAGAGGGCGGAGGAGGGTAGGGGGGTTTAAGAAGGGAGTCGAAAGTAGAGAAGAGGCGGCAAGGGTCGCGAGAGAAAGATTCGATCCTGGAGGCATAATAGGGTTGTCTAGCTAGGGAGGTAGCCGAGGAGAGGGAGAATTTGTAGTGGAGGAAGTCAGGGAGGGAGCGGGATTTGTGCCAGAGGCGCTCGGCAGCCCGGGTGCAGGAGCGGATGTAGCAGATGTTAGGGGTGAGCCAGGGGCAGGGGTTTTGGGGCCGGACGGGGCAGGAAGAGAGGGGGGCAAGAGAGTCAAGGGTTGAGGAGAGAGAGAGGTGTTGAGAGCGGAGATGGCAGTGTCGGGGGAGGAGAAAACCGAGGAGAGGTGGGGGGGATAGAGAGGAGGCAAACTCCATGGGAGTAACGGCCTGCATGTTGCGGAAGGGGCGCAGAGAGAGGGAGGAAGAGGGGGGTTGGTGGGAGAGGCTGAAAGAGGCGAGGAAGTGATCAGAATTATGGCAGGGATCAAAGGAGAGGTCAGCAAGAGAGCAATTTCGTGAGAAGATGAGGCCGAGGGAGTGGCCGTCAGTGGGGGAGTCGGTCCAGAGTCAGAGATCAAAGGAGGAGGTCAGGGAGAGAAAGCGGGAGATAGAGGGCGTGGAAGGTGTGTCAACGTGAATGTTGAAATCACCAAGAATGAGAATGGGGGTGCCATCAGAGAGGAAGAAGGTGAGCCAGGATTCAAAGTCTGGGGGGAGTATAAATGCACAGAGTGGGCCTCAAAGGAAAGGAGAGGGAGGGAGGAGGGGAAAGGGTTTTGAATTGGCAGGGCTTGGCAAGGAGGAAACCCACGCCACCCTCTGGCCCTCAGGGCGGGGCCGGTGAGAGAACGACAGGCCCCTGGAGCATAGAGTGGCCGGGGTCACAGAGTTGGAGGGTGAGATCCAGGTTTCTGTAAGAGCAAGGAGTTGAAAGGGGCGAGAGAGGAAGAGATCATGGATGAAGGGGGCTTTAGCCACGGAAGAGCGGCTTACAGGGAATGGGCAAGGAGGGGGAGTGGGCATGGGTGAGAATACGGGGTAGGTTGGTTGGAGAAAGGCCATTGGAGGAGGGAGAGGGAGAAGGAGGGGAGCCATCAGCACGGTGAGAAGGAGGGAGGACAGTCCGGGCAGCAGAGTGGGTAACCTGGCCTGAGGGTGGCACGGGAGCGATTGCGCGCTGTCCGCCGACGGTGGCAGCGATGGTCGGAAGAGGTTGTGGCGTGGGTGTCGTCGGGGGGGTGGCTCCTCGCTGTCTTCGCACCGGCGTCACAACGGCCAGCGCCCTTTTGTCATCGCCCTTAGGGCACAGCCTGAGGGCTGCCACCCGCAGGGGCAGACCAGCAGCTTCCTGAGTGTCCCGGAGGGGAGTGGCCTCTCTCACCTGTGGGGGGTGGAGCAGGAGGTTAGCTGGGGTTTGAGGAGGCTCCCAGCCAGGGCTATGTCTGCAGGGGTGGGCTAGCAGCTTCCTGAGTTCACTCCTGCTTGTTTGTCACATTATTCTCTGTCTTTGAAATGCTTTCCTTGTATTTATCTGTTTACTTCAATTTATATCCCATCCTTCCCCCGAAGGCTTAGGCTGGGCATCATCATCATCATAATGCATTAAAACATATTTTTAAAATCTTACCAACCCTTCCCGCCAACTCCCTATCCCCCTCTTCCCCCACTGCCAGACACTTGGCCAAACAGAAGAGCCTTTGGAAGACAATTGAGAGCTTTGATGAACTTCCAGGGGAAAGAAGTTCCATAAGGGGTAAAAACAGATGTGACGCTGGCCCACTTTAGCCTACTGTGACCTGGGACCCACCAGCATGTGTGTGCACGTGCTGCCAGATGTTGGGGCAGGTAGGTAGCTAGCCCAGGCGGTGTCCTTGGAAAACTCCCAAGGCCACAGCCTGGGCTCAGGGCCCTCCGCACGGGCCACAGCAGGCCAGCATGTCTGTTCTGACCCACCTTACCTGTCGGGGGGCCATGGCTTCCTGTCATTGACAGCCATGACTGTCCGTCACGATGGGGGGGCGGGGGACAGGGCAGGGCAGGCTGCCCACAGTTTGTTGAGTTTCCCACCCTACCCTAGGCTGTGTGGGCAGCAGGACAGCTCTCTGGCTACGAACACAAGTGTTCGGTGCCCCGGACCGTGTCATGTTGGCTGTGGTTTCCTGGGCTGAGCCGGAGAGCCGCTGCACCATCTGCATGTCTATTTTTACCCAGTGTTGCAGAGTATTGCAAACTTTACTCAACAGCTATTGTGAATTTTTAATTATTATTTTATTATTATTATTATTATTATTTGCTTGGATAACTCTTGAAAAAGACAGCAACAAACTATATTCGTAACTGACTTCCTTACTCCGCTAACTACCCCTGGAACTGTGGGGATAACAGGGCAGAAGGCCAAAAAATAGCCTTCTATCCAAGTTGTTTTCCAGTAAGGAACCTATCCCTAAAATTATCCATAGAGACAAAAAGATCTCAGAATTCAAATTGACTTTCTGTTTTGGTCCCAGTTCAGCAAGTTATTTAAACACGTGTCTAACATTAAGGATGCAAGCAATTCCTATTTACATAATCTTGATTCCTCCTCTGCTTAAAGTTAAGCACGTGCTTAAGTTTTGTGCTGAACTGGAACACTCCACTTTGCCTTGGTATCTCTTGGTAGCCAGAAGTATAGACTTGCTGTATTTCGTCTTTTGGGGGTTTTTTTTAATTTATTTTTTATTAACTGTCGATGGTTGGAAGAGTCTTGCAGTTAGTCACAACTGAGAAAACCTGGAACAGGTTCTAGAGATGGAGAAGCATTTACCTTCTGCATTATTATGCTATGGCTGGATAGCTTAGCTATTAAAACAAGAGAATAGGGTTTCATAAAACCTATGTCAGTTTGTAAATGCATGTTTCCGTGATGCAATAGCTCTGCCGCTTATAAATAAAACATCTGCGGATTGCAGCTACACCCATAAGTACCTCTGTGTGTATTTGTAAGCAATAACACAACTCCAGGGCGGAGAGTCATCAAGAGAAGAGGCCAAACAATGACTGCCTGTAGTACGGAGATGTAGCTTAACAGCTACAGGCCCTGGAGTGGATGATTGTACTCCTAAAAAAAAATTTTTTAATCCGTTAATATATTTTTTTTTAAAGTGTTAACTACTTCCCCCTCCCCCCAAAAAAACAAATTTACTAGTCTTTCTTTTTTAAAGAAAAAAAACCAACCCACAAATGTTGTATTTAATATTTGACTTTTTCCTCTAGTATTGCTTACTGTCTCATTTCAAATGAATTTATAGCACAACTACCCGCCACACTGGACTGACTGTCCCCCACGCTCACGTGGGATATAGAGGAGGAGGCTCCCCGCAGGGAGGAGCTATGACAGGACCCTTTCCATAGCCCTTCCCTGGTTGGACCAGGCAGCAGTCATGGTTCCAGAGGTGGTGCAAAAATGTCTTTATTTTTAAAAAAGTATTTGACGGGGGGATGGGATAGGGGTTGGTTGAGAGGTTTTGAGTGGGATTGAGGTTTAGGGAGAGGGTTTTTGGGGTGGGTTTGGAGAGGGGTGAAGGAAAAGGTTGTTGGGGAGGTGGGTTGTTTTTTTTGCTGTTTTATGTTTTTATTTCCTGTTTTATATGTTTGTGAGCTGCCCTAAGCCAATTGGGAAGGGCAGGGTTAAAAATATGGAAATAAATAAATAAATAAAATTAAATGTAAAAGTCAACCCCAGCACCTTGAATTGTTCCCAGAAGACAATAGGCAGCCAGTGCAGACTTTGGAGCCATGGTGCAATATTTATTTATTTTTTATTTTATTCAATAAATTTATACCCCGCCCCTCCTGCCATGCAGCCCTCCCTGCAACCTGTCCCTGAAAAGAGCTGAGCCACCATGTTCTGCAGTAGCTGCAGCCTCCGAGCCGTCATCCGGTGCAGCCCCCACATAGAGCGCATTGCCATCATCTAGCCTCGAGGCGATTAAAGCATGGATTTAGCAGACGGAGTTGGTGAAAAGCACTCTTGGCTACCGCTGCAACCTGAAGATCCAGGTGCAGCAAGGGAGCCAGAAGCGCCCCGAGACTGTGAACCTGATTGTCCAGAGAGGGCAGGACTCCATCAATAACAGGAGTCCAGATCCCCTCCATGTCACAAGGCCAGCCATTCATCATCGCTTCAGTCTTGTCTGGATTCAGTTTCAGTTGACTCACCCTCATCCAGTACCCGACTGCAGACAGGCAGCCCTGGGTAAGCCCTGAGATTGCAGGACCTGGTTCGGATGACAAGGAGAGGAAGTCTGGGACCGGAAGTTGAAAATTTGGGACAAAAATGGTATTTTATTATGTCGGGTATTTGATCAAACACAAGTCCCATCCCATTACAACTCATCCCATTACAACTTTTCTGTAAGATAAATTAATATTTTGCATCCTCCAGCTTGCTGCTGCAAATCATTTGCTAGAAACTGTACAATTTGGAATCTGAGAGTATTAATTCATAGGTGTAGCATATATTAAATAAAACAGAAGGGACAACATGTGGAGGGACCACATGCATTATTTACATTTAATTCTAGAAGTTAACGGTGCCGATTTCCAAAGAGTTTCCAATTAGTCTCTAGTTTTGCGAGCCCCATTTTTATTCCTGCAGGGATTTGAGGGAGCCTTCTATAGACTGTATATCCATAGCTGCTGTGGGATTGCATCTGCTGCATGGGTAGGCACTAGAGCTGCTCTGAATAATAATAATAAAACAACTTGCAAGTATTCTCCGAAGATCCGAGGAGCAGTCCGAGTGTTCGGGCCGATCCGAGGTGCGGTCCGAGTGTTCGGGCCGATCCGAGGTGCGGTCCGAGTGTTCGGGCCGATCCGAGGTGCGGTCCGAGTGTTCGGGCCGATCCGAGGAGCGGTCCGAGTGTTCGGGCCGATCCGAGGTTCGGGCCGATCCGAGTGTTCGGGCCGATCCGAGAACCCTTGGCAAATACTCAGCCGAGTTCCGACCCTGGGGGTACAGGGTTGGGGGTAATTAATGGGGGATTGGGGGGCCTAGCAGATGGTTTACTTGCCTGCCAGAAGGGTCACACACCAGTGCATGGCCTCTTCCTGGCGAGTAAGTTTGAAAATTAAAAAAGCCCGCTGAGCATGTTCAGAAGGACCTGAATGACCCTTTCTGAGCATGCTCAGCTCTTTTCAAAGAAGGTGCTGGTCTGCTGATGCTGCCAATGTATCCTTGTTTCTCCCTCTGTTGCTCCCCTCCCTTGTCTCTCTTAGATTGTAAGCCCCCGGGTACATTGCTGGCACTATATAAATACGTAATCATAATAATAATTAATAAATATCCATTGTGGGAGGGATGAAAGAACTCTATAACCTGTGAACCCATCCTTAACATCAGACAAAATAGAAAGAGATGCTTTCTACTCTGGCTAGATATTGGTAATTTACAAGCAATTTAGTATGATTAAAGAGTGGCAGCAAAATGAAGATAGCGGTGTACCAATCTTTGTGAAATTATTAAATGCATTTTAAAAGCCAGCTTTTAAACCAACAGAGCCCGCTGGGCCAAGTTCACTGTGGTGTAACTCCACTGAAGGCAGCGGTGTCAGAGACGGCACAGGGGTTGGATCGGCCATAGCCACAGCACACCAGATAAAGCCGGTTTGTAGATTTCTTGAAGGGCACAGCATCCAAGTGGAAAGCCACACAGAATTCCCGTACCGTATACCCGCTTGCAAACGCCAACACCAGATTTTCCCATCGACTATCTAACCAAATTAGAGCTTTGTGTTTAAGTTAATTCAGTGCATCTTTTTCTTTAATACAACCCACCCACCACACACACACACACACACACTTACACATGAAATAAATATTTTCTCTTGAATGTAAGGTGTAATTTCTCATCATTCAGAGGAACATGTGCTATGATTTAAATATTTTAAAATATTTCAAATGAACAGATTTCTAATGGTGGGAAGGGTGGGAATGAAACCCTTCCTTCCTCTGAGTGGAATGGTCTTTATAATTCACCAGTGGGCACTCTCGGCCTGTTCTTTGTGTGTGTGTGTGTGTGTGTACACACACAAATACACACATGGACATCAGGTTAAATAAAACACATGTCCTGCTTTGACATAGTAGACGTCTGTGCAGGGAACTGAAGTACCAGGAGAAATTGTTTTTAAAAACATCTGTGGTTTTTTTTTGGTAAGGCAAAAGGGCAAGTGACAGTAAATTGGTAGATTTGCTATCCATTTCCGTGTGAAATCTCTAGCAGACTTTGGTCCTCAGGAATCCAAGCTCTGTCTCCGCATGGGATGAAGCTGTGTTTACATAACGAGATAGTCGCATGTGGCTATTGGAGGTGCAGCTTAAACCGCCTGCATGGACGGACGCTGTGTGAGGTTATGTATTCACACTCCCAGATTTGGAGACTGTAGATCTATGTATTTAGGGTATTCCCCCCCTCCCCCCAAGCTTTTCCATTTCTAAGCTCTATTTAATGGAATCTATGCATAGTAAGTAATCAGGTCAGAGAGAAGCAGCATCCCCTGTTTGAGATCAATCGCCGGCCAACACTCGATCTAGGCCACTTTATTATCTCATGCTGATTTCGTTCCCATTCTCCTCTTCCTCTTTGCAGCATGCACTTCAGCTGTGGTAAAAGTACGTATCCCATACATATTAAAAACATATACCCATTATATCTGTATGTAAATGTGTGAGACACAGCTGGATATTGCAGAGGAGTTTGATTTACTAATAGTTATTATCTGTTCTAGCTGCTCGGTGGCAAAGAGAGTTTCGAAAAACAAGCTAGCGCAGAAATTGTCTTTATGCTGCGGCTATCCTGCTTTGGTAATTGTTTAAAAATATCTCTCTCCTTTGACTGTGAGGAATGGCCCTGTGTCTTGTCGATTCCATGTTCTTTCCAGAAAGCAAGCTGTAGCATTTCTCTTCTCAAGGTTCCCGGTGAATTATGCTGTGCTAAATGCGACCGTTTGAGTGCAAGCGATTTTACTTTAAAGTAGGGGATTTGAAGTGCCAAAAGCCAAGTATAGAGTCGAAGCTAATCCTTTCTAATTTACATTGCCTTCATAAAGGCCCCAGCCACATGAGGTAATTTAGGTGTCTCCAAGGCGGCTCTGCTTAGCTAGGTGTGATGTTTAGGATTAACCATCACAGCAAAATCTATTTAAACTTTTGCATTAAATAGCTATCTTGATTTTTATTTAGCACTCCATATTTAAAAGGATCACTGGTAACTTTTTCCCCCCACTTTGAATAAAATCAAGTCCATGGGCTGTAGGGACATTGGGGGGAGGGCACTTACCTGATTATCAGAGTATGGCAAACTATGTAATTTGAGTATCAAAAGAAATATTAACTGTCGGATGTCACTTTTTACCTGAAATGGTTGACGTCTAGCACAATTTTCAGACCCATAAATAGCCCCTCTCTCAAAATTTTGGATGTGACAGCCAGCAAAGTCTGTCTTGTCTTGTTAGCTACAGTTCAGAAACAAAAAATCAGATTTTGATGTTTGTTCTTGTATTTTTTTGTAGTTCTTTAAGGTCAGTAAATTAAAAACCCATTTCTCTTCCTGAAATGCAGCCAATTTAAAAGTATCAGCGTATAAATCATGACATCCAAAGTGTCTGAACTGTATAAAAAATAGTAGTAATAGTTAACAAGTTTTTCTAAGCTTGGTTTCAGGCCAATGGGTTTGACTACTGCATGAACCATGCAGTGAAGATTGCTACCAAACCTTAAAACTGAGAGAGAAACTATACAGAACTTCTCAGCGGGCAAATTTTGAAATGTACCCGTTTATGGGTGATTTCAGACGTGATGGGGCGGCTTTGGCCCCGTCACGGAATCACCCTTTTGATTCCCCGCCGGAATCGCCTCATCACGGCCAGCAGACATACCGGCCAATCCCGGCAGGGAATCGGGGGGTGGGGGGGCTGCGCGGCGCAACGTGCGGCAGCACAGTCCCGCCCCCCCATGCTCCCCCAGCAGCCCGCCCTCCAGGAGACGGGCGGGCACAGCGGCCAATCCGGCCACTGTGTCCGATTCCAACAGATGTTACCGGCCACCGATTCCAGACCGTGGTTCAACTAACCACACTTTCTGCTATGGTCCCTGGACCAGCCTCGAAAGCGTGGTTTATTTTGATTCCCGCCAGAGGTTCACTGTGGTGAACCTCTGGCGGGCATCAAACAGACGTTACAGGACCATTCCCCACCACAGGGTATATTGTCTGTAGTTGAGCATGATGATCTTGTAACGTCTGAAAATACCCCGTGTCTCTTTATAGATAGGAATCCACCAGCAAACAAGTAGACTTGAGCTTTTTAATTGCATGGAATTATAACAATGGCACCATTGTCCTATTGCTTGAAACAGCTGTAATTGGATTTTTGGATGACCCATTAACACTTCTAAAAGAACAGAGGTTTGTCTAACCCTGGCAAACCAGCTTTGTTTCTTCAGAGATTTCTCTGGTAAAACTTTTGAAGAGACTTATCACAAATAAACAGCTAAATAGATACAGATCAGAATTATCAAACTGCCACTCAGTCCACACCCCCAGGAGCCACAAAGTTTTCATTGCTCAAACAGTTGCGGACAAGTTTTTCCACTTGGAAGTCAGTCAGCGGAGAAGTCCTCTGTCAGTGATGGTGTCTTTAGTGTACAACTGTTGGCCCTTGTACTTGGGGTTACAAGATGACTTTATTTGCAAACGTATAATCTTTCCTAAATGTCAGTGATCCACAGCAAGGGGATCGTTGGACAGACACTGACCATATTTAAGATGCACAAAGGCCATCTCTTGTACAGGCTATGCCTAGCGTGTAGTGAGCAAAGCTCCCAAGGGTCACACACTAAAATTCCCAGAACACATTACATTAATTGCAGCTTCCCCCAATCCCAGAGATGAGCCAAAGCAGCTGCCCACAATTCCCTCCCTTACATCGAAGCTCTGGGTCCCAGGTGGCCTGGCAGGTTAGGGCAGCAGCTAGCGGCACCAGTCCTGCTTCCCCTGCCCCCAGTAGGCTCCGGCAGCTGAAAAGGTGGCTCGACTTCTCTTGCTCCTCAAGAAGCTGCATAGACATGACCCCACTCAGCCACTTCTGACAATAGCCACATGTGGCTCCCAAGCTGCCATTTGCCCACCTGTGTCCTAGACAGTGGGTGCTAACTAATGTGATGGTGGCTTGGCAGCAGCCTGGCCCAGCACGGGGAGGAAAAAACCCACGGACATAGTCTAGACTGGGTCAGACCGCCAAACAAACATGCCAGTGGCCAGGAGGGCAGGGAGATGCACAAATGTGTGCCCACCCCTGCGCCCCAGCCATGATGGGCAGCCATAGCAGCCAATGACAGCTGCCATGTTGACTAGCCATGGTGTAACCGATCCAGGCTGGGTCACAGTGGGCCACGAGAGCCCGCCGTGGCCCACTCTGGCCCAGTCAGATGGACCATAGCCCAGGCTAGCTGCTGACACGACCCAGGGCAATCCCAGGCCAACATCTGGTGGTGCCTGCACACACATGCAGACGAGGTCCAGGCCAAAGCGTAACAGAGTGGGCCAAAACAGCCTGCCGTCAGCTTTGTTAACGTTCAGTGTGCGTGTCGGTGGCGAGAACAGCTCTGAGTTTTGCCCATGTTGGAACTCCTTGACCTTTGTTACTACGCCTTGTTACTTGTAGCTCCGAGGTTCTATATTTAGTCTCTTTCTTACTGACCATGCGTCACCTTCACCAGTTAGCCTCTCTCACAAATATAGGTTTGGGCTAGTTCATGTATTTTTGTGGCCCAGCCAGTTCCTAAGCTGACACGGGTAGACATTAAAGACCCAACTCTCTCTGACAACAGGAATAGCTGTTTGGCAACACAACGAGCTGGCTAAGGGGTTGTAGGCTGTCCGTCGCAGGGAAGTTTTCAAAAAAAGACTGGACAGTGATCTGTCAGGGATGTTACAGCTGTATTCATCCTGAGTCCGAGCAGGGGGTTGAACTAGGTTACTCTAGAAGTCCCTTCCATCTCTGATATTCCGTGATTCTTTCTTTAACAAATATATCTATCTATCTCTCCCCCATGGGTATGGTTGACTTCTTCTAATTACTGGATAAACCAGCTCTTAAAATCCATCAATGTTGCTGGATCCAGCAATTCTAGAAGAGCTAATTGTTTGAGAAGGTTAACCTGCCAGCGTTATCACTGGCTTTTCCACTGCCATTGTTTACAGACAACCACTAGCTTTTAATAACAAATGGGGAAATATTACTTCCTCTTCCAAGCACTTCATGAAGCTGCAGATCATCCTAGCACCTGGTAAAAGGATACAGCTTGAAAGGGACTTAAAGATGTATAGAAATCAAGAGAACAATGGAAAAATGAATCCGCAGCCAACAAGAATTACATAATCAATATTTATGTTTAAGCATATGAATCAATAAATTGTTTACAAACAAGAAAGGGAGAATTTTTTATTTATTTATTTAAAAGGGTGGCAGGTATTTTGTATCAGTGTTTAAAATATAGCATCAACTTGGATTAACTTTCCAGTCTTGTAAAAGTAGAATTGATTTGTATCTAGGAAGCCTTATAGCTCAGTTGCGAAAATGCAACTAGATCAATTGTATTTTGTTAAAGGCTTGTTTTATTGCAGCTTTTAACGTTAAGTCCCCTTGGTTTTACTCATTCCTTGAAAACATGAGTTAATGGTTAAAATAATAAAAATTTGAAAAAAGTCACGTCTGATGTTGTCCCAGTTTTGGGCTTTTCTGTGTCTTTGCCCCAAAAGTGTGTCAGTCCTCCCTCAGAGAGAGATATTGGTAGAAAGAGATGGAAATGTAATTTCAGACTGAGTCCAAATAATTGTACAGATTAAAAACTTACTGGGATTGAGATTAGATCTTCACATCTGTTAACACCCTACCGCACCCTCCCCCACCCCCTTCGCAATGGGGTCGCAATAGTGATTGGGCCCCTGGGAACTCTTGCAACATAAATATTCAGTAATGACCACTCTTCCCTCCCAGTCAGGTCTACACAATAAAGACAGCATGTCCGTACCTCAGAAGGCTTTCTGCTAGCCAATACTCTCTTAAGGAATCAATCCTGAAACTGGATCTTGTCCATGGGGCCTCTGCTGCGTTCATAGGATCGGTCCCTGAAGTTGTGTGTTTTGGAAGAAAAAAAAAAATCAATTAACACCACTTTCTAATTTGTGGAGTTGACAAAAAAAATGTGTATAAATAGGGGACATATTTCTACTTAAAGAGGGCCTGTGCTGAAACATTTTAATTGGATTTTCATTTCATTGTGATTGACAGCATTTGATTATGACAGTAACTTTATTTGGCTGGACTGTTAGAGCCCTCTTGTTCGGATTTTTTTTTTTTCCCATCAAAGCTCTTTTTTATCCGCTGAATTCCCAACAGAGCTGCCGCAATTGTGAAAGAGCCTTTTAGCACCTTTGTTGTTCCCATCCCTGGTTATGATTGGACCCAGCTGGTAGTAGATAAGAAAATGTTCCTTTCACAAAGAGGCTGTGTCTCCTGTCTCCACGATTTCAATAATTTTAAGAGCCCCCGAAACCTGTTGAGGATTAGAAGTAGCTTTAGATGTGAAATGAGTGTTAAGTATTAGTAATCGGGAGATTAGGGCCCCGGGGACAATGGGAGATAAACAACCGCAATTAAGGCAAATCTGCCAGAGTAAACAAAATTTAGCAGAAACAGATGCCCTAATCATTTTGGGGGATTGATTTGAGGGCACTGAGGAATCGATTTTTGTCTTGTTTACACTTTCAAACCCCCATGATAAACTGGGAGGCTCAATATTGCATACAGCCCTGATTTTAGTTAAATTTTTTTCGCCGGCTCTTCACAGTAAGCCGACTCTCTTCTAACAGTGACCAGGCCTGAGTTTATTCAGAATTCACAGGGAGCAGCTAATTGTCTATGAAGGGCCCCTGTGTTTAAATGGGCTTGACAGGAATTTAAATTTTGTTTCAATCAACCTCTGTGCTCACAGCCTGCTCCAGTTTCTAATTTTTAAATTAAACATGATTTTTTAAGCTGCGGCCGTCCCGCTCGGAGGTCTGTGCTTGAGCTCCCAGTGAAGGCAGCTAGCTCAACACTGGAATGTGTGGGCTTATTAAAGGCAGTAATACCAAGGCAGTTACAAGCTGCTTCTCTGGAGAAGTCCATTGTCCCGGAAACATTCATCTGCCTATTTGGAGAGGAATTTGAGATGCTGAGCCAGTTGGTGTAAATTAGCCTAGCGGCACTGAACTCTTGCTTCCAACAGCTGACCGGCTATCCCACTAACTTTAAACGGTGCAGGCTCTTTCTGTAAATGGAGCCTCTCATTCAAAAAGATCAGGGCTGGATGGAATGACAGTCATTTTGCTGGCCCTGAACCACTTGTTAGCAGGAGTATCCTGATGGGTCATTGCAGTAACCTTGTTTGGCTTTTAAAGCACAATTTATATTTTCGGCTAGCTTGGGATTGTGTTTTTTTCAGTAGCATTCTTCTTCCACTCCTCCTACACACACTTGGTACACACTCTTTAGTTTCATTCCACATTCTACACATGTTCTTTATGCAGAATGGATAGGAATAGTTTATATAGTCACTTTGGATCACTCCAATATTGTTTTATGATAGAAATCTTTTTATCTGAACATCTGTAATCTGGGTCCATTCTGGACATGTCTTTATGTCCGCCAAATTCTCAGACACAGTGTTACTAGAATAGTAAAAACCCCAACCCTTCTCTTGACACCTCTCTAACCTGTACAAAAAGTATGTCCCCCAAGGTGTACGAAAAAGGGGGCGGGGTGGGTGGGTTCTAATGTGTAATTTTTAGTTTCCTGATAAAAATACCTAGATGTATTAGCAGTGTGTAAACATATTTGGGTGGGTTTTTAAAAAAAAAAATAATCTATTTTTAAAACAAATTTCCTTTCCTGTTGCTATCACCACTTTTAGATCAGGAGTGAGAAACTTTTTCTCTCCCAGGGGTCACTTTGAAAATTAGTCCAAGCTCCGACAGCCACTAAGTGCGCTCAGGCACAGGAGGGTCCAGATCATGGATCTGTGTCATGGAGCCAACCCTTGTCTCTACTTCCTTAGCCCAAGCTCAGTTGCTGGATCCGAACTGGAATTGGGCCACAGGCCGCATTTCACCCCCAGGCCTGAGGTTCCGCAGCTCTGCTTCAGACTGATCAAACAGAAAGGATTTTAAAGGCCTCTTTTGTCAGTTTCTCTTTTGTTTGTTGTTGGTTCCGGTTTCCGATTCTCATGAAGCGGCAAATGTCACAGCGTTTTAGATTGCAAACACTGCAGCGAAATCCTTGAAATCTACTGCTCCAGTAGGGAAATCGGCTATCTTGGTCTTTTCCTGATTAAGGGCCTGATTTCAAGCCCTCTTAACATTGATGGCAAGACTTCACCTGATTCAGGAGTAGTTGACCAGACCCACCTTTCAAGAATAAGGAACATATTCTTCATCTTTCTGAAGTGAGGGACATTCATTCCCAATAAAAGACATGGGATAACCCTATTCAGTCAGGTTCCTAACCAGAAGTAAGGTGATCTAGGAAGTGAGGTGGCTATAGTTCATTGAAAATCAATGGAATTTAGTTTGCTAAGTTGATTATTTTGAAAACAATAAATCCTTGTCTGCCTAATACTACACAGATGGGTAGACACTGTGTATTCTAATACTGTACACGAAACAGACCAGGGGCAGGGAACCTTTTCCATCCTGCCAATTTGAAAACTAGTCCAAGCTCCACGGACCACATAAGAGGTTGGAGACAGGGCTGGTTAAGGGGTGTATTTAAGTAAAGGAAGGTCCAGATCATGAATTTGTGCCATGGATCTGTCCCTTATCATTGTGTGCATTCCCTCAACTGTTTCCTTAGTTTGAGCTCCGTTTTTCAGAGGTTGGAGGTAGGAACTGGATCCAGTGTCCAGATCCAAGCACTGAAAAGTGCCGAGGGCCGCATTTAGCCCCCAGGCCTGATCCCTGCAACAGACTCGTTGAAGTCAATTGACTTGCTTAAACTAGGCATGTGCATAAGCATCTTCCTGTACGGCAGCCGTAATTGGGATTCCGTTTTCCTAGACTCTGTTTCTTTTCTAGGCTCAGCAACGTCAGTCAAGGCACTAAACTCTTGACAGTTCTGTTCCGCCGATCTTTTAAAAAGCAATAACCCCTGGAAAAAAAATGTCATTACTTAGCAGTTAACAACTGGTTTGTTAGTTAACTACTGATGGTGGCATTGAGGGCAGTTGCCGTCTTAGCAAATTGTCAAAGCAAAATTGCTGAGCAGAGCGTCCTCTGCAGCCTGGCAAATGGGTTCTGGGACTCCCAAAACTGTAACCTTCCAGTATAAAAAATGACCAAATCAACCTGTTTTTAAGTCCAGGGTCAATCTCATGGAAAGTAATAATAGGGGGAGCTATAGCTCAGACTTCTTGTTGTTCTTAATAAAATATTTGACACACTGGGTGTCCCACCTTGCCTTTCAGTTGCATTTCATGGCATGTTGTTAAAAATTATGAGTGGGTGAGCAGTTTTTCACCACACAAAGTGGACAAAGAATTGGTTAGTCTTGAAAGATACCACCAATACAAAATTTTCACTCCAAAAAGTTGTGCCCTCCACAGGAGTCACAAGAACCTCCCCTAGCTCTCAAGATTTGCGAACCTCTGACGCTACTGTAGGTCCACTTGAATCCGGTACCACAGCTGTATTCACTGGGGGGGGGGCACGAGGCCCCCATGTCGTTTTCGTTACTCAAAAATGTCATTTTCATTATCGTTAATTAATGACAATGTTGTTTTTGTTATCATTTTTGGTATCTTTTTTTATATCGTTTTCGTTATCGGTATTGATATCCGTTATTGATATCGGTACCATTTTAAACAAAGATTTTATTTTTGGTATCAGTATCATTATTGATTCCCATGCAGAACTAATATTTATCTAAATCTAAGGGAGACAGGGAAAAGGAAAACTATCTATTATCTAATCAATTATCTATATAACTATTCTGATCTAATATATGTCTATAATATTATTGTT
>QEPC01006595.1:1687365-1718502 GCA_003113815.1 Sphenodon punctatus | reverse complement strand
TTTTTTTTTTTTTTTAATGGCAAATCTAAATCATATATTGACCTAACGGTAGGCTTTAACTGCATTGTCTGTCATATATTTAAAACGTTTCATAATCAGTGTTGTAATTACAGCGTCTGCTAAGGGAAGGCCTTACAACAAACAAAATTCAACATTTTAAAACCCTGTTGGAAACTCATTGTTGCAGCTTGGTTGTTCTGTTAACTGTTGGGAGTAAGCTGATGGAGACACAGAGTGGACGCTTTAGAAATATTCACTCATCTTCTGTGACTGGGGAAAATGTTACTGCTCAGTATAACCTCATCACCATCAGCATACGCCTCCCTTCCTCTAACCTAGCTAAAGACTTACTCCTCTCTGATTAGCTGAGGCTCAAAGTGGAATTGGCAAAGAGATCTTGAGATTCTTTTTCTGAAAGACTAGATCATGTTTCCAGTCCATCTTTTTAAATTATTTTAATCCCCCCCCAACCTCCCTGCCCCATGCTGCTCTCCATTCCAACTCACTACAATACCGTATAGAGCTGAAACGAGTACCTGCAAAAAAACGGGTACCTGCATTGAAACTGAGATACTTGACCCAGTACCATCAGGTACTAATTGGTAGGGGTGGGCGAACAGAACGCGGTTCGGATGTTCGGACGTTCAGTTTGAAACCCAAGTTTGGGTTCAGTTCAGTTCGATGGAGTTCGGTTCGGCCGAAGTTGGCCGAACATTCAAAAATAGTGCTATCGAGACCGCATTCGGAAAAAAATATTCGGTATCAGTATCATTTGACCCTGAAACGACCCCTGGTCTCCACCCCTGGTGCCAGGAATTGTGCTCCTCAGCTGCCTCCCCCTTCCAGTCACGTTTTTCCCGCTTGAAGTCACACTTTTTCCACCCCCGAACTCATCCGAACTCACCCGAACATGACCGAACTGTTCGGCCGTGTTCGAGTTCGGTTTGGACGTTCGGTTCGGACGTCCAAACAGGCCGAGTTCTGTCCGAACATCCGAACCGCGTTCACCCATCCCTACTAATTGGTACCTGATTAGTGCCCAGTGGGCTTCCTGATGTACCAAAATACCAGATTTTATTGCAATTTTCTGACTTCCAGTACCAATTTTCGACTCCCTGTCCTGATTTCTTTACCATTTTACTGATGGGTAACAATCAGTAATTTGGTAATGGTAATACCAGCAATAACATCCCCTGTTCTTAAAGGGATACTCCCCATTAACCAAACAAAACCAAAGTACTAACAAAATGCAAATTAACTTCTAAGGACAGCGTTTTGCTATATAAGATAATTCTAATTCCACATTTAGTTAAATGGATTCATTTATTTATTTTCAGGAAAAATGAATTGGACTTGAGTCTCTTGTTAAAAAAAACAGTATCCTCTCCTCTCCTCTCCCCCCCCCCCCCACCGGGAGAGAAATGGATCCAATAGGATTCTAGAATTCTATAAGGGGATTTACCTGCTGACCCCGATGGCCTCCCTGCTGATGGCCTAGTTGACCTGTGGTGCATGATACTGACTCGTCAGGCCATTGACACAACGGCACCCAGGTGTTCGCTTCCTCCACTGCGGCAGTGCAGGTCTCCTAGGTATATGGAGGTCCTGAGGCCGCTAAAGTGGAAGGGTAGGCGGTTAGAGCGCGGGGTGGTGCTCGACTCTAGCCAAAGCCGACCGACTGTGGCATAGATCATTTTTGAAGGACTTTGCCGTGGCTGTGGTGGTGGGGAAGAAAGCTTTCTTCGTTGCTGCCTTGGCTTCTGAAAAAGCGCTCTCCAGCATAGCTCTTCTGGGTGGTGAGTAGCCTGTTAAATCCTAGTCGTCTCCACCTGGAGTTAGAATCATAAGCTGCCCACTGCGACGAGTGTGCCACCTACTTTGCAGATAAAGTCCCTCTTATTCAGCTCGACTTGGGAACTGCTGATTTGGGTGCAGAGTCAGAATTTGGACCTGGAGAAACTCTGTCCTGTCTGGTTTTTCTTGAACTGGCTTCAATTAGTCTCTCCCACCGATGCGGAGGGCGTGCTTGGAGTGACCTGGGCAACCAGTTGTGAATTGGATCCATTCCACCTGGCTGGTGACAGCTAGCTGGGAGACTTTGGCGCCGTTGCTGGGTGGGGTTGTCAGTGTCTCCCTTCGGAAAGGCGGGATGCCTAATGGCCATAAAACCATGGTTGTCCGATTCCTGCTCAGAAAACCATCTCTGTGCTGACTCTCCTGCCAACTATCGCCCCATCTCTAATCTTCCCTTTTTAGGTAAGGTTATTGAATGAGTTGTTGCTCAATAGCTTCAGGCGCATCTCAATGCTGTTTGATTTCTAGACCCATGTCAGTCAGGATTTTGTCCTGGGCATGTCATTGAGACTGCACTGTGGTCTTGGCTGATGATCTCCACTTGGAAATCGACTGGGGTAATTGCATTATTTTTCATCTAACCCATGCCCTGCAGTCTTGGTGCTTATCCAGTGCCTGGCTGCCTGCCATTAGGGAGTGGAGGTGGGCAAGCCAATTGAAGCTGAATCCAGACAAGACCAAGGTATTGTTGGTTGGCCAG
Source organism: Sphenodon punctatus (assembly GCA_003113815.1). Classification (NCBI taxonomy): domain Eukaryota; kingdom Metazoa; phylum Chordata; class Lepidosauria; order Sphenodontia; family Sphenodontidae; genus Sphenodon; species Sphenodon punctatus. The sequence continues at coordinate 1,715,948 of QEPC01006595.1, read as the reverse complement.
CCTTGTGACCTGGAGGGGATAGGGACCCCCTGTCATTGATGGGGTCCGACCTCCCTTGGCCAGTCAGATTTGCAGCCTTGGGGTGCTCTTGGATCACTAGGTTGCGGTGGTGGCCAGGAGCACATTTCGCCAACTTCAGCCGGTGAGAAGGCTGCAACCTTTTTATCAGATTTGGATTTGGCCACCATCTTGTAAGGGCTGCCCTTGATGACTGTTGGGAAGCTGCAGTTGGTGCAGAATGTGGCAGCATGCGTTCTGTCAGGGGCAGGCCGCCAGGAAGACATTACAACATTGCTTCAGGGCCTGCACTGACTGCCAGTAATTTTCCGGGCCCAATTCAAGGTGGTGATTTCGACCTATAAAGCCCTAAATGGCTTGGGCCCCAAATCTCTGAAAGACCGCTTCTTTCCTCGTATTCTGTCGCAGCCTCCTGCGGGTACCATCTGCCCGTGAGGCTTTCATGGCATTTTCAGTGGTTGCCCCACAATTATGGAACTCCCTCCGCTTGGAGAACCATCTAAATACAACCCTGCTCATCTTCTGGAAGCAATGCAAGACCTTTTTGTTTGGCCTGGTGTTCGGCAGGCAGGGATAGGATTGGGTGGAGGGGTTAGGGAAGGAGTTGGGGTGAAACATTGCGGAGAATTTTTGTAGCTGTTTTTATATGACGTACGCCACCCTGAGCCTTAATGAGAAGGGTGGGGTAAAAAAATGGAATGAATAAATAAATAATACACATGAATAAAGCAAATTAAAATCCCAAACAAATAAAGTTTTGCGTTATGGGGCAGCTGCCAAGAACGCCTCTGTGTGCACCCTTGCTCTGTGTGTGAACTTGATAGGTAGATGGTACATGCAAGATGGCACTGGCAACCTCTGAGGCCATGAGGTGAATTTTAAGCTACATGGTATGTCATTGTAATTTGTCATTGTAATTCGTCATGCGATGACCTTCGGTCAAGCTAATAAAATTGAATTGAATTGCTACAGGGTATTGTATAGAGGAATCTCTCTATCAGTGCCGGCACTTATTGCCACCTTGTGAATACTCATGCAGTGGGTCAAAATTGTGTTGTATTCAGGATAAATTTGCAGAATTGGTAATAGTGGAAGCCATGGGAGAGGGTTCCCGGTCTTCACAGTTTAATATCTCCTCTGACCAATAGATGGACATTCTAGGCTTCCTTGGACGTTAGACCATGGGTTTGTCGAGCTGGGCATTGCCTTTGCTTGAGGACTGCGGCCATTGTGCTAGGGTGAGAAACCCAAGATGCCAAGCATGGGCATCAGGAGTGGGGCCAAGGAAAGTTGGTTGCACCTCTGGCTGCCTTCTGGCCCCCACCCTTTCTGAGCATCAAGACGCTCAACAACACCACCAAAAAAAGATGCTAAGAAAGGGGTCATAGTCACATCAGAAAGGGTCAGGACAACGGAGTTCTCCCGTCCCATGTCTTTCCCGAATGTAATTCTGCCAGCACCTTTGATGCCGGGTACTATAATAGATATTATAACAGTCTTAGGATGTCCACATTGAGGTGCACTCGCTGATGAGCATGAAATAAGATAGAATTGCAAGAACGTTAGGACCTTGGCTTAGCAGGGGTGGGATGGCTGCTTAAAATATATATATATATATATATTAGAAACAAACGAAAGGGAAAGGAGAGTCTACCAATTTTATTTCAGAATGTTTCTACGCCGGCCACACCCTGTTCCCCGAGGTCTCTGGAGCATCCTAGATACGTTCTTATTATCGCTTCCAAGCCATTTGAAATACTTTCTAAGCAACCGCTGCGTTGGCAGCGACCCGCAAACCACTTTACCCCTGGAATAACCCCATTGAACGGCTTCTGTGGGGCTACTCCAGAATTAAGTGGTTTGCGGATCGTGGGCATGGGTTTCTTTCCCTTTTTATAAGAACACAGTCTTGCATCCGCATGCTAAGCAGGGAAGAAACATCGTAGCCATCCGTAATGTCTGTTTTCTCTATTTGTTTTAAGTCTGTGAAGACACTGTGGTTGTGTTTTTTCCCCTCTCTCTCCTGTGCTGATGGAGCCTTGGCCAGCAAGCGTGCATTGCCCCTAGCCCTAATGTGCCATTAACGATAGGTTAATGTACAGTATAATGTCTTCTGGACTATGGGTTCATTACACTTCTGAGTGCAGGGTCTTTCAGCAGAGCGCCCAAGGTCCCATTGCATTATATCATGCAATAAAAATACCCTTTTCATATCACACACTAATAAACTGTATTTGAAATGTTATCTAAGGGTGCTGCCATTGCCTTTATAGGCTGCGTACCGGCGCAACAGTTGGGATCTTTTCCGTTTATTTTTGGTTAAGCTGAATTCAGATTTTTGAACGGAAACGCAAATCATCCCCCCCCCCCCTTTTCCCATATTTGTTTATACTAAACTGAACCCACTCCTCTGGTGAGGGGAGAGGCATGAGGCTTTGGATCAATGCAAGAATCAGTGGGAGACATTTCGGTGCTAAAAGAGAGATTTTTTATTATTATTAGACTTTAACCCCATTTGGATTTCTTCTGCAGAAGGATCCATTACTCTTAACTGAGGGCATCTTTGGACATAGCAAAGATCAGGTGTCAAAACCCCTAGGCACGTGTTTGGCCGTTTTGTGTAAGCACCATAACAATCCCAACTCCAATTAGCCCATCCGTTGAACCTGCGATGTGAACACCATCGCATCACCAGCACAGTTTGCGTGTTCTGACGGAACGTGTGGCCCCACGCTGCGTCTAGTATCGCGTGACGTGTTAACGGGTACAACACAGGGAATGAGACAGCAGCGCTTGCGTGGCGAGCAAAACACCCAATTTGCCCCAAGATGGGCTGTGTGTCTAAGCAGCGCCACATGGTGAACGCGGGGCCAAACCGGCATTCGTATCAAGGTCAAAACACACATTCAGACATCCGTTAACGTTATGTCTAAAGACACCCTGAGTGAAATTTAATGACTGTCTGTAATAGGACCTAAAATCTTGGTCCAGCCGTCTTCCGTCGCCTATCTTCGGCTTGCTACATTATTTCCTTTGTCTCCTCTTTAAAAAAATTCTAAACTGATACATTAATAATCCCTTAGTCCATTGGTATTGGGGAAGAGGATCGAGCTCTCTGAACCTGCATCTCCCACCCCATGACAATAATCCGTATCTGACGTATCTTCTTGTTAGTAGCTATAGTAGGAACTGGAGGACAGCCAGTTGGCCTGTGCAATACAGAACACCAGACTTGATGCCCGCAACAGTCCCCTCTGATCTTACTGTATAAATGAAAATCAGTCCAATTATGTATTGAAATTTCTGCCCCACCTTTCGCCTAAGGGTCAGGAGGGCGTACAATATTAAAAACACAAAATACATTAAAATCCCTTTTAAAAACCCACCATCGCCCCTAAACCCACCCATCCCGACCCCATGCCCCACCTGCCAAATGCTTTGCCAAAAAGAAAGGTTTTACACCACCTCCGGAATATGCTCAACGAGACTCCTGTGGGTAATGGGAACGGGGGCCGTTTGTGAACAAGGACCACGTATCCGGGGCCCAGCCCTTTCGCGGCCGTCTCTCATCTCAAAGTGTAGCCATGGTGCCCTCTAGAGGAAGGTTGGTCCTGTGGTTAGGGCTGTGGCATGGCACTGTGGTGACCTAGGTTTACCAGAGGACAATGACCTCAGGCCACCCAGGCTTCCGTGTATTCTGCAAATAAATATATATATATATATATATATATCCCGAATTATAGCCACCTGTTGAATTAATTGTGCAAATTACCTAAAATATGTTCATTATGAATATTTTAATGCAAATGATGAATTTCCCATCATGCCATTCCATCAGTTTTGAACATCTCATACCTCCCCCCGTCCCCCCAAAATAAAAACCTCTCAAAATATCACACAGACCTATGGGCAGATGGGCTCTTCTCTCCCCTATGGGTTGTGGGCTACTCCTGTTCAGAAGCTCTGTCATGGCACTCTATAGTCCCAGAATATACCATTGCAAATGGTGCCAGCATCCCCATGGCTACCTCGCAGTTCTGGCATCTCATTGGCTAGTTCATAGTGCTCCCTACTCAGCCTGTAATTCCAGACTGCCGGAGGCAATTTGCGTGACATTTTGGCCAAACATTAAATTCTGCAACAAAAAAACCCAGCTGCAGTTGCAGCAGTGCAGAATTCAAAGGGCCCTGCTCCTACCTCAATTCTCCATCTTTAAGGTGGAGACAAGAGCGCTGTCCTTCCTCGAAGGTGATTTGTGAAGTGAGATGCATTAAGGATTGTGTGGTGCACCGAGTGGAGCTCACGCATGGACTTTAAGCAGACATGAAGAAATTTCACCAATGATAGTTGAAGGGATGACCCAGCCTCTGGCAGATCGAGTTATTTGCAGAACAGTCCTCCTTCCATTGACATGGACGTACAACACCCAGTTCCATGGAGCAACAGGCTGTGACTGGAAACCGTAGGTGCTACTTTACCGATCTTAACAGTAGAATGTGTTGGATCTCCTAGTGGGAGGTGTCCCAAAAGTGAAACTCACGCTTTACAAAGGCCCCAGTTGCTACTGAATTGCCCTTCGTCTCTGTTTTGACAACTTGCATGTTGCAAAAGCCTCGTGCTGGTAAGAACGGCTTTCACTTGTGTAGATTGTCACCCGTGTAAACTTGTCTACCAGGGGTAGGGAGTCTCGAGCCCAGGCATCAAATATGGCCCACAGCTAGTTTCTGTCAGGCCCTGGGATCCAGTTCCCGGAAGGCTGGCTGATCTCAGGGTATGGGAGCAGAGATGACGGCAGGCGCGCAAGGATCAGGGACAGATCCGTGATCTTCCTGAGAGCCCCTTGAGCCCCCACTGCCCTCAACTTCTGTGTGGCCTTTGGAGCTTGCACTGATTTTCAAAGTGGCCCCTGGGAGGGAGAAGCGTCCTCACCGTGATGTATACCGTACATAGGTACTTGCTGCTAACAATGAATCATGGAGACCAGGTGTAGGGGCTGTTTTCCCTCCCAAGGGACACTTTGAAAATTAGTTCAAGTTCCGAGGGCCCACATAGAAACTGCAGGTAATGGTGCTTAAAGGGAGGGTCTAGAAGTTCATGGATCTGTCCCCTCTGCTTTTGTGTGTAACCACATCTCTGCTCCCTTCCCCTGAGCTCAGTTTTTAAGCACTTGAGGGTAGGAACTGGATCCAGGGGCCAGATCCAGAAACTGGAAAGGGGGCCCACATAAAAACTAGCCACAGGCCACATTTGTCCCCCAGGCCTGAGGTTCCCACGTAGACATAGCAGGGGAAAGTCCGGCATTTGTGCGCCCAACTGAGGGGAGAGAGGATGTGACTGTGAAATGCAACGTTGGGTAAAAACTGACGCAACGGCACTCCGGGTCGGGCTGGGCCCCCAAACGAATGTGATGGGGGGCCCGGCCGTCGGGGAGCTAAGCGGGCATGCTGCCACCCCACCCCAATGGGCGTCTAGTGAAAGCTGCCACGGTGCCTGCCCAACGCCACCCCCACTTCGGACCAGCATAAGGTGGGCTTTCAAATTTGAAAGCCCACTTTGCAGTGGGCTCCTGACCGTGGGGAGGGAGGGGCTGAGTCACAGCCCGGACTAGCCCCCACCACAGTACGGAAATAGTCGGTGCAAATGTCTGGTGGGTTCCAAGTAACGTGAAGGTGGCCCCCAGGTTAAACCACGCTGTTGAAAGCACCCTTCAAATCTGGTGGGGGTGGGTGGGGGTGTGTGTGAGAGAGAGAGAGAGTGGGGTGGTGAGTCTTGAAAATATTTTTAGGTCTTGGGGCAACAGTACGAAAGTAACTACTCATGGTAAGTGCCACTCTAGAACTGTTGTCCTCGACTCATTTCAATTTGATGGGTCAGGCTAAATTGTCAAAGCTTTACAATTAGCTCTGTTCACTGCCATGCCCGTTCCTGCCTTTTGGACGTTTGGCCCGTTAAAGTAGCCCTCACCTGTTAAAGAGTTAATCTGTCTGCGGGGGACGCGGCCACTTGAAAAATGTAGCCTTTTGTCAAGAGAATCGGATGTGACAAGTTCATTTAAAAAGCCTGGTTTGTCATTGTTTATCTAATTTTCGGAGATGACACAGAAAATTAGGCTGGCTGACACTCACTCAAGCGGCCGTGTCCCGCTCTGTCCTACTTGACCTTTTCCAGCGGAAAACGCTCTGAAATAGCAAACTTCCCCGGAATGCAAAAGCCGGTCAAGGTGGACAGATTGTCCAGATTCTGGGCACGGTTTGTCAGGGGTGGGGGGAACCTCAGGCCCGGGGGCAAAATGTGGCTCATGTCAAGTTTTGATGTGGCCCCTTTCCCCTTCCTGGATCTGGCCCTTGGATCCAGTTCTTACCTCCAGTCACTGAAAAACAGCTCCAGGCAAGGGAGCAGAGAGGAGGTCATGCAAACAAGGAGAGGGGAGAGTTCCATGGTGCAGAGCCATGAATTGGGCCCTCCTTTCCTTGAGTGCATCCCTTAAGCACCCTCCGCCCCAACTTCTGTGTGGCCCTCAGAGCTTGTGCAAGCTTTCAAAGTGGCCCCCGGGAGGGGAAAAGTTCCCCACCCCTGGTTTAAGTTAATGTCAAAGCTCCCTGGCAAATACAAGGTCTGTTTGCTTTCTCTAGCGCTGGGTGAATGCTGGGGGGAAGAGATTGGCCCGCTGGTTATTGTGTGTCCATTGATTAGTGGTAGAAAGTGGGGGAGCTCTGCTCTACGACTGTATGTTAAAGAACCAGCAACTAGGAGATCGCTACTCCTTTCTAATAGTCTTCTGTGTACCATGAAGTAAATACCTTTCAGGATCAAGCCAAGTGTGCTGTGGTGCCGTTGGACCCCATTCTGCAAAGACTTACTACACGCTGTAGAGCTTGTGTAGTTCATTGGTCACCCACGGAGGGGACTGTTCCAGATCCCGTTCTTCACAGCCTGACCATGTAACGCCTGCTGCAGCACTTCATGTTTGAACCTTGGAGGCCCCCATTTTAACTCCCCCTGTCTGTCAGGAGAGATGGTATCCTACTCACCATAGCAATTAGACTCCCTGCGGCTGCAGTGAGGTGTTCATATCACTAGGAACGGGGAGCAGATAGAGGGGACAGGTCCCCTCCTGAGTTTGGGAGGCAGGGACAGACCTCCATGACACCTGGGGGAGGGGGACAATTTGGACTACAGAAGTGAGGGGGGATGTGTCCCCACCATCCTTCTCCCCAAGTTTTTCAGGACAGGAATTGGGGTTGCCCCCTCCCTGTGCATTTGTTACTCTGCTCCATGCCGTGTGTGTGTGTGTGTGAGAGAGAGAGAGAGATGCACCAGGGCAGAGAACCGTTGTTTTTTTCCCCTGGGGACGATATTGTCAATTTAAAATTGGCTTCTGGGATGCCCCCAAAAGAAGGGGGTTGTGCTGCTCCACCCCACCCCCACCCCCAGCTGTGGCCACCTCCATGAGAGCCACAGTGGCCCCGATTTTAAAGGGGAATGGGTTCGTATTTGGTCCACAGGCCAGAGATTTCCCATACGATACAATCAGGGACCCACATTCACAATATTTTCTCCGTTTCCACCAATGAAGAAAGAACAGTGAACACCAGGGTGCCTGGGTGTAATGCAGCAACCTCACTCTACCGACCCCTGCTTACAACCGTCCCAGCCGCGAGAACCATTGGCACCCTGCCAACCCCTCCCAGAGCAATAGAATGACGGTCTACCCCGGCCCCTGGGAGAATCCATTCTATTGCTTTCCGTGCATTATAACAGATAGGGGCACATTTCTTTTTACAAAATATACACGTTTCCTCGTGTCAAATTCTAGCCCGCTCTGCAGTCGACAATGAGTACATTTTACAACTCGCTCCCCTTTGGGGGAAATGAGGAATGCTTCCATACTGTTCCGTCCCTGGCTCGTTCACAATGGGCTTCCCAGACATTACAGTAAATGAACGCCATTCTGCTTCGTACCCAGATTAACCTGCTGTTGGAGAATTACAGCCCCTAATATTTGAAAGCTGTTTTACTCCCAGATCCTGCAGTCAAGCCCAGATGGACCCTCTATTCGCCTGCTGTTGGGGAGTTAGAGATTTGACTCAAATCAAGGGATTGCGGGTTGGAGGCCTTTGTGACTGTGGCCATGCTCAGACAGGCTGACTGCAAGGGTGGGGTGTGTATTGTGTAGCATCCGCCACATAGGGTGAAAATAAACCTCATGCTAGACACCCATGGGGGTCCCAGTCTGATGTCCCTGCACAGCGTCCTGGCAAGGTGGGGTTGAAGGGTAATGCTTGCCCATGTGTTGGCATGAAGACCATTACCTGAGCATGCTCTCTGTTGGGTGCCTGGCCAGGAAGGAGGCTCTATGCGTCAGCCACAAGCCCTCCTCAGCGCCTTCCCATCCAGAGCACACAGCCTCCTTCCCGGCTGGCTTCTCGCCGTGTCGGTCGCAAGCCTCACTCGGCTCATTTAAGGGCAGGAAGGAGGTCATCAGGGCTCACAACCGACAAATGGCACCTCCTTCCCACCTGCTATTCCTTGCAACAGCCACTCACCGCCACCGTAGGAGAGAAGGGGTTGGCTGGGGTAAATGCCGCCGCAAAGGGAACAGCCATTCAGAAAGGGGACCTGCCGGGGCGATAGCCTCGTTTGCGTTAACACTCACCCGCATCTCCACCTATTGGGTTCTGCCACTAGCGGGACACGGGTGAATATCAGACGACACTCGCAAACGGGGCCATCGCCCCATTTATTAACACCCAGTATCTTACTCCTCACTCAGTTCAGATCTGATGCTGAGTTCCAAGCAGCAGCGGTTGTTTGTAGAACTCCAGGAGGCTTGGAGCGGGGACGCGAGTTGCCTCAAACAAGCATTCACATGTGACAACACTACACTACACAGTAAGTCTGTTCCATATAGTCCATTCCACACACTCTCCAATGGCCCCCTAAAAGCACTACCATGCATGTCATGTCTGAGTTCTTACAGGCCACTGCAGAGAGAAACAGTAATTCAGATGATCTCTCATTGTATCAACTTATGTTGGTGAGAGTATGCAAGCTTTCAGGCCACACAGAACCCTTCTTCAGGCATGGAACAAGTCAGAACTATCTAAACTGAGCAAATGTAGGACAGTGATATATATTGGAGAAGGCAGTGATTTGAGAGGAAGTGGATAGGAAAAAAATAACTTGAGCCTATAGGAGAAAAAGCAGAGATGTCCAACATTTAAACACAATGATGCGAGACCAACAAACAATAGAGAACAGTAAATGCAGATAAATGCTAATGCAGACATGTTTGACTTTTTTATATCGTGTTTAAATGTCTGACCAGCTTTTTCCACTATGGCTTTGTGACGGAGCAGGCTGCGGCCCCTTTAAAAATGCCTGCTTGTCATCTTGGCCCTGCCCCCTTCTGAGGTTATAAGAGCAAGATGCTCTGGCTTTAAGGCAGTCTACTGTGAGCTGCCAAGGCAGAAGGAGCTCAAGGGAAGCCCTCTGAAGACTGGGAGGTAGCCATGGTGCTGATTTCTGCCCAAGGCGGTGGCGTGGGATGGGGTGGAGGCCTGGGACTGTGATTTGGAGACAGTATTTACTTCTGTTCTCCAAAACACTGTAAATAAACTAAAACTGATGATGGGAACCTTCTGTTCGTGGATGGTTTGGGCTGATCCTGCTGGGGCTTGGACTGTAGGTGGGCCACGGCCTTCTTGAAATTAGCTCACAGGCCCCCTACGTAAACACTTTCTAATAATGCAGTCTCACTCCACCCAGACTTACTCCTAGGTTTGGGTACCTGGCCTCCACCACCCCTTGCAGCCAGCCCAAGCCTCTAGAAGTCCAAACACCGTTCTGCTTAGGCTTTGCAGCTGGCTATTGTCCCTAGGCTTCTTTATAAGAATAGGCCCCTCTGGGCTACTACATGTAAGGCCCCATCTGGATTTCGCTGCGTTGTCCCCAGTTCAGCAGCCACTCCGGGGTTCACCGCTACGTGGAGGCTTCCTCAAGCAGTAGCTCTCCTTTCACCACTGCCTTGTTCTCCAGTTTGTTCCAGAGCCCCTCCAAGAGCTCCTCACACCAAGCCTCCCTCAGGCAAACTGAAGCAGCTTTTAAATAGCCTCCTGGGCTTGTCCCAGATGCCTCCTATCAAACGCCATCCTTCAGTTGTTTCTACATCTGCGCCAGTGTAGTGTGATCCTACAGCCACTGCGTGTGTCCGTTTGTACTGTTAGTACCAGCACCTTCTTGACCTTAACCTGTTCTGTGTCCCGGCACACTTTGTGCCTGTGCTAACTGCTTCCCTGTCACACGGACACTGACAGTCCAGATGGCCATCTTATCATGAGCCTCCTCCCAGGTTCTTTTTGATTAAATATCATTTTCTACATCATTGTGTTTAGAGCTGACATGACTGAGTACCTGCAAAAATGGGTAAACCTGGCAAATTTCCAGTACGCAACCGGACACCTTCTGGTACTATTTATTCACTACCCAATTAAAGCCCAATGAGTTATCGGATGTCCCAATTCTTTTACTTCCATTTCTGGAATACTGACTTACGGTACCGACTGTTTGTGTTGATATATACCGGCTGTTTGTGTTGATATATACCGGCTGTTTGTGTTGTCTGTTTATTTGTTATGGCTATGTGGCCAGCAATAAATTGAATCTATCTTACGGTACCGAATTCTCAAGTTTCCGTCCCAATTTTTCAAACGACGGTCCCATTGTTCTCTGTTATACCGTACCGATTTACCTATCAGTAACCCGTAAATAGGTGCTAATAATTTTCTGGGTGATTAAGGACCCAATTGGTGCCAGGTACCCAACATGGTATTCGAAATTGCAGGTTTTACCCGTGGGGAATGAATCAGGTACTTGTTTCCGTTCTTATTGTGGTTAAATGCCCAGCATCTGTTTTTCTCCTACAGGCCCCGGCCGTTCATTGTTTATCTATCTTCTCCCTTCCAAGTCATTGTCTCCTTATATACAGCTATCCTGCATTTGATCAGTCCATATACTTCTCACTTGTCCCATGCCCAAGGAAGGGCTCTGTATTGCCCCCAAATTTGCATACTCAAAAGTTGGTCCAACCAAACATCCTATCTGAACTACTTTGCTTCAGTCTCTTACATGTGGAACCAACACGGCAACCCCGCCCCTCTTCTAGGGCCGTTACATAGTAACTCCGGAGATACTACATGGGATCTTCCCCTTCCTGGCTGTACTGAAAATGGACTACTTTCCTGGCACGATAAACCAAATAGGTGTGACCGAAAAAAACAACCACCCCCCAAGTTACCCCAGACAGATGACTCCAGGTCAGCCTCTGATTCAGAAACTGTTCACTGCAACAGAAAACACATTTCAAGCTTCTGTACATTTAATTTTCTTCAACATTACCTTGCAAAACAAAGTAAATCAATAACAGAATATTTAAGTACCGCAGGTTGCTGGCATTGGTTTTAGAACCTATCGCTCAAGGCTAAAGTGGTTTGTGTTGACGCTGGTGATTTTTATTTGGTGCTGAAGTGCACAGTGACCAGAATTCTCTAAGAGTTGACATCCTTTTCCCTCCCCCCCCCCCCCTTGTGCTTTTCTTATTGGTTGGTTGTTTTTTCCTTAAGCGATCAGGCAGAGTAACAAACGGAGCAGCCAGGCGCTCCGTCATAGCTGCACAGGCCGCCAGCTTCAGAGAATAGTTCTCATCCAGTCGTTTTTATTTTGACCTCATTCAACTCCTCCTCCTGTTCTCTGGAGAGCTGCCTCTCTCCCCCACAGCTTCCCCATTCTTCCCCTCAGTGGAGCCTGTCCACCAGCGCAAGAACTTGGGTTTAAATATTGGGGAAGAGACTCTGTCCCTGGTATCATTAGCGCTGCCATCCTGCTTCCCTCTCCAGGGTCCCTTCACAATTCTCAGCGGTTCCCCGGAACTCCCCGCACGCGCACACGGACACAGTTTTCTGCCTCCATTCCCGGACTCCCCACTCCCTTAATGCACCCAGCAAAGGCTACGGTTACCACCTCCCTCCAGATTTTCACCCGCAGGGGGCAGGGTCACATCAGCAGAGACCTGCCACACCCCTTCCTGATATTTATTTATTTTAATTTATACACACACACCCCTTCCCGTTAAAACTAAGGGCAGCTTACAACATGAAACCTATAAAAACATCTTAAAAACATCACCTCAGAAACCCCACCCAATCCTGTCCAACCCTATCCCTGCCTGCCAAACATCTGGCATATATAAAATATAACCCCAACCCTTCCAGAGCAGAACGCCATTGGAAAGGGGAGTGGGAAGGCCCCTATGACCCACTCCCTTTCTGACATGGCCAGAAGCCCCGATTTCTCCGGGTTACCGAGGGCGGGTCTGGCTGACCCATCCTTTGGAGCTAATGGGGCCAAATCTAGAATCTCTTGGCAAATCCCGGAGAGATAGCAAGCTTAGCTAAGGCTTCTCCTCTTCCTGATGTAGGGAAGGCTTGATGTGGTGTGGGCCTTCATACCACAGAGTTTGAAGCCCAGAGCGCCTCTCTTAGCTTCTTCCTGCAGGCACCATTTTGAAGGCACAGGAGAAACTGCCACATGGAGAAACGCCAAGTTGTCCGTGGTCATGCAGCGGGTCTGTTGCTAGGCAGAGCAGGGAATTGAACGTGGGCATCCTGCTCTCCAAGCTCTCCCACCCAAACCGCTGGGCCATCCATGCCACATGGCTACCCAGCTATGAAAGCCAAAATAGCTAGCTGATGTTTCAGACCCCCCCCCCCACACACACACACACACACACACACGCACACACCCGCCAGGCCTTATCCTGCAGAGTCTAGATGTGCTGGATTTAAGATGGCTTTGACAGCAGGGGAGCCTGTCTGTTGTAAAGGAGATTCATGAGAGAAGCTGACTGACTTTGGGTAATAGCTTGTTTTATTGGCCCGATGTGCGTGTTCTCCTTTTGCCTCGGATTTCTTCATTTGGTTCTTTTCTAATCCTCCCAAGGGCCCCTTGACCTTTTGTTTTCTGATTTTTGCATGTGGCTAGGTTGTTTTAAAAGGCCAGATGGGCAACTTTGGGTTAAGTTCTGTGTAAGAATATTTGTGCCTCTCCTGAAGGAATTTCACATGAATTTGAAGCTCCTGATATAGTGGGTGAGAGTAATTAACACCTCTTTGTAACCCAGGAGCAGACGGAGGCACCCCAAGATAAGGGGTTCAATCCCATTGGTCTCTTTGCCTTCTGCTGTCCTTTCGGCATCTTTGACTAATGGTCTGTTATAGAGTCTTAAAACTGAAGGGACCTCAAGGGTTACCTAGTCCACTTCTCTGCTCCACGACAGGATCTCCTCCGCCGACAGCATCGCAGAGAGATGCTGCTCCAAGGAAGGAGGGAGTCCACAATTCCCACCCCCCGCCCCCAGGCAATTGATTCCACTGCCTGACCGTTTTTAGTCACAAAGTTTGTCCTAATGTCGTCCCAAAATCTACATTGATGAAATTCAATTGAGCCCATTCCATCTTGTCGTATTTTTTGTGACAAGGAAGAACAATGTCCACCATCTTCTTTTGTGACCTCCTTTTAGGTATTTGAAAACTGTTCGTGTGTGTGTGTGTGTGTGTTTGTGTCCCCATAGTCTTTTCTCTAGACTAAACAATCCCAATTCTTCCAGCCTTTCCTCTTCTCGCTTGTCTTCTGACCCCTCGATCATCTTACTTGCTCTCCTCCAATTTGTCTACATCTTCCTTGACGTGTGGGGCCCAGCACTTAGCAGAATATTCCGGGTGATGGTTCAGAACTGCTCAACATATAGGGAGGGGAAACAGAGAAATTGACCATCCAAAGTGCCCAAGTCTCTCTTGAACGTAGGGCTTGGGCTTTTAAATGTTGCCCCGAGTTTCACACAGAAATGAGCTGGAAAGGCGGTGTTGTCCCAGAACTTCCTTTTAACCTAATAACATCAGAATAAGAAGCGAAATAAAAGCAGCCATGGCTGTTTCAAAAATGTCTTGAAAACATTGAAGAAAGACGTCAAAACCCAAGCATCCAGGCCAAGGTCTGAGACGGACATATTATTCCTTCCAGACCAACCCAGAGAGATTTCCAACATGCTGGTGGTTTTTTGATGCAGGAGAAAGAAATGATTCATCTCAACTCTTTTATGCAGTTGAGCATTAACCTCTAGTCTGAACAGCTTCCTTCCTCTCCAAACCCTCTGACTTTGAACTCTGAAGCAGGGCTGGCCTGGGGCCAGAGTGGCCCCTGTCTTCACCAGGGCAGGGCATGGGGGCCCCACTCCCTCCCTGCAGATGGTGCCCCCAAGGAGGGGAAGGGCCACTAGGAGCACCACATTTTATCTTCACTCTGGGCCCTGCAAATTCTAAGGCCGGCCCTGCTGTTGCAGAGACCCCAGCCAAGAGGCGTGATGGTTCTAGAATTAATCATTCAAAACTCTAGATGTATTTGGTTCTCTTCATGGGCCATTTTCTGGCCCATTCCAGTAGGTAAGAATACATCCGTCTGCCCAGAGGAAATGTGGAGAGCTCCTCGACCATCGTAGTTTGCAGCGGGCAGTTTGGAATGGCCAGAGGTAAGCAGTTCACTGCTCCTAATTGAATATTTGGAGAGGGAGAAATCATCTCTTCCTACAGCCCTTGTGCAGGATAAACTTGAGTGGCTTGATTGAAGTGGCAGGGAGCAGCTGCAAAACCATTTCAAAATAAAATGAAAGGGCTTGGCAATGAAGCAGCTTGTGAGAACCGGAGACAGGCACAGCCGGTTACTTTGCACTAACGGCTTTCAATGTGAAGCCTGTAATCACATAAGAGTCGCATTGTAGTCGCGTGGTGCTGAAATCAGGGCATTTGACAGTTATTACTGCAGCAGCACCATCTTTATAGCGTAAAAGACGCTTTCCTTTTAAAGCCTGAGTTTCTAGAGTATTGACTAGTGCGAGGGGATGAGAGGAGGCGAGCCCGGATTCCATTCGCTTTTGACCACCGTTTAACTGTACATTTCAAATGGAGTTGAAGTGTGATGGAGGCTTTTTTCCTGGCCCTGCCGCTAACGGTGAGTTTTGTTGTGGTTAATCTTAGACAAATGACTCCATATTTGTGTTTGTCCCGCTTATGAAAAGTGTATTATTATTATTATTATTATTAAACTGGTTCCCCAGTTCCTAGGCAACAGCTTAGTTAGTTAATGTTTTTTAATGACTTTGGGGTTATTTGATAGAAGGTATAATAGACAGTTGAGATTTGTGGATACGTTCATGTCACTGGGTGTTAGAGCAATACGTGGGTCTATAAGGTCAGGGAACCTTTTCCCTGCCAGGGGCCACTTTGGGAATGAGTAGAAGCTCCGAGGGCAGCAGAGGAGTTGGGGGCAGCGGGTGGTTACGGGGTGCACTCAGGAGGAGGAGGGTTCAGATTATGAATCTGTGCCATGGATTATGTGCACATCCCTCATCTCTGCTCTGTTCCCCTGAGCTTGCTCAGTCAGTGCTTTGGGGTAGGAACTGGATCCAGGGGCCAGTTCCAGGAACTGCAAAGGGGCCAAATAAAAAGTGTAACTGCAGGCCACACTTGGCCCCCAGACCTGAGGTTCCCCACCCCTAGTCAAAGCCAATCAACATGATTATTGTTGAGATTTCAAAGGCGCAGAAGCTACACAATTTCAGGGGCCCAATTCCCATTGCACAAGTGCCCCGTTCTACAAAGCTGGTCCATCCAGGTGTGGACGGGGACCAACGCTACCCGCTCTGTGATTTACAAAAGTGATTCGAGATTGTGCAACAGCCTGGGTATGAAAAGTGACTTGCCTTGCTCGTTTCCCTCCCCCGGTTACTAGGGTTAGCAGCAGTTACTACAATACTGTTCCAAGGACAGGGGAAGCCTAGCTTAACTCTTCCTGGAGTGTGATCCATTTTCAGAAGAAAGACGTTTTCACTAAATCTCCATCTTACTTATGTGATTTCTTCTCTGCCCTCCTCTTCGGAGGCTGTCTCTCTCTCTCCCCCTCCCCATTCCTCCCCCTGCCACCTGCTTGTCCCAGTTCTGGCTCCATCTGCTTTTGCTAATCACGTCCTTTCCCCTTTGCCTATTACACCTCCATCTTCTCTTGAGGAGTTTGTGGGCCATATTCCTTCAACCCTCACCGGTTTAATGGTTGGAATTGGCCCTCGGGGAGCACAGGAAAATGAGAGTCAGCTCCTACTGACTCTTGATGAGACGGGCATGATTATTCAGGAGCTGCGTCTTACCTCTTGCTCGGTGGTTCTTTGAGCTATGCCGTTCTCCCGGAGCCAGAGTCACACTCCTTCGCACAGGCCGTGAGAGGCCCTCTCCGGGAATACAGGTCTTAGGAGCCTAGAGCTGGAGTTGTGCAGAACTCCTTGAGCAATGAGCCAAAAAAACCCAGCTTTTTCCAAGCGCCTAGTGTGGTCGGGCAACATGCCCTCCATCAGCAGCTGGAAGGGGAGTCCCTTCTAGTGCTCAGTAGAGCCTGCCCCATTCACGGAAGCAGAACAGCGACATCCCCAGAATGAGCCTATCCTGTTGTCTTCCCTTCCTGTCCCCAGCAAGCCCCTACAGCCCTTTTGCCGGCTTTATGCGAGTGGGTCGGCCTCTGTGCTGTTGGGGGTAGGGGATGATGTCAGCTGCCATCGGTCCCCATTCTTCCTCATGCAATCCTGAGCTTACGCTGTCCCCGAGGAGGTTCTGGGAGGTGGGCTGCTGTGTCCGGGACGTACTTGAGCCACTTATTTAATTTTATTTATTTATAAAAACGTTTAATACCCCGCCCTTCCTGACACAGCAGCTCGGGGTGGCTTACAAAACAATAATAATAAATAAATAAATAAACAAACATTAAAACTGAATAGAACAAATGACAACAGGAGGTTATTAAAAAAAAAAAGACCTCCCACCCTAACCAACTCCTTCCCATCTCCCCCCCAAACGCCTGGCAGAACAGCCAGATCTTACAGCTTCATCAAAAAGAGGGGAGGTCCGGGGCCAGCCGGGCCTCAACTGGGAGGAAGTTCCACAGCCTTGGTGCGGCCACCGAGAACGTCCTCTCCATCGTGGCCCCCCCGGAAGACTCAGGGGCCCTTGAGGAAGTCACCCCCCAGACGACCACAGTGGCCGATCCAGGACCTGGGGGTGGGGGGGTGAGGCGGTCCCAGACGTAGGCAGGGCTTACACTGTTTAGGGCACCTTGAATGGGGCCCGGAAGACTATAGGCAGCCAGTGCAGAGATCGGAGCATCGGTGTAATATGCACTTGGTTTCTGTACATCAGGATTTAGCCAGGTTCTCAACCAGGGTCCATCAGACTCATTGCCAGGACTGGTCTTGGAATTGCGAGGCCCAGGGCAGAAATAAAATGTGGGGGCCCCTTCCCTGTGGCTCCACCCCCTTGGGAACACCCTTCAAAGGGCCCTAGAGGTGGTCGTGTTTGGGGCCTTGCTGGGACAAAGTGGGGGCCCTGTAGAAAACAGGGGGCCACTGTGGGCCCCCAAGAAGTTGAGAAAACAGCAAGGACTTGAGGTTGGCGCCCTAGGCTTCCCTGTGGTAAGGCCAGCCCATCCCATTGTAAGAGCAATACAAATCCAAGGCATGCAACCAAACCACCCCACCATTAACATCCTGGATCCCCTTCCAGGGTCTCTTTCTCTGCCCTGCGCAGCATCCTGATTCCTTTCCTTAGAGCCCCTGGCTCCGCAGACAGATGGCTCAGCCCATTTTGCCTGGAAGGGGAAAAGAGAAGATCAGCAAGGGCCAGTGCAACTGGACGATGCGCTCTCTGAATTTTCCATTCCCCTTTCAAGAAGTCTTCACCCAGTGCTCGGACAGCTCCGAACCTTAAAAGCCATCTTGGCCCGCGCTTTGTATTTCTTGTAGATACAGATGGAGACCAATTACTTTGGATGGTATCTTTTATTGGGCCAACTTCTCCAGGTGAGAGTAGGCAAACCTTTGTAGCAACCACGCTTTGCAGATACAGGGTGTGTTAGCATTGTCATTTTCAACATGACGGTTTAGAGTGGTCTGTTGTGAATGTTACCGCCTATTTATTTAGCTCCGTGCCTTCCCAGCATTCCATTTGGTGGCGCCCACTTTCATCTTGCCGAGCACGGTAACCTTTTTCATTGTAGCGTTATCCTTGGATCATTCGCACACGAGTACTTCTGCTGATGCCGGGAGCATCTGTCGGTGTCTCCGGAATGCCCGCTCTTTTTTATTTCGTATGGTGAAAATGGAGTTGATTTGATTGAGCCAGGGAAGAACGGTGCCACAAAAAATGTTATGGACGGGGGCAACAGCACCCTCCCCTTTTACATCAGATTTGGAAGGGAAGTTGGAGTCGATGACCCTCAAGATACCCGTCTAACCTATTGACCCTTATGATTACCCACCCGCGGCAAAAGCCTACGTGTCCTGATCACGCTGATGCTGCAGGAGTGGTTTCTCTTGTGAGTCGGGGCGAGGGAGATATCTAGGAAGGTATATTTTTAAAAGCACACACCTGTTTCCTTAAAGGAGAAAAAACAATGGATACTAAATATTTATTTGAGAGAGAAAGAAAAAGAAATTATAAAAAAATTTCTCTGAACAGAAAAGACATTTGTCTGCCTGAGCCAAGTCTGTTTCTCTTCCTGTTTCCCAGGGCCACCCGTTCATCGTGCAGTACAACGACGGGAACGCCGAGGTGGTCTCCATGTGGGTGTGCCGGATGCTGGAGGACAGGCGGTTGCAGCAGGGAGCTCGGTGAGCAAGAGGTGAGAGAGAAACTGGGACTTGCTGCCAGCGTCACAAGCCCCACTGCCAACGTACCTGGCGATGGTTTGCTGAGCAGTCTTTTAGAAGAGCACCTGGCGATAGAACAGCTGCTGCTTCGGCTTCTTGGGAATTCTTCACCCACGTCTTTTGTTCCTGACTGACTGAACGGCCTCCAAGAATCTCGGGCTAAACTGTGCACAGCCTTCAAAGCCGCAATAGTCTATGTAAATATATATATATATATATATATATATTTTGTTACCACGTGTACTGTATATTTCTTAGTGCCAGAGTATTTTGTAAAACTTCTAGCCTTTTGCTAGTTTAAAAATGACCTGTCACTTTTACTCAGAAGTTCCTAGGCATGTCATGTTGGCTCTCTTGGAGAGACACAAAAAGAGATGATACTTTGGGTTAAAACTGTGTGTTAAAAAAAATAAAATCACAGTTTGAAGCTAAAATTCACCATCTGTGAGAGGCAGCGAAGGCGCGGCCTCTTGAAAGAATAAAAGTGGGACCGATGGGAACGCACTTTGTCCTGACATTTTTATTGGTTGGTGCGTTACTAAATCAGTCGCCATCTGTGGCCCTACTTGGTGATGAACATTTCCGCTGCCGTACTGAAGTAGGGGACAGGGGTGTTTTAAGGGGCCCGCTCAGGAAGAGAAGGGTCTGTGCCATGGATCTGTGCCATGGATCTGTCTCCTAGCCTTTTCTGTACACCCACCTCTGTGCTTCCTTACCCGGAGCTCAGTCTCTCAGTGCTTGGGGGTAGGAACTGGATCCAGGGGCCAGAGCCCATTCCAATGGCCCATCTAGCCCAAGGTTGTGGCTACAAATAGGAATCGGGGGGGGGGGGGAGTGAACATGGGTCCCTGGCTATAATACGGACAGGTAGTGCACCTGCACTGGGACCTACACAGCCCTAGGGGGGCCTTGTGCCTTGGTGCATCTTCCCCCCCCTGCTGCTGAGGGGCAGGGAGGGGTCATCCCGTTTCCTACACCAGAACCCATGCCAATCTAACTGTGTCCTAATCTAGCCCGGTATCCCACCTTTGACACTGACCAGGTCTAAATGCTTCATAAGAGAGTGTAGGAGAAGTCGCAGACAACCGATGGATTGGTCCATCTCATTGGTGACTCAACATCTGGCAGCTCCAGAGGTTAGCAGCCACGCTGAGCACAAGGTTGTCCCTTTTGACCATGCCAGCTAATAGCTATCAACTAGGTCTTCTTCCCTGGTCTCAATTCCGTTGTTTCGTTCGATCCGATCAGAACTCAGACTGAACCGAGTTCTGATTGGACAAAACAAACCCATTCTGTGCAGGCACAAAATGGTCTGGTCAGAATTCCGATAAACGGTTCCGATCGTGCAGAAAAGTTCCAGAAAATTGGAATCGAAGTTGACCAGCCAGATGTCAACTTCTCCCATCCTCCATCCATGCAGTTAATCTTTTTGGAGACCAAGCATTGGACCAACGTCCATTGGCGATGGTTTTCAAGCTCTAATCTTTTGGGAGCCAATTGTACCCATTGACCTTGACAACAAAGAGGTAACTCTAATTTGGACAGGTGATTTAGCTGCACTGGGAGGGAAATCAGGGGCCCATTTCATCTTTGGTCCCTGGGCTCAGTTCAACCAGGCTACGCCCATGCTTGGCAACTTCCACTGGCAGAATGTTCCACAGATCAATCGTGTAGTGTTATAAAAATGCATTTCCTTTGGGTTTGTTTTAAACCCACAATGTTACCTTCATCATGGGCCCTCTGGTCTTTACATTATGAAAAAGGGTAAGTCAGGTCTGGGGAACCTTTTCCCTCCATGAGGTCACTTTGAAAATTAGTACAAGCTCCGAGGGCCACATAGAAGTGTGGGCTAGGGGTGTTTAAGGGGGCGCACTCAGGAGGAGAAGGGTCCAGCGCATGGATCTGTGTCCCTACCCTTGTGGGCAGGCCCTCCTCTCTGCTCCCTTCCCTTGAGCTCAGTCTTCCAGTGCTTGGGGGTAAGAACTGGATCCAGGGGCCAGATCCAGGGAACTGGAAAGGGGCCAAATCAAAACTAGCCACGGGCCGCATTTGGCCCCCAGGCCTGAGGTTCATCCACCCATCCACTGGGGTAAATAATCTCACTTTTCATTTTTTTACGCACCACTCTTGGTTTCATAGACCTCTGTCATCTCCTTTATAAGCACAAGAGTCCTGCTCTTTTTAGTCTCTCCTTGTAAGGAAGCCATTCCCCACCTCTCAGGATTTTTGCTGCCCTCCTCTCTCCGTTTTCTGGTTCCGTATCCTGCTTGAGATGGCAACCAGAATGGCCATGGGTTCTCATGGGTGCACACATACCGTCTGGGTCCCACTTATCTGAGGAATCGCTCATCCCCCGGGCCTTGAGCCGGCCTCTGCGGTCAGCCGGGGCCGCCCTCCCGTGTGGTAGGCAGACGGCCGCCGTGAGGAGGACGTTCTCGGTGGCCGCCTCGTTGTGGAGCTCCCTTCCAGAGGAGATTCGCCTCTGCCCAGACCTGCTCCCCTTCCGGCAGCAGTGTGAGACCTGGTGGTTACGTCAGTGGTTTGGAGGAGGAGACGGGTAGTGGGGGTTGGGATGAGGGGGTGAAGGGGGGTTGATTTAAGGGGGAAGATGTGTTGGGGGATAGGGAGAGTGATTAGATGGGAGGTCATTGGAGGTGGGGTTGGGTTGGGTTGGGGGGGGTCATATTTTAGATGTTTTTATATTGTATTTTATATGTTTTGTAAGTCGCCCTAAGCCTTCGGGGAAGGGTGGGATATAAATATAATAAATAAGTAAATACATATGGCATCTTCCTGAAAGCCCTGATGATCATACAGGTAACCCGGGGCAAAATTTGGCCTATTTTTTAAATTGTTATTATTTTATTTAGTATAATGACCATGCTACACCTTTATCCCAACGTCCGTAAACAATGGACCCAATCCACAAACGCTCAAGAGTGGTGGGTCCTGCGTTTCAATGGGGCTACTCTGGAACTACTGCTTTGTGGATTTCGGCCAACGTTTTTCAAAATACTTTTTGCAACGTCTGGTCTTTTTGCAAAAACACTGCCCTCTAAAGTGATTGCCTCACTCCCTGGGCAGACCCTGCGGTGGCACCCCGCTGGAAGTCCCGCGCTATCGGCAGGACAGTGTTCTTGGCGGCTGCACCGTCGCACTGGAATTCCCATCCGGTGGCGGTTTGCCTCAGCCCGGAACTTCTTGCCTTCCAACAAAGCTGTAATACCTGGCTTTTCCGTTTGGCCGGGGAGGGGAGTGTAGAGGGAGATAGGGGGTGATTTGTATGCACGTTAGATTTTATTGTTGAGTGTTTTTGTGGTTTTATATATATATTTGTATTTATGTATTTTTATTGAATTGATTGTTTTTATTCAATCGTAAGCTGCCCCAAGTCACTTTTGCGAGTGGGGCAGGGTAAAAATGGAAAAAAATAAAATAATTTTTTTTTTTTTTTTTTAAGTAATCCAAAGGTTGCTTTCAAACTACTAGGACATCCTTATTGCCGGGCTTGCAGTCAATAAATACCTGCGTTCGCGCCGTCCTACCACAGAAGCGGCCACCCAGGATAGTTCATTGTGGGCACCATCTAATGCAGGATTGGGACCCCTGTATGTCTCTCCTTCCCACTGCCACCTCCTAGGGTGGACAGTATGAGATTGCCCCCACTACATATTCTCCACCACTCTGGGTAATTTCAGACGTTACGAGATCATAGTCAACCACAGTGAATCCCAGTGGATTCCCTGTGGTGGCTGTGATCACGCGAACGTCTGTTTGACCACTGCCAGATGTTCACCGGTGAATCTCTGGCGGGGGGTCAAAGCTAACCTCAGCCGGCCGGAGGTCCAGAACCGTGCTTAGATTGGCCACGGTCCGGGATGGGCCAAAAGTAACGTCTGTTACTTTGACCCATCCCGGATCGTGGTCCAGACCGCGATACGGGATCGGGCGCAGCAGTCGGATTGGCCGCTGCGCCCGCCCGTCTCCCGGAGCGCGGGCAGCCGGGGAAGCGCGAGGGGGTGGGGCTGTGCGGCCGCGCGGCCCCGCCCCCCCCCCTCCCCAATCCCTCTCCAGAATCAGGCCAGCACGTCTAAAGGACAGCCGGCCTGATTCCGGTCGGTGGTTCAGCGTCTGAAATTACCCTCTGTCCCATCTAGTTTGAATCACCCCCAGTGATGGGGATTCTGCTCCCCTTGGGAAGGAGTTAGAGCAGTTTCGAAGGACCACTCCCTTGTATGGCTCCATCATCGCAACACTGTTCCTTCTTGTGTATTTGTGATTCCATATTGATGCCCTCACCCCACAGCTGCAGAGCCACCCAGGGAGCAAGGAAGGAGCTTGCAATGGCTGTGAGCAGGGCATGTTGGAGAGAGAAAAGACTGGGCAGGCATCTGCCTGGGCTGCTTTCGGCAGAGTATATCCTAGTGGAGCGGGTTGGACTAGACGCGGTCCCTTCTAACTACAATGCTATATGCTTGGAGCCTGGAGTGGCTACGCCAAGGGTGAGTGAAGAGATGGAGGCAGAACGACTTTATAGAATTAAGGGGGGGGGGGGGGGGGGCGACATGCATACACCTGAAATGACAACAGAAGTATGACGAACCGTTGCTTAAAGCATAGGCCGAGAGAGACTTGAGCACAGGGAATTCTATGGAGGGGCCGCGGCTCGAGCTGAAGGAGGGGACCCAGAAAAGTGGACACCCCCGTCCAATTTAGGGTGCCTGAAATGACCCAGTTGCATTTTGGGCACCGATGGGTGTCCTAACGCAACCCCAGAGGCTACCTGCTGACTCCCTCGCCCGTCCTCACCGCTGCCCTTGCTCCTCCTCAGGCCCTGCTCGCTCTGCTGTGGGAACCGTGGCACGCCTCCTGACTCAGCTGAGCCGTGGGCCGGGGCTACGTTGGGACAAGCAGCAGCGCAGCCAGGCGGGTGAGGCAAGCCGGGAAGCATGCAGGGGCAGGAGCTTCTTAGGGTATCCCGAAAAGTCCCTCATTTGGGGGCATCCAAGTACCTGATGGGGGTTCTCTAGGGGTGCCCAAAAATGCAGATATTACCCACCGGTAGCAAATGTGCACTCCTAGCCATGGTGACTTGGGAAGGGGGCCCCAATACAGGAGACCCATGAGTAAATGAGATGATGGGCAAGTACAGTAACCGCTTCCTTTTTCTCTTGGGTGAGTCAATGGCTTTCCGTCACGTCACCATTTTCTGCGGGCCTCACTTTCCCTGGATGTGGCATTGTTAACAGCGAGGGGAATTATCGATTGGAACCTCCACCAGCCCTAGCAGTGAGGTGGATTCTTCTCCACGTCCCGTTCTCAATTGCAAGGATGGAGCTAGGCTATGGAGAAGAGGTGGAGTTTACACCAGGGCTCGTGAGTCAGGGGGGAGGGGGCGGGGCAGGCTCCCTGAAACCGCTGTGTCCCTTGTTTCAGGAAAGAGGGTTTTTTTGAGGAAAGGAGGATTCCATCTTCTGCAAAAGGGCTCATTCCGACCTAGCTACACTTCAGCTCAACTGTAAGTCCATTGGGGCAGAGACCATCTTTTCTGTTGTATGTTTCCACAGAGCCTAGCTCACTGGGGCCCTTCCTAGTGAAATTGGAGGTAGTGGGCACTCCTCTGCAAGTAATAAAAAGTGTTAGCCTTTCAAGTAAATGTAACATGAATGCTGTATTTTTGTGACCTGCTTTTTAATGATTACTATTCAAATAACGAAGGCTTTCAAGTTAACAATCCCCTTAAAAGAAAGATGAATAATTATCATACATTCAGCGCGCTCATTTTTACTGCTGTGGATTCTGTTTAGATTTTCACAACAGACTGACTTCTCTTTAATCAATCTTTGTATTAAAAAACTTGTTATCAGAACGCCGCCATTCCTCCTTTAATTCACAGAGGTGGCTCTGGAAAAGGAGGACATTGTACCCAAGCTGGGCAACATTAGAGCAATTTAGGATGCTACGTTGGGGTTTTCCTAGTGTTCAAACTAAAATGCCACTAAAGAGCTGAAGTGGATTATAAAATATGGACAGAGCAAAAGACCCTTGTAGTGAAGAATTTCTGCTGAACGATAGCAAATCCTAAATGATACTTTGGAGGTAGTCTGGAAAATACTTTGTTTCCTTCCTTGGAGGGATCATTTATCTTGTTTTGAAGGGTAGAGATTGCAGGCATGAACTTATAGACTAAAGTTTGTCTTAATTGCTCCTATGTCACAGCTTCCCTGGCAGATAACAGCACAATGAATGAGTCGATGTGACCAATACCTTCAGGTCCTTTTTCTAAAGTGAGACAAATCTCTTTCCTTTGAGCCAACCACTCTATACACTGCTCTCCCATTTATTTATCTCCTAACAGTTCGTATTAGCTTGCTCTGGATAAAAAGTCTCTCGCTTAGATTTAGTTAAAAAGTCCATAACGGTGACCCTTTCCTGCTTTCTGTTCTCTCCAGGATATCTCCGCCCATAAAGCCATTTCTGGTGCCTGCGACTTTAATCCTCAATGCACCAACCTAAAGGACTGCAATTTGGGTCATACTTTATATGAAAGTTCATTTATCAGCAGCGTATAAAGAGTTAATAAATGATTAATAGCTGTTGTGAATAAGCAGGAGAAGTCTGCGTTTTTAGCGTGAGCCTTTGCCACGGTTATAGACAACCTGGGGGCTTCTACAGCAATCTGAAGGAATTGATTAACCATTTATTTAAGCATATATTAATCAATTATAAAGCCCTTATTAACCCTTTATAAAAGCAGGACCTATATTTATTTTATTTTATTATTTATTTATATAAATATTTACTAGCCACCCCCTCGTGCCTACGACATCTCGGGGCAGCTTAGAACATAAAAACAAACAATAATAAATCTCCTTAAAACAATTTTATAATACAAAACCCCCACATAAAAACTCTTAAAAGAATTTTTGAAATGTGTTATTAACCTTGCCGTCAAGCTGGTTAGATTTGAACAAGCTGAAAATGAGTGTGGAAGGTTGAGACGTTTCTCCTCCTTCCCCTAGATGCACGTGCACGATTTCCTTCTCCAAATCATTGAATTCACAATTTTCAAGCTCAACCAAAGAGCTGGAGTAGCTCCAGGGATACAATATGGAGCCTTTTGCATTCACGGTCTAACTCCAGCTTCTGGAGGTGATATCGTTCAACCACTGTTCTCTGGCCTCCGAAATGCCTCGGCTTGCAAGAATCAGAAGGAAAAATCATCAAGGTAGTTTTGTCTGAATCGTTGCATCAAGATAATTTTGTCCTGCAGCAGGACCCGAACTCATGGCTGGCTATAGATTGAAGTCCAGTCTTGATTTAAATCCTCCCAAATGCTGGACGATCCACCACAGCCCTCGGTAGGTTGTTATAATGCCAGAGTGCAGAACCTCAAGCCCATAGACCAAGTATCACCTGCAGAACCTTTGTTATTTAACGCCTTTCCAATTCATAAATCTGACCCACAGATTAATTGCCTGCCTTCTAGCACGCTTTCCCAAATCTTTCTCCCTAAGCTTAAGTCTCAGCCATTCCCTCTCCCCCCTTGGAAGGGCCACCAGACCTCCCCTTTAATGGGGCAATTATGAAAAATGCATGTTGCATGGCTACAGTGGGGCCAATACAGCCCTGAAACATGTATTTTTCATAAGCACCCCCTCTTAAAGAAGCGGTATGGTACTACCTCCTTGGCACATGTCCTATCTCTACCCCCTTTCCCCCTGAGCACAATCCTTTAGCCTCCACCCTCCTTTCTCCCACCCAAAATGAGCCCTTACCTGGCCACGAACTGGCAGAGTGATAGACTTCCCCCCATTCCAGTTCTTATGGGCAGCTACAGTCAGTGGAAAATCTTAGGCCACAAAGCACTTAGTCGAGAGTAGCCCCATAGGAGCTTGAGTGGGGGACTCCAAAGGAAGTAGCTGGTGGATCCCGGACTTAGTGCCTCAGCTCATGTAGCTTCATCTTCCAGTCACTCGATCTCCTTATGCCTCTGGTAAATGAATGAAAGTGCTGCCTGCCACCCAAAATCTCCTCTCTTGGTAGCCCCTTTTAGACTGTGATCAAATCACCTCTTCATCTCTCGCTCTCTTTTGCAGGAATAAATTTCTCAACAGACAGGTGTTTCTTCTCAAACAAAATGGACCTCTGTAGAAATACCAAGGACTGTGGCAGCTTTAAAACGGGTATGGCTGGGGGGGTGTGGGGGAATCTATGTGTGCTGCATGGGACAGCTGCTGACCGCCCACGCACATCGTGTAAGTGGGGGAGATTCAAACAGGCCAGGGATGGGGGGGTGCACCTACCCACACATGGTTCAGCCTGCCCCCACGCAGAGCATTCCGGATCTCCCCCCGATGCCCCGTGAGTGGGCATGACGGGCTGGTGGGGGGGGGGGTCAAGGGATATTCCGCGACGGGCATTCAGATGGGTATATGGATGTATGTGGGAGGGGTGGACCTGCAGAGGTTCAGCTCTAAAAACTGCCTGGAGGAACAATCCCTCTCCCCATACAAGTGATCCCTGAAGATACTGGATGAGGCGCAGTGGGACGGACAGTAACGCAGGGAAAGCTTTCGCCGTTGCCGCTTTGCTACATTTGTTCTACAGATTTAGCAGAGAACTCTGGTCTCTCCGGCTTTACAGGAACATTCAGTTGTAACGAGAATTATTTTTATATTCCTGCAACTAAGGTGATTGAAAAGTCCTGCTATGGGAATTTAGCCCAAAAAAGGGAGGTTTTCAATATTTCCATTTGACTTCATCTCTGCTATTAAATCTACTCAAAGAAAAGAAGAAGAATACGTGATTTTTTTCAGTAATATCCTCATCAAGCAGGTCTTGAAAAGGGACGGCTCTTCAAAAAGTTTAGTGGCATCAACTGTGTCAATCCTGCAGCTCTGAACGTCAAGATGAGATCAAACTCTGCTTGGTTGTGCACTCCAATTCTGCAAATTTTAATTCCTGCTTCCAGGAATTGGGACTGTAGTGTTACTGTCAAGTCAAATGATCGGATGGCTAGTAGTCTGAAAGTAGGGAAATATCAGAGCAAACCTAGCAACACGGCAGCCTCAAAATGGTCGTCTTTGGCCCCAATGGAAGACAAGTAGAGTTACTGAAAGAATCATAAAATATTTTTTATTATTATTATTATTTTATTTATTTTGTATATAGCACCAGCAATGGACCTGGTGCTGTACAATCAATAGTTGTAAGGGCAAGGGGGGGAGGTCCATACTCCCAAGGGGCTTACAATCTAAGAGACAAGGGAGGGAGAGACAAGAGTCCATTCATGAGGTTTAGAAATTGCAGGCGCACGTGCTTCACTTAGGGTGATTTCAGACGTTACGCGTTCCGGAGTCACCACAGTGGATTCCCAGCGGTGGTGAACCAAACAACCACCCCCTGTGGTCAATAAAGGCCCCGAACAGACGGGACGGGACCGGGACCACGGCAGGGAATCGGGCCGCTAGATCACGGCCCGGGGCGGCGCAACAGACATGACGCTGATTCCTGGCCGTGGTCAAAACACCCAGAAGGAGCCAGGGAGGGGCGGGACACAGACATGGCCGCCTGAGGGCAAAGGAAGCCAAAAGGGACACAGGGAATGCCCACACAAGGGAAACGGCAAGGGAGGGGGGAGAGGGAGAAGAGCCGCCCAGGTACCACACAGACAGCGAGGGCACAGTGGAGCACACAGCACAAACACACACGCCTGGACAGGAAAGGAAGGGGGGGGGAGACCCAGTGGGACAGACAACACACA
>QEPC01006595.1:1649262-1672264 GCA_003113815.1 Sphenodon punctatus | reverse complement strand
CCCCCATGTCTCTGGGGCCTCCCCCTTGGCCGCCCTGTGGTCGCTGTGGAGCTCTGGGAGCTCCCCTCCCCCCCCACTGTCTGTGTCCCCAACTGTGTCCTGGGAGGCCTCGGTGTCCAGAGGGGCCAGAGGGGCGGGCGGTGGTGGGAAGGCAGGTGGGCCCGGGGCCCACCCCCACCCAACCCCTCCCATATCCCCACAGGGCACCGGCAAAGAGAAAACGCAGGGGCCCTAGTGGCCCCTCCCTCTTGCCAGCAGCCTCTGCAGAGCCCTAAAGGCAGTCATGCTTGGGACCTTGTTGGCCCCAAAACAGCAAGGGCTGGGACGGTTGCCCCAGCGCTGTTTGCTGCCCTCTTACATTTGCCTTCTTGGGGTGATAAGAAGAGGGAGACTCCGCTTAGGGTCCCCGACCTGTGTGATCGTGAGCTATTTTCAAAGTTCAAGATTTAGGGGTGAGACATACCTTTATTTTGAAAGTTAAGTTATACAAGGAGGCGACGGTCTAAGTAAAAATAAGATAGAAACTAACTTTTTTGTTTGGTTGTTTGGGATTTTGTTTTGTTTTTACTGCACTTGTCTCTTTAAGAAATCCTAGCCAAGCCAGTTAAATAGGCTACTTTTTCCTGCAGCCGCAGCTCAGGGCTTCTCCCAGCTCCCTTACCCCCTTCTACCAGGAGTCTCAGAGGGGCTGGAATGCATTTTAATCTTTTCCTGCCTGGTTCTGAAGTGTGTGCTCTCCTTCCCTCCCAATATTTGGCATTTCTTTATTGAGCTGCAGTCATGAGCAGCATGAAGGGGCATCGCAAGCCACATGCTGCTTGTGGTCCATAGACTGGCGCCTCAGTGGGGAGGAGAGAATGGTCCAGATTCTCTGTTCAACTTCCAATCATCTGTTTGCTGGCACAAACCCGCCTTCCTCTGAATGAGGAACAAAGGAAATTAAGGTGCGGGGTGAAAGCAGACGTGATGCGGGTTCGCCTGGACCGGGAAACCACCCGCATGTCTATTCCCCGGCCACCCGGGAGGCAGCTGGCCTGGAATGCGTCCCCCCCGGCAGATCCCGGGCACTCATTCCAGGCTATGGATAGCCCAGGCGTGCCGCAGCAAGTCCCAACGCATAGCTTTGGCCCCGTCATCCCTGCTACAGGGTTGCTGATCGCTGGAGCCGCCCATCATGAAGGGGGCGGGGCGCTGGGGCTCCCCGCCCCACCTGGGTCGTGTCGGCGGTGAAACAGCTCTCCTGGCCGCGGCCCGTTTATTCCGTGCCACCCGCCAACCAGGGGAGTGGCTACCCATTGTTTTTTGCCCTGCCCTGGGCCAGGAAGCCTCCATGTTACACGTCTGTTTTCACCCATGCAGAGAGTCACAAGAGCCAGCGTTTGCACAGGGAAAGGATCTTCCTTTCGATACTTTGCAGCACCAACCCCTTATTTTGGAACAGTCCCACCGACGTCCTAGGGGCTTCAACGAGGCAGCTCTAGCGTCTGTGGCCAACGGCCGGGGGCTTTGGCATTTAGCTAAATTTTTTATTATGTCTCCAGTATTTCAAAATCATGACTCCTAGTTTGGCACAAGCACATCCACGGTAGAGGAAGACCCGGCACAACGAGAATTACTCCCGAGTCCCCCCTGGGCCTGCGTGATATTCCTTCCGTTTTAGGTCTGGCCACTCAGGTTGCTGTTCTCTGGGAATAATCATTTCCCTCCAGAAGAGTTCGGAACATTAGCGCTTTGCTATGGGGAGTAGGGGAAAGTCCGAACGAGGGGAGCAAGTCTCCTGCCCCGGGTGGCTGGCTGGGTGGCCTTACCCCAGGGTGACCTGGGCCCTGCAATTTTCTCTAGTTCCAGGGAACCACAGTGGCCCATTTCACCAGGGCTGAGTGTAGGCCCCAACTCCGCCCCAGCGGGTCTCCAAACCTGGCCACCTCCAGGACCCCATGGAGGGTTCTGAGGAGGAGGAAGGGCTACAGGGGAGGGGGTAGCCCACCAGGGGCCCCACATTTTATCATCATCCTGAGCCCTGTAAAATCGAACCACTCTCCACCCCTACCCCGTCTTTGATTTAAAAAACCAAACTTAATCACATACCTACACCAGCCACCCATTAACATAAGCCAGACCTGAGTCCCTGCCCTTCACACCCTTGTTAGCACACTGTCACTTGGGCTGGCTGATTACTTGTATCCAGTTACTAGAGAAGGAGTTTGCATATTGCCTACTAGTTAAACAGCTGTTTGTTGGGATTCTACAGCAGCATGAACCCTGTGGTTGAGTAGCTATGCTTTGGGGCTTCTATTCCTCACTCCAGCCTTGCGTTAACTGCTCTGGTAGCTTATTTAGAACATGAAGTAGTGGTTGCTTATTTTCTCTCTTGTGGGGCAGGATGTCGCTTGGAAGGGGAAACCGGCAAGGAAGCACAGTCAGCAGAACGATCTGCACCCTACTTGGAAGACCTTCCTCAAGGAACACTGAGTGAATCTCCTCCGTCCCTCCAGAACCAGTGCACAGGGTCAGCACAGCTGCCAAACTGAAGAATGGGACTTTCCTCTGCCCTCCAAAATCAGGAGGGGATCATGCCCCCCTCTCACCCTCTAGTCCTCGTTATACTCATGAATCCAGGACAGTAGGAGCTTTGTCGGGGGGGTTCATCATGCCTTTGACATGAAAGGCAGTTTTGCCACTGACTTCAGCAGAGAGAGGATTGCACTCTAAAGGCCCTGATCCCCCAAACCACTTACTCCAGAGTAATCCCAATGAATCCCGAATCCTGAGTCAGATCGGCTTTAGGTTTGGAAGAGAGGCCTATAATCACTGATTGTACAGCACCAGGTACATTGCTGGCACTATATAAATAAATAGTAGTATTAAGCCAAATCTAAGGTGGGTGGGATGGAACCTTTGAGTGGGAAGTATATGGGGCCATGGAACATTTGTCCTGATCCTATAACGAGGTGGGACTAGGAGGCTGAGCATTTTAAGAATGTAGTCAGTGCCAGACTGGGTCAGACCAATGATCCATCCAGCCCAACATCCTGTCTCTGACAGTGGTCATTCTCAGTCACTTGGGAGAAGTCATACCTCAGAGACCGCCTCAAGCCCCGGGTTCTTCCTCGGCCCCTGCGGTCATCGGGGAGACAGTGCCCGAGTGTCTTGGGTGTTGACCATGCAGCGGGCGTTCTCGGTGGCGCCCCACGGCTGTGGAATGTCCTCCCGTCGGAGGCCCGTCTGTCTGCAGCCCTCCCCTCTTTCCGTAGACAATGTAAGACCTGGCTGTTCTGCCTGGCCTTTGGGGAGGGGGAAGGGGGGCTGCTAGATGGGGTATTATTGCTGCTTTTGTGTATTACTGGTTTAAATTGTTTTTAGATGTTTTATGTGTTTTATTGTTGTACGCCGCCCTGAGCGGCCTGGGGCAGGAGAGGGCGGCATAAAAGTTGAATAAAATAAATAAATAATAAATAAATAAATAAATAAACTGACCTATCCTCCAAGAACAACTTCTTGGCTAATAGCCATTCATAGACCTATCCTCCAAGAACTCGTTCGATCTTGGGAGGGGGGTGAATGCCAAGGTCCAAGCTAGTGCGTCCTGGCACTGACAGTCTGAACCGGAGGAAAATCTTAGACTCATCGCACTGCGGGCTTGGAAAGGGCCATCTAGTCCAAGGCCCAGGACAAACGTTCCCTGGTCCCATGTACTTCCCAAGATCGGATTTAGCCAAGGCAGGATCTCCCCCCACTCGCGTCAGGCTGGGCCGGGCTTTGGAAACACCCAAGCGAGGAGATTCCACCAACTCGAGGGTGTTGAGACTTTTTGCAGTTTGACCCCGAGATTCCCACTTTGGGGCTATGGGAGCCGTAGGCCCCAACGCAGGCCCTGAAACATGGTTTTTTTACATAAGTGTTCCTTCCAAATTTGCATCGGTGGCCACCCTAAGTGGGCAGCTTATCCCTTCCCCCTAGTATCTAACCGCCATCCCCTCGGTCAGTCACCTTTAAACAGCTTTCCCGAGAGTGGGGATTGCCTTGAGCAGAGTAGCAAAGCCTGGCAGAACCATTTCCAAATGGGATTGAGTTTTGGCTTTTCCCCGGGGCAAAAAAAAACAACACACCACCAAAATCTTGTGGGTTTTGTAAAAAGCAAGGGGGTGGGTGGGGGGGTCTGCTCCACCAAGTCCTCGGCCTCCTGGCTTTGGCCATGGCTGGAGATTTGTCCTGACCGTGGGCTTGCTTTGCTGTTGGCTGTTTTACCTTCAGGCAAGAGTATTGCCATAAACTAGGTGTGTGCACTAAGCAGAGGATTTATGGCTTAGCCTTCCCGGCTTTTGAAAGCGCCAAGCCCGGCCTCCTGCCTGGTGCAGCTTGCTGGGATCCAGCCGAGAGAAAGTTCAAGGTTTATAAGGAGCTGGTCAGCCCAGGAGAGTTTTTTTTAATGGAAAATTGAGGGGGGGGGGGCTTTAAAAGGCGGGGGGGGGGAGCCTCTCAGCAGCTGAGCCTCCCAAGCCAGGCTGAGCTGAGAGGGGACAGGATGCGGCAGGTGAGTGACACCCTTGGGGGGGGGGGAGATGGGGCTGGGGTTCTTCTCTGGGGGGGGGCTTGATGGCTGGTTTACACACCCACCCCCAGGCAGCAGCTACAGAAGAGTGAATTGCTCGGCTCTTGCCGGCGCTGGTTTAAGCTAATCAATAAAGGCTTGTCTATCGATCGGGGAGATTTCATTTCGCCACCCGGCAGCCTCGCCAATGGAGAGGAATTCGAGGGCGGCGGCGCGGCCGGGAGCTGTTCCCTGGACCGGCTGGGATCGGGGCCTCAAGCCCAGGCGAAGTCATTGTCCCCGGGATCGCCCGGCAAGGATTTCATCCGGCTAGAGGGGGCGAGAGACGGGGACGCACCTGGCTGTTTGGCGAGCGGGGTTTCGTGCCAATTGACCCGGGGCGCTAGTGAGGAAGGGGGGGGGGGGGGGGGGGGCTTTTGTTTGTTACAGACACAGCTGGAGAGTTAGACAAAGATGCCCTTGGAGGATGGAGGGTGGGGGCCCAGCGCACGTGCCGGGCAGCTGACACTTCCATGTAGCCAACGTTCCCTCCGAGATCCCCAACGTTCCCTCCGAGATCCCCAACGTTCCGTCCCGCTGCTCCTTCCCCCAGGCCCAGAGGCGCGAGTTCCAGGTTCTTTCGAGCTCTGATCTTTCCTTAGGATATTTGGGGGGGGGGGAATAGCCAGCTAGCTCCCCGGCTCAGAGAAAGACCCGCTAAGGGAAGGGGAGGGGGGACTGTTTGACCCCACCACCCCCAGGGCTTTCCCGGTCTCCGAGTGGCTGCAGAGTCTATTTGCCTGAGCTGCTGACCTCTGGCAAACCCATCCAAGTTGATTAGCACATCAGTGCCAGGCCTGTAAACAGCCATTACTCGGATTCTTTTATCAATGTCCAGTAATTAAAATGTCACCGTTTAATTTTCAGGCCTTCTCGGAGCAATCTTTACCTAATAAAGAGTCTGATCGAAACGCTATTCTCCTCAACCCCCCCCCCCTAATATATATATATATATATATATATATATATATATATATAAACACGTGGGGCTTATATATTCGCCAAAGCCCCGCGTGGATCGATAAGAGAGAAAGGCCCGGGATTGATCTACCTCTAAAATTAAATTTATGGGGGTCATGGTTTTATATGGTACTGATACAACTGGTAAATGGGCAACGCTCGTTTCCAATAGGAGGCGTTTATTAAACTTCCACTGAATTAGACGGGGGTGATTTATGGGGCAATCTAAACCCTGCAGCCCCTCCAGGAAAGACCGAGCGAGAGAAAGAAAACGGGGTTGCTTGGGGTTTTCTCTCTCTTTTCAATAGGACAGGGATCTGTAAGTAAGTTTTAACCAGATTTTAAGACTAGTCTAGTATAGCGCGCACACACACACACACACAGACACACACGGAGGGAATCTGGAGCGACATGGGGGCGCCCGGGCATTGTCGGGATCTACAACCCCTTGCTGCTTAGATCAGTTTCACCAGGTTTTTTAATCCCCCCCCCCCAATGCTGGGCCCCTCATCCCATCCTGCAGGGCATTGCGGCAGGCGCTGGGTGGGCAGTATTTTAGGGGGCAGGGGAGAACCTCAGCCCCAGGGGCCAAATGTGACCCAAGGCTGGTTTTTACGTGGCTCCTTTCCGGTGCCTGGATCTGGCCTCTGGATCCAGTTCCTAACTCCGAGCGAGCTGGGGCTGTGGGAGCAGCGAGGAGGGCAGGCCCACAAGGAGCGCACCCTTTGCACACACTTCCTCCCATGTTTCTGCGGCCCTCGGAGCTTGTACTCCTGTTCAAAGCGGCCCCTGGAAGGGGAAAAGGTCTCCCAGCCCCGAGGTAGAGCAAAGGGGGGAGCAAGCTTCAAACCCCTGCCCGATTCTGCTGCCCCTTGTTCAATTGTTCCCAAATGATCTCTCTGGGCGCCCCCACCCCCAATGATCCGCCTCTTTTAACCCTTGCGCCCCCACCTTTCCCAGACTCCTCACTCCAGCTGGGAGCGGCCCCCCCCCCCCCCCCCCCCGCGTTCAAAGGGAGAGAAATAATAGAAATGGCCCAGACCAATCGCCCGAGAAATCCAAGCTGAGCCCCCGCCCCCAGCCCCGGGCAGGGTTTATGCTTTCCCCGCCCCAGTCTCCCAGGGGGGCCCGATCTGCCTCCGCATCCGTCTCAGCGCAACAGCTTCCCCGCCGCGCCCGCCGCGCCCCGCGATTGAAACCCACCCAAGCAGCGGGGCCCGTCGAGTCTCCCTTCTGCGCGCAGCTGGGGAGAGGCCGGAGCCGCCCGGGGGGCTGGGGCTGGGACGGGGAGGAGCCCCTTTTGGGGAGGGGACTTTGGGCCAGTGCGCTCGGGAGAGCGCAAGCCGGCGAGACGCAGCTGCCGCTCCTGGGGGGATCCCGTCCAGGGACCTGTCGGAGCGCGGATCCCTGCGCAGGAAGCCAAGAGGGGACCCCTGGGCTGGACCCTTCCGTGTCTGGGAGCGTGTCCCCTAGAACAGAAGTGACGGGGGGGGGGGGGGGGACGTGGCTCTAAATTCTACCCGGACCCTGAAGGGGGGAGAAGGGGGCAAAGTTCCTTCTCTCTCCACCTTCCGCTCCTTGATTCAATCACGGCATTTTCAGCCAAACGTCTTTAAAAAAAAAATGTTTTTAAACGAGACAAAAACGAGGCTAGCACAAATATTTAACCGGGGGGGGGGGGCAGTGTCCTATCTCCAGCGAGGGGTCTGGCTTTGCCACCCCCCTGCCCGGGCAGTGTGTGCGGAATTCAGTGGGGAGGGAGAGGGGCAGCGAGGTGGAACCTGGAGGGGATTGTAACCCACACAGCCCATCCCTCTGCTCCGGGGGCTGCGGCTGCCCCCACCCCACTTCGCTGCGGAGCAAATGTCCCCCGGGGCGCGTCTGGTTCCTTCAAGCCGACTAGCCAAGCCCACTAGGTAAGGGAAGCGCTCTCCTCCTGCCCCCCCTACCCCCCCAGCCAGGCCGCTTCCAAAGGTAGCAAACTGCCCCGCGAACGGAGCGTTGGGTGAAGCCTTTGAGTGTTAATTAGAAATTCCGTACAATTAAAACCAACACACACACACGCCTTAATTACATTTTTAATTCCGAATCCGTGTTTACACAGTAAGCGAGACGTACCTCCTGATTATCCCCAATACTCTTTTTTTTGTACTAATTATGTAAATTAAACCTAATTAACTGACAAAAAACACCGCGGTTAATTCGACTGTTAAAAGATATGGGTTTGTGAAGCGGCGCTCCTGTGAAGGAAGGAGAAAGGGGGGGGGGCAGGATCCCGAAACTACTTACTCCGGAGTAAGTGTTTGGGGGATCCGCGGCTGAGACTGGGGGCAGCGGGGGGAACCAGCTGGGCTGCAATCAGCTGGGTCAGGAGTCGAGCTGCATTTGGGTCTGGGTTTTGCTTCATTGGGGCCAACAGGAGGTTTACGATTCAATGGGCAGAGAATCCACCAACCTCCCTCCCCCCATGAGAGCTCGGCTGCGCGGGAACGGCTTGATTTCTAGGAAGCGGGTGGATCCCACCCACTAACAGGCGTGGGCCGCGATCCACCAGCCTCTTACTCCGGAGTCAGAGACTGCTGGAAACGGGTCCCCCTTGGCCTCGCTCTCCGATTGCCCAGCTCCCCCTTTTCCCAGGACCGGGTGGATGGCAATGTTGGGTTCCGATCTGGGAACGGGACATTCTCCGACCCCAGCCCTGCTCCGGATTGCGCTCCGGGCTGAGGAGGGGTTAGTTACCCGGCTTCCAGCTCCTGCTAGCAGTCCGGGCCAGGCAGCGCGGAGTCCTTACCCCCCCACCCCCAAGTCCCCCTGACTGCAGCGGAATCACCCTTCCGACCAACCTGACCCGGTTGCTTTCTGCTCTCCCCGTTCACACGTGCTGAAGCCTGGAATTCCCTTGGTCCTCGCAGCTCAAAACAGGGGCTGAAATGGGGGGGGGGGGGTTTCCTCTCTGCCCGCCCTCTGCTGTCAAAGGGCGTGGTTGCTTCCCTGTTGCACTGGGGGGGGAGGGGGGGCTGTTAAACCGGGCCTGGACCCGTCGCTTTTCTATCCTAAGTGCCCGAATCCTACCAGGGCAGGGACCCAAAGGAGGCCAGAGAGCTGATCCAACGAACAGCTGCAGCCCATACTAGGCTAGAGGGAGCAGCCCCGAGTCCGCCTGTCTCCCCAGCGCCCAATACAGGTGTGAATGTGGGGGCAGATGCGCCTCCTGGGAGGCAGGAGACAGGGAATCTCTGGCCCGTCTCTCTCTCCAGGTTCCCAAATCCTGCGGGCCAAGAGGCGGCCCCCTAGCCCAGCCTGGCTCCCTGCTCTCTCCCTTGCCTTCCCCGCCCCCAAGGAAGAGACATGACCCCCCCCCCCAATGCGGTTGGGGGGCGGCTGCCAACGGGGCCTCAGCCCAGGTTAACTCCTTCCCTCCCTCACCCCAGCCCAACAGGGTGGCAGCCTTCCACGTGGTAAGAAACAAGGGGGGGTAGAGTTTGCCCTTGGAGCCCAAAACATTTCCCCTTCGCTTTAAAACGCTGCTGCTTGCTGGGAAGCGAGCCGAGGTTGCTTTGTCCCGTCCTTGGGCCTGGGAACAAGGCACCTCCGACTCTCTGCCCAATTCACTGGAGAAAGGGGGTGTGTGTGTGTGTTAAGCCGGGTGCTTTGCTAGGGTCTAAAAACTGCCTTTCCTGCGCTGGATTTAAGCCCCAAACCGAAATTGGGGGTGGGGTGTCGGTTTTAAAAGGGTTCCCCCGTGGCTGCGAGCCGCTTACTCCGGAGTTAATCCCTACCGACATAAGCAATGGCCACGATTCACCAAAGCACTTACTCCGGAGCAGGGTGGCCACCGTTGGCAGTTTGACCGGGAGACTCCCCATAGGCCAACCTGGGAGTCTCAGGATCAGACCAAAGGCGGCCACCCTACTCCGGAGTACTCCCATTGAACCCCCGTGGGCTACTCCGGAGTAAGTAATGTGTGGATCCCAGCCTCTAATTTGAGTCCTTTAAAAGCTCCTATTAAAATAAGGCGAAGGCTGGTTGAAGGGGAGGAGGCTGGAAAGATAACTCCGGATCTTATGTAAAGGTGTTCTCTTAACTCCGTTTCCCTGTCTGTTTGCAAAGGGGGCAGGGTAATCCGTTCGGGCAGTAGTGTCTGAAAAATGCTCCCCTCTGCGTTACTTGGGGGGGGGGGGGTTCCTAACGAAATCGAGAAAGGCACCATGGCCGGGTGCTTACTCCGGAGTAGCTCCATTGAAACCCGGAGGAGCTACCTCGGACTAAGTGGCTTGGGGATCGCGGCCCAAGGACACCGAGCCGGGCCCTGCGCAATAATTGGTCACAAGGCAGAATTCAGTGGCTGCTTTAAATAATTAAAAGGCGAGGAATAATTACCGAAGCAGGCTGTAATTATGCCCGGCGGCAGCCCACTCCTAGCGCCTGTAAACTGAACCGGAAGGCTGGGGCAGGGTTACCATTAATTTGGGAGCTCACCTTCCCTAGGGGAAGTCGGGGGGACAGAACCGGGGGCAATGAAAGCCGTTTTTAGTCTGGGTTTGATTGTTGTGTCCCCCCCCCCCCAGTTAAATTCTCCTGCTTAATAAAAACCTCTTGGTCCCTAGTCCCAAATTCTGAGAAATAATCCCACCCCACCCATCCCGACTAATGTGCTAGGATTAGCATTTCGTTTTATTATTTTAAAATATATTCCCCCCCCCCCATCATATTCCTAAGAAGCGATTTCTAGCCCCAAAGCTGCTCTCAAGGACAAACCCCTCGAAGGCTGCGGTCAATCCCGAGCAATTTCCCAACAAACCTGGCTACAGCACGGTCCATATGTCGGGAGAAAGCTACCCCCCCCCGCCCCCCCTTCGCCTATTTGAAAGGGGAGCCCCCTCGCTTCACAAAAGTGATAGCTCGGGGCGATCCGCCGGCCGTTATTAACTTCTGTTTGATTAGTGTAATTGCTCAAATTTGAGCCCGGACAGTATGATTAATTACAGTTTAATTAACGTGTCCATTAAGAGCACTTAATGCTACAGAGCCTGAGGCAACAGCCTGAAGATTTGGGGGGGGGGGGGTGCTAGGGTTTTTTTTTGCTTAGAGAAATGTCCCGCTCGGCATATATAGCCCTAATATCTATCTATCTATCTATCAATTATAGACATTGCAAACCGATCCACCCCCCTCTCTGATGCAGGAGAAAACTCCCCGCTCCTGGGCGGGTTGGTGGGTTTTGAAAATGCCATTTTGAACCGTCTAGGTTAGCAGCCAAGTGTGATTAACGCCGGCGCGTTTTAGACCCTGGAAACAACCCCCCCCCTCCTTTTTCTTTTAAACTCAGCGGAAGGAACCGCGTTCAAATCCAGCCCAACCCCCCCCCCCCCGCTTTATTAATCAGGATAATTTAATTGGGGGGGGGGGTCAAAAAGGGTTTCAAAACTTTTCTCCCCTCCCAACGCCGCTTCATTTACAAAGGGCCATGATTTTTATTCATTTTTTAAAACTCGCCTCTTTTCAGCCCCATTCAAGGGAAGTAAATGAAACCATAAATATTGATCCGCTTTGGACCAGGGGCCGTAATAACCCTCGGGCTGGCTAAGGCTTTTAGCACGGGGCCGGGAGGATGGAGTTTTGTTTTATATCCTGAGGCTAAAGACGCTGCAGGTCCTTCTGATTCCTGAAAGCGCCTGCCCCTCCTGCTCGCCCCGCTCCCCCAAGAGAGGAGTATTGATCAGCTTATAAATAGTTAATCGGAGCCGGTATTTCGTTGGCAGCAGGAGAGTCTATTGCAGAAATAGATCAGCTGCTCTAAGAAAGAGGTTACCACACATCCCGCCTGCGGGATGCTAATGAGCTACACAACCCCCTTACTCCGGAGTAAGGGGGTTCTGGTTCACACGGCTACTCCGGAGTAAGGGGGTTGTGGATCCCCCGAGTCTGGGTCGTAGTGCAAAGTTTAAAAAACAATCTCTCTCTCTCTCTCTCTCTCTCTCTCTCTCACTGCTATTTCTAATTACGCCGCGGAAGATCATTAGCGCTACCCCGGGATGAGGGGCTGTCGAATTTCATGGCGTCTTTCCTTTCCAACAAGAATTGATTCGTCTCCAGCGCTGCTCGCTAAATACACCCCCCTCCCTTTTCAATCTGATAAATAATAAATCCAGACGATTTAAAATAAATAATCATAATCTAATATAATGCTGTTCTTTGAACCTTCCTCTCCAGTTATGGATGGTTGGTGTAGCCTGGCCGCGTTTGCTGCGGAGGGCAATTGGGGATCTTAGATTTCAAGGCGCGGAGCCTAGAGAATTAAAATCAGTTTGCCGAACTGCCCGACGCGGTTTCATGCCCGGGTGAAGCGATTTTAAGCAGCATTCCGGGTGCAATCCCGAAGTAGGAGTCCGCCTTCAACAAACCACTGATTTCGGAGTACCCCCCCCCCCCGTGGGTTTCCATTGGGGCTAGTTACCCCGGAGTAAGGGGTTTATGGAGCTGGTCTGCCACAAACTTTTCACAATTATTTCCCCCGCCCCAAGCTTCTGGGTTAGGTCCTCCCCCCTCCCTCCCCAAGCAGGCTTTTCAATAACCGCACCGCTAATAAACCCGCTAAGGTGGGGGTAGAAAACCCTCCAACGCCAGCGCTGTCTTGCTTATTATTAGTTATTAGTTGATGTTCCCCGGCCAGATAATCCCCCCCCCCCAGCTGATCTGCCGCCTGCTCTCCCTCTCTCTTCTATCGCGATAGTCAGAATAAAAAAAAGGGGGGGGAGCAGCGACTTCTCTTTCTTCCTCCAGCAGAGAGTAGCGCGCAGCGGCTGCGCGCCCGGGCAGGCGCAAAGTGGAACCAAACCATCTCTTACCTTCTCCAGCTGCCCGGGATTTTCCAAAGCGATTTCCCTTTCCTTCCCCCTCCTCTTCCTCCTCCTCCTCCTCCTTCTTCACCCCCCCCAGCAATCCGATTCCCCCTCCCCCCTTTTCCTTAAAGAAGCCGGTTGCGCTTTGATTGACTGGCGCCCGGACGGAGGATGATTGAGGTGGGGCAGGCTCCTGCAGGCACTTGGCGGCGATACGCGGGGGCTCCGGGGGGGTGTGCCGCCGCCGCCGCCCTAGTCTGCTAGCTGTCACTGGAGCCAGGCAGCAAGCAGCGTCTTCAGCGAAAGGATTCGGATCCTCCTTTGGATTGGGAGCAGCCATGTGGCCCCCCCGCTCAGCGCATTCCCGATCGGGAGGAGAGCGGCGAAGGGCAGGCGGCCGCTTGCTGCCCTGAACGCCCGCAGACTCCCCCAGCCCAGCCCAGCCTCGCCAGGGCTCGGCCTCCTTGACTGAGCCAATCTTTTTAGAGTCTTTTCTCTCTCTCTCTCTCTTTTTATTTTTTGGTTTGGTTCTTGGACTATTTGCCAACTCCTTCCAGGCGGGGATTGCGCGGCCAACGGTAAGGCTTTGCCCCCCTACCCCCTTGCAAATCTGCAGCCGAAATGCCTCCCTCCTCCTCCTCCTCCTCCTCCCCTTTCCCCTCTCGGTCTCGATTTCCAAATAAACAAACCGGCCCCTTCATTCAGTCCTTTGCAAACCATCCTTTTCTTTTTGGAGAGGGGGGGGGGGGGAGCCACCGCTTTTTGTAGCTTTACAAGCTCTTTTCTTGCTAGTTTGCGGGTGTCCCCAGCTGCTTGCTGGGTTTCTTTTTTTTGGGGGGGGGGGCTTTTAGGGGAGGGCAGACAATTGCTCGGATCCCACACACCTTGATCCAAATTCGGCTGCTTTCAGGTTCAGTTAGGCTTTGGGGAGGGAAGAGTCTCCGCGTCTGCCTCGAATTAGTTCCTTAACAGAATCAATTCAAATAAAAATCCATCCAAATAAACAGATTTATTTGGATAGATTTCCTCCCCTCTCAAAATGTATTCGGGTTTTCTTAAAATACTACTATTACTATTACTAATGAGAATAATAATAATAATAATAATAATAATAATAATAATAATAATTAATAATAAGAATACTCCTAATAATACTCTGTAATTGTAAAAGACCTGTTTTGTCTGACGTCCTGTGAATAATAGCCGAGCCCGATTTGGGAAGGAGGGGGGGGGGATGAGCTGAAGTTTTTATTCACATTTTGGAGGAGCAGACTTTGCTTATTTCGTGTAATTACAGTGAAAGCTGCTTAATACGGGTGATCCTTTTTAGCTAAGCTAATTTGCTTGGCTCAGAGCTCCCTTCTGCTCTTTTTACGTTGCTGGAGTCTTAACTGGTACAGTTAAGTAATCTTCCTCGCTCCTAATCTCCCGTCAAGACATTAGAAAGGGCAGCATTTCCACCCGCGCTCAACTGGGCTCCTCCAGGCTCTTTGATCAACCCTGGAGGCCCAACGTGGCTGGAGGGGGGAGACAGGAAGCAACTTGAGGTGGATTCTCTGTTTTCGTTCCAAATTCTCCAGCCCTTTTGGAAAGGTTTAAAGCCGTTCCCCCCCTTTCGCTCGCCTGTCTTGGGCGCCGAGGAAGCGGGGAATCCTTCCCCGTGTTTTCGATTCAATCCAAGTGGCACCATGTCAGGGCAGGATTAACTCGGAGCCCAGGCAAAGACAGTGAGTTTATTTAAAACAGCTCCTGCTTCAGCTAAAGTGGCAACGGCAGCTTGGCCGCCTCTTTGCTGGATCGCTCCTCTAGGGTGTAAATACCACGGCAAGCTTCTCCAATGAAACCCGGAGAGGATTCGGGGGCTGATTGTGTTTTCTTCTGCCTCTCAGCAATTCCCTAACCCCTCCCCGCTCCCCCCGATCCCTTGTCGAAGCTAAGGTGAGACCCAGACAAGAGACTTGTTTAAACTGAAATAACAGAGGAAAAACCCACAACAACTTTGCATTTAGGGGAGGCTGCCGGGAGGCGAGACCGCGCTTCAGAGGAGATTGAGGGACTAGAGAGGTTTTCTTAAATATAAATATATTTATTTAAAATGTCTGAATGTTCTATTTAAAGATGGGGAAATAATAAAAATTCCTACGAACTAATCCCTGGCGATGGGTTTGCGCAGGCAGAGGTCAACCTGAGCGCTATTTCCCCCCTGCAATCTCCCCACGGATTCGTGGCCTCTCGGTGGGCTTTTCACACTGGCAATCTTAGTTTATGTTCCTTTGCCTGATCCCCCCCGTCTCCAACCGCCAACAAACACCCGGGAAGTTGGTGCCTTGGGGGGGGGGGCGATGGGGGGAGAGTATGATGTGAGACAAAGCAACAACCAAACCCCAAGCCGCAGGAGCCGCGCTTGCCCCATCGGGGAGTTGGGTGTCAGCTGTCTCTCCACGCCCCCCCCCTAAAAATAACTTGCTAGCCGTGGCTCCTACGCTCTGGGTTATTGTCGCCTCCCGGCCAGGGGGCTGAGATCCGCTAGCCTCTCCTAGCGCTAGACGGGGGCCCCCGGCTCGGTGCGTAAAAGCCAGGAGCTCGGAGCGCAAGAAATTCTCTTCCTTTTCTCTGTATTTCTTGTCTTTTCTCGCTTCCCTTGCAGGAGGGATTTTGGGGGGGATGGAGGCGATTGCCAGTCAGATGGGAAATGGGAGAGATTCAGGCTCCTCCCCAAACTCCAAGCAAGAGCTCCAGCCCTATGCGGGTTCCCATCCCCTCAAACCCAACCAAGTGGGTGAGACCTCGCTGTACGGCGTGCCCATCGTCTCCCTGGTCATCGACGG
Organism: Sphenodon punctatus; assembly: GCA_003113815.1. Lineage (NCBI taxonomy): Eukaryota > Metazoa > Chordata > Lepidosauria > Sphenodontia > Sphenodontidae > Sphenodon > Sphenodon punctatus. Next base: position 1,657,043 of record QEPC01006595.1, on the reverse strand, counting down.
GCAGGAGCGGCTGTGCCTGGCACAAATCTCCAACACCCTGCTGAAGAACTACAGCTACAATGAGATCCACAACCGACGGGTGGCTCTGGGCATCACCTGCGTGCAGTGCACCCCGGTGCAGCTGGAGATCCTGCGGCGGGCAGGGGCCATGCCCATCTCCTCCCGGCGCTGCGGCATGATCACCAAGCGGGAGGCGGAGCGGCTTTGCAAGTCCTTCCTCGGGGAGCACAAGCCGCCCAAGCTGCCGGAGAACTTCGCCTTCGACGTGGTGCACGAGTGCGCCTGGGGCTCGAGGGGCAGCTTCATCCCGGCGCGCTACAACAGCTCGCGGGCCAAGTGCATCAAGTGCAGCTACTGCAGCCTCTACTTCTCGCCCAACAAGTTCATCTTCCACTCGCACCGCACCCCGGAGTCCAAGTACACCCAGCCCGACGCCGCCAACTTCAACTCCTGGCGCCGCCACCTCAAGCTCAGTGACAAGACGGCCACCGAGGAGCTCGGCCACGCCTGGGAAGACGTCAAGGCCATGTTCAACGGGGGCACCCGCAAGCGGACCTTCTCCCTGCACGGGGGAGGCCACGGAAGGGCATCGCCCGGCTCCAAGGGCAGCCTGCACCCGCCGCCCGCCGCCGTCGGGGGTGACCCGGCCCCAGTGCACAAGAGCCTGCGCTGCAGCGGCGGCGGCGGCGGGGCGGAGGAGCAGGTGGGGGAGCGGGGCAGCTTGGCGCACGTCGGGGCGCACATCGGGGCTGGCCCAGGTCGCAGCTACCCGGTCATCCCGGTGCCCAGCAAGGGCTTTGGCATGCTCCAGAAGCTGCCTCCCCCGCTCTTCCCGCATCCCTACGCCTTCCCGGCCGCCGCCTTCGGGCTCTGCCCCAAGAAACAGGAGGACACAGAACCGGGCAAGGGGGCAGCGCTGCCGCCGGGCATGTTCTGGGGTCCCCCGCATCATCCGCACCCCCAGCCCCCACCGCACCCCCAGTCGCACCCCCAGCCGCAGCCCCCCACTACCGTGGGGGCCAAGGAGAGCGGCCCCACCGCCACCGCCCTTTACCCCTCCTTCCCCATGTTCTGGCCGGCGGCGGGCAGCCTCCCCGTGCCCCCCTACCCAGCCCAGAGCCAGGCGAAGGCAGCTGCCACTGCCGTGGTGGTGGCAGCGGCGGCTGCGGCAGCAGCGGCCGCGGCGTCGGGGGAGCTGTCGGGCTCCGAGCCCTCGGGCAGCGGGCGGAGCAGCGCCACCCCGCCCCAGGAGGGCACTGACGAGGGCGAGCGCTCCGGGGACGAAGCCCTGCTGCCCCCGCCCCCGCTGCCCCCCCTGCCCAGGAAGGGCAGCTACCTCTCCGCCTTCCGCCCGGTGGTGAAGGACGCTGAGAGCATCGCCAAGCTCTACGGGGCGCGGGGCTGCCCCCTCTCCCCGGACCTGCTCAGCGAGGGCAGCTCCAGCTACCGCTCCCTCTCCCCGGGGGGAGCCGACACCGCCGCCGAGGAGGAGGACGAGGAGGACGAGGAGCCCGACGTCGACGTGGAGTCCCACCGCTTCCCCGACGACGGGGAGGAAGCCGAGGAGCCGCAGCCCATCCATCCCGGAGCCCAGGGGTCTCCAGCCCCCGCTCCCGACGGACCTGGGGGGGACAAAGCCACCGAGGAAGAAGAGAGGCCGCCTCAGCCGCAGCCAGAGGGCAGCCCCGAGAGGAGCAGCAGCAGCAGAGGCGGCTACGAGGTGGGGCAGGGCACGGGGCAGGGACCCCTCTGGGCACCAGACTTCTACCCCTCCCCAACCCAGAGGTCCTGGGAGGAGGGGGGTGTAGCCACGTGGACACCTTCCCCCTGCCAGTCGCATCCCCAAATATCCCCCTGGGGGCCATTGGTAGGGATGGCGAGAGTGTGGGACTATGGGCACTGACTCCGGAGTACGTCTGCCCTCAGTGAGTCTACTCCGGAGTCAGTGGCTGCTGGAGAAGTGGGAACCGAAGAAGGGCCAAGGGAGCCGGGGTGTGTGTGTGTAATCAAGAGGAGCGGGGCAGCTGTACAGGGTAGACTCAACTACCGTGCACACACACACACACACACACACACACACGTTCCCCCCGCCCCCTCCAAGCTGGACTCCTGAATCCAGTGCTGGGGGAAAGCACAAGGCAAGGAGGGTACCTGCCCTCCTCCCTCTCTGGGCTCCTAGCAAGGAGGCCTCTTTAGGGGTACGATCCCCCCCTTTGGGGACCGGAGTTTCTGCCCCTCTGGGGTTCTCTGGCTACGAGTCATTCAAAACCACTTACTCCGGAGTAGATGGAAGCCCTGCTCTACTCCGAAGCAAGTGGCTGACGGCGCTTCTCTCTTGGAGTTAAAAAGTTGGAGCAGTCTGGGCCAAACTCCTCCGGCTTTTCCCCAGGTGGGGTCGAAGCCGGATCCTGCCCCCCCCCGTCCGTTTGCATCCAGCTCCCAAGGAGACCCCCCCAATCATTAACCCGATCAGCAGAGATCGCTTTTCATGCTTTGGGGGGGAATTGCTTGGAATTGGGGGGGGGGTTTGGGTTGGGGGGGCTGCTGGAGGGGGGCTCCCCGGCTTTGAAATCCTCTCCTGCTCCGCGCTTGCATTTTTAATAGAGGCAATTTTCTCCAGAGCAGGAAATAATGACACCTAATAAAAGCGAGACTCTCCATCTCGGCAGCAAGCCCAAATCGCCCCCCCCCCCCTATTTATTTTATTTTATTTTTGCAAAAAGAGCATCCGTAGAAATTGTACCTGATTGTTTGGGTGTGTGTGTGTGTGTTTTCCTCCTCACCCCGATTTTTTTGGGGGGGAGGGACACAAGACCGTGGCTAATTGCATTTCACTCTCTCCTTTCCTCTTGCTTTGTGTAGGGCTACGGGCCGGACAGAGAGGAGCCTTTGCCGGGGCTGAAGAGCAGTGGAGGCGGCTCGCTGGGCGCTCCCACCGGCTACCTGGGCACCCCCGAGGCCAACGGTAACCGGCAGCGCTTCGCTTCCAAGGGAATCCCTCGGGTCGGGGGCCTGGAAAACTTTTAAGGGGGGGGGGGGAGTCATCTCAGTCCAAAGCTAGAAATAGTCCCGCGACGCTAATAATTCCCATTCATGAATTTCCCATATTCCTGTGGATTAATGACTTTTCTATTCATTTCCAACCATTGCTTGTCTATATTTAAAAACAAAAACCAATTGAAAGTGTAAACGGTTTTGGCCTTGCCTATAAATTTGTTTCAATTTCCCCCTCGCTCTCTAAAAAGCCACTTACTCCGGAGTAGCCCGCGCTGGGCTTCCATGGGGCACTACTCCGGAGTAAGTGACTCGAAGGCCTTGGTTCTTTTCCAATCTGCTTCTAGCAAAGCCCCCCCACCCCTTTTCTACCGAAGCGCAGCTGCAAAATAAATGCACACGTTCAAAAATGGAAAGCAAGCCTTGCATTTGAAATCAGAAATGTAGGGATTCGTTGGAAGCCAATGTGTTGGTATTCAACTGCTGTTCCTTGTTGCTATTCACCCCTGAAGAGTGTGTGTGTGTATTTTGGTATTCGGCTGCCATTCCTTGTTGCTATTTAGTATTTACCTCTGAAGTGAAGTGTGTGTGTGTGTGTGCAGAGTGTGTGTGTGTGTGTGTGTGTGTGTTTAGGTGTGTGTGTGTGTGTGTGTGTGTAGGTGTGCATGCCTCTGCCTCTCTCTCTCTGCAGAATACACCTTTAGCTAAATCTCCGCCCAGAGCAAGCTACTTTCCAACGGCAAGGCGATTAGGAAATCCCCTAAGCAGGCTTTAATAAGGGACTTTGTCCTTAATTATGTAATTAAGGATATATTAGGATCATACCTTCGTTGCTTATGGCTGAAAATCGGTTTATTCTCTTTAAGAGCAAGAGAAAGACGACAATCACTCGGCAGCAGAGGACTTAGAGGCCAGGAAATCCTATCAAGACCAAAGGACTGTCGCCCAGCCTAGCCCTGTCAGTATCGACCGAGGTAAGGACTCCGCCTCAGGCCTCTGGGTTTTTGCAAAAGAATTAGATTTTAAATTCTCTCATCCCCCCCCCCCCCCAATCCGCAGAGCCCACAAACATCGCCCCTCCCAATAATCTCCCACTTAAACATAGCGACGGGTTTGTTTTGACACCGCGATTTCTTTTCATCCCAGAAAAAGAAAAAGGTTTAAATCACCATTAAAAGGTTCTGTCCCCTACAGCTTTGGCCAAATGAATATTGAAATAACTCGGGCGAATCACAAATCAAATGTGAGCTTGCTACATGAATCAAATCCGGATCCCAGTGTGTCTCTCCCCCGTTGCCTCTTCCCTGGACTTGTAAATCCCTCGAGGGCAGGGACCCTGGCTCGGATTGACGATTTGCTCAGCGTCAGGTACCTGGTCCTCGCTTCTGAGGAAGCAATAACAGGATTGGAGCTTTGATTTCTTTTGGGGCCAGACACCTAGGAGCCGAAGTTTCTAAATCCTTGCTAGGAATCCTCTTGTTTTCCAAGCGTTTAGGAAAAGGTTCTCTGCCCCGAGGGGGCGTAAAGTTCAATCTCTATTTAATGCAAAATGACTTTAAATGACCCATGACCCCCCCCCCCTCCCAGGTGTTTTATAATGTGTGGTGTCTCTAGCTTGGTTTGTTGTTGTTCTTAAACGAAACTGTTTGACTCATGCCATAGTTTGTAGATTTAGAAACAGGCCCTGATCCACCCCCTATTTACTGCGGAGTAAATGGGGGGGGGGGGGGAGGGGATCGCGGCCCCAGGCTGTCTAGACCAGGGGAGCCTTCAGTTGCTGTCGGGGTAACTAACCACCTTTCCACCTTGGTCCCCTCTCCTGTCCAGCAGGTGAGGACGCGCTCAGCATTGACGTCACGGGGACCCCCCTCCTGGAGAAAGACATTGTAAATCTGGCAAGAGGTGAGGGTTTGGGGGGGCTAATCCATCACCATCCCAGCGGCCCCCTGGCAGATTGGGACTGATCTGCTCCATTCCCCCCCCCCTCCCAGGGGAATCTCTGAGTCTGTACGGTGTGTGGTTGGCAGAAGAGGGGATTTTGGGGAGGGGGGTTGAGTTGATTTTTCAACAAAGGCATCAAGATTTGACAGAGGGGAAAGGGGGCAGGGGTCCTGATGCCCCCAAGGAACCTATCCTGGCAACCGCTGAAGTGACTCCATATTAAGGAACCAGAGTCACGCTCCTTCCCCGTGGAAACGTCTCAGCAGGCTCAGTTTGCAAGAAGGGAGTGTGGCTAACGGCTTTAACTCGCCCCATCACTCCGCTCCTCCTTTTCGTTCCATGCAATACATTGACCGCCTTGCCCAAACAACTTACTTCGGAGTAAGTCCTACAGGCTTCAATGGGACTACTCCGGAGTAACGGAATTGTGCCTAGGTAAACGGGCATTCAGCGTGGCAAGAGAAGAGATGGGAAGGCGTAGGGAAAGAGGAGAGGGGGTGTTTCCCAGCTACCCCCATCCCAATCCAATGACAAACCCCGCTGGCCTGTGCACATAACTGGGGTGAGATTTGTGCCTAACGCGGGCGCGTAAATTATCGTGTGTCTAGGCGGATCCGCGTTTGGAAAAGCTCTAGAGGCCAGAAATGCCCTTTTTTGGGGGGTGGGGGGGTGGGGTGTGTCAGGCTGCGGGAGAATTTCTTGCGGTAAATCCGCGCGTCCCTCTCTCCATTCCTCAGCTGAGAGTCGGGCATGGCCCGGCAGAGACTCAGAAATCCGGATTGGGCAAATGGGGGGCGGGGGGGGGGGCAAACGTGGGGACCCTGGCAACCTCCCCTCTGGAGACCCAGCCCGCTTTGCGGGGGGGGGGGGGCTGGATTTGCTCAGGTCTCGTTTGGTTTCGATTTTAACCCCCCCACCCCCGAAACCAAAGCCAAGCGCAGCTCCCAGAACCTCCCGCCTGTTTGGAAACGGCTTGGCCTTCAAAGAACGTTGTATGGATCAAAGAGAGAGAAGTTTAATTTCGGCTTCCTTGACTGCAGCTCTGTTTAGTTGCTTAACACAGGGGTGGGTGGGTGTAAATGTGATACACAAATATACAAAGAACCGTCTGCAGAAGGCGACGTAGCTATTTCCAAACTAGGAGTGAAACGGGGGTTCAGGAAATCGAGCTCGTTTAAAAAAACCAACTATAAATATATAAACAGTTTATATTTAATATAAATATATAAATTTGTTTTTAAATGGAGACAATAACTCTGCATATTTTTAACAGTGTCCAGCAGTGATTAACTCTTGTGCCGGATGTAACGCTATTAAATAAAACGCTTTTTCCAGATAGAAAGTGCGCTCTCTCTCTCATTTGAGATTCTGTTTTTAAAACAGATGAGTTGCAGAAACTGCTGGTGGAGCAAATGGATCTCAGGAAGAAACTGGAAAGGGAATTTCAAAGTCTCAAAGGTACCTGGGACCCCTCCGCCTTCCCTGGGTCGCGCTGATGTTCTATTGGAGCTCGGAGGTCCATGCGCCACAAAGCACTTACTCCGGAGTAGTCTGCTCCGGAGTAAGTGGTTTGTGGAACGTGGGCTTAAAGGCAGAGAGCTTTTCTTTCTTTCTTTCTTTCTTTCTTTCTTTTAAATCAAATCTTTGGACGCTTGCTCCACTGGTTCCCTGCAGCTCTGAAGCAAGAATAAACTAAAATGTTGCCTCTAACCCCAAATCCAATCCCGTTTCCTCCCGGCTTTAGAGGGGTGGCTGAGCTCCCGGGACCCCACTCCCGACTCTTCTCCCTCAAGGCTGCTTTCTTCCTTCCTTCCACACAGACAATTTCCAGGATCAGATGAAGAGAGAATTAGCCTACAGGGAAGAGATGGTCCAGCAGCTGCAGATTGTGAGAGGTAAGACTCGGCTCAGGTGAGGGAGGGCTTTGCCGGCAGAGAGAGCGAGCGAGCGAGCCAGCGAGCTCCCTGCTGCACTGGGAGCTCATTTCAATGGAAAGGGAATTTTAACCTTCTTTTATTTATTTCTTGAATCTCCCTCCCTCCCCCTTTCTTTTTCTTTCCCCCTTTCTCCTCTGATTAGCCTCGGAATTGCCGAGCCAAGCCCCCGTTGAAGGGCTCGGAGGCATCATTACAGAGGAGTGATTGAACTCCTTATCGCTGCAATTTCCATGGTTTCTAAATTAAAAACCGAGGCGTAAAATTACCTGGGAAGTAATGCCCAAGTTTGCTTTAATTTTGGTGGGCTCCATCTGCCCGGAGAGCCTGCCTCTCCGGCGGCCCCCTCCCCCCGACGGCAGCCGGGGTCCCAAGCGCTGCCTTTGTCTGTTTCTTCCTTTTCAAAAATATTTAAACCAACCCGAGCGCCGTGATGCAGCAGCCTGTCTCTCTCCCCCAGACACTCTATGCAACGAGCTGGACCAGGAGAGGAAAGCCCGCTACGCCATCCAGCAGAAACTCAAAGGTGACCCCCCCAGGCCTTTATACACACTTACTGGGAGAGGCTCCTCCTGGCTATTGGGAGACAGACCGTTCTCGGTTCCACCGGAGTAGCCACAAGGCATTTACTCCGAAGTAGCATCCGTTGGGGGGGGCGGGCTCGGGATATTGGGCTTGTGGTTACTCCCCTGGTTTGTGGAGACTGGCCTTCTCCGGATTAAGGCGTTCCTGGGCTCTCTGGTGGTTTGTTGGGACTGAGTAACTCGGGAGTAAGGGGCTATATCCGGGTGGTTTCTGGAGATTGGACTAAGTGGTTTGCAGAGCCTGGGCTACTCCGGAGTAAGTGGTTTGTGGTTCCTCCCAGAGTAGTTGGGTTGTGGAGACTGGGCTACTCCGGAGTAAGTGGTTTGT
>QEPC01006595.1:1610134-1648745 GCA_003113815.1 Sphenodon punctatus | reverse complement strand
GGGAAGCCCGGTTGTTAAGCGGGTTCATGGTCTCAGGAATAACCGGTCTCCCCTTTTCTCCCAGAGGCCCACGACGCGCTCCATCACTTCTCCTGCAAGATGCTGACTCCCCGCCACTGCACCGGGAACTGCTCTTTCAAACCTCCTTTGCTGCCCCAGTGAGCCCCCGGCCCCCCACCCTCCCTTCCAGGGGCTCGGCCAGCTTCCTAAAGCCATCGCTGCTTCAGCTCCGTGCGCCCCGCCGCCAGACACGACAAGCCATTTCTCAAGACAAGCAAGGAGCCCCCCCTCCGCTCCCTTCTCCGTGTAAATAGGCCCCCAGCCCGTACTCCGAATTGTACATAGCGGCTGCGATTGGGGGGGGGGCGGACCAGACTAAGGGACCCAGATTTGGGGACTAGGACCCATGCAAGAGTTGCCGGCTGTGCTCAGTGTCCGTCCGTCCGTCCACTTCTTTCGACGCTTGTCCAGACGGGGGGAACAAAACCGAACTTACCAAGCAACCAAGTGGCTACGTGCAATGGATCTAGAAACTGTCCTGTGAATTCTCTTGGACCAGTATGTGGTGCATTTTCTTGATTTCCGATGTCTTATTTATTTGCCCCTTCTCACCTGCGGCAACCCCCGTGTAAATGGATCGATGTAACAGCACTTTAAACTAAGAATAATAATAATAATCATAACAATAAAAAAGAGGGCGGTTTGCGATGTGTGAGATTCAAGGGGGGGGGGGGAAGCCCCAGAGAGAAGCCTTCGTCAGTGATTTTTTGGGGGAGGGGGAAGGTGTTTAAAAAATAAAATAAAAGTGACGTTATTAAAAATACAAACTCAAAACACATCCGAAGGGCACGTGGTTTGGGCTGAAACCAGAGTTCTTGAGCTGGAAGAAAGAAGAACCGGAAAATTTTCGTCTCCCAAAAGATTTCGAAGTGACTCCGGGTTTGGAAAAAGCAATCGAATTAGAAGTGAGTGTCCAAGGCCGGGATTCATCACCCACTTACTCCGGTGTAGTTTACACCGGAGTAAGTGGTTGTTGGATCGTGGGGTAAGCGTCACAGCTAGCTCTCCAACTGCAGGCACCCCCGGCCGGACCCAAGGGCGGTAAGTCGGTCTCTATTTACACCGGTTTAGGAAGTGAAAAGTCTTGCATTCGCCCCTCCTAACAGCCCGGATTCTCCTGGGGAACCAGCCGTGCCCCCTGCCCGCCGGCCTCTCCCAGAGCCTTGAGGGGGCGATGAGCCGCGCGTCCTTGGGAAACCCTCACTCCGCCTGCCCCGCTTTGCAGCTGCTGGGCCCCAGGAAAGACTTTCCGTTTCAGAAATGAAAAAGGGGGAAAACCTGTGGATTGCAAAGACCCTCCCACCTTCTAGTAGGGTGGCCCCCTAGACCAATGTTTATAATGAAAAATACATGTTGCAGGGCCCTGCACTGGCACCTTAGGGCCCTGAAACATGTATTTTTAATGAGGGTTCCTTAAAAATTGGCGGAGGTGGCAACTCTACTCTCTATTCTCGGGCGCAGCCCTCCGTGGGAGCTGTGCCACGAATTCAATGGCTGCAGACTGTCCCTGGGTTGTCCAGCCTGGAGCAGAGCAGAAAGCAGAGGCCCCTGCAGCAACGGAGCCCCTCCAAACGTATCCCCCTGCTGCCCCAGCTCTGGGGTTTACACTGCAGCTGAGATCCGGATTGCTCCCCCCAATCCCCACCCCACCTGCTGTGCTGGATTGCAAGGGGATTTCCCTCCCCCCCCCAAAACCAAAGCCCTGCAGACCGTGGAGCTCAGCTGCTTCCCTGCCAGGGTGAACGCTGGGCTTGTCGGAGGGCCCTGGAGGGATGGGGTGGGGGGCATAGGGCGCTCTCTCAGAATGACTATTGAATGGGGGGGTGGAGGGGGGGTTTGGTTTGTTCATGGCTTTTTTGTGAGCTGCCCCTGCTCTGTGAGCAGGAGGGGGGCGGGGTAGAAAAATAGTAAAATAAATAAATCAATAAAATAAATAAATCTCCCCCCTCCCCCCCCAGTACAGAGCAGAGTGCCCACCTATGCAATTTTTAAAGGAATGCTTATGAAAAATATATTTTGTGTAAGTGTTCCTTAAAAAATAGGTGGCACCCCTAATAGTCCAGAGTGTATGATCTGAGACACACACTGAACCGTCTTTTCTAGGGGGGGGGGGGCAAACTGTCTGCTCTGTAGCAAAGGAGATTGGGAGCAGCTCAGTCCAGAAAGGCATTCTGTCCTGAGACAGAACCTTCGCCCCTCCAGAACCCTAGGGGGCGCTGCTGTCTGTCCTTTGGAGATGGGCCTCTCTGGCTGGAGTGGGGGGAACTGGGGGCAGAGACAACCCAAAAGGGCAACCAAAGAGGCCAAGAGCTTTGAATGGGGGTGTGGGCAGGCAGGCGTCCCCTCCCCATGCTGGACTCTGTTGAAAGAGGGGACCTGCTCTCCTGGAGTATTTACTGGGCTGGGGGTGTCTCTGGGGTTCACCTGCCCTGTTAGCCCTTCTGCAGGGCAAGAGAATGGGGGGCACCCAGCAACTGCTGCATCTCCTTGCAAAGCTGCTCCTCCTCCTCCTCCTCTGGAGTGGAGCCAGGCACTCATTAATGCCCATTTATATGCTCGTTCTTCACACATGAAAGTAGAACGTTAATGAGCTCAGAGAGTGAGGTTTTTTGAAGGTAGCTTGCACACCTATTAGCCCTAACTACCTGTTTTCATCCCTGAATTAACCTAACAAGAAAGAAGGGCATGTGGGAGAGCAGGACCAGATGCAAGCGAGGCTTTGATGGGTCAGGAAGGCCTCCAGTGGCCAAGGCAGAGGGGAAGAGGCCAGGGAGCAGCAAAGAAACCTTTGTTTTGGAGGACGTGCCTCAAAGCAGGAGACAGAGCCAGTCTCTGGGGAGGGGAATGAATTATTATTTAATTCAATTTATTAATTTTTTATTTTTATTATTATTTATTATTTATTTTATTTACAAAAAAGCAACACATACATACACCATATCCCCCCCCCCCCCGCAACTCTTCCATTCTGCCAACCATCCATCAGCCTCCATCACCTCCTGAAGCTCTCACTCCGGCAACCCCCTGCCCCCTTCTGCCGTACTTCGTACACCTCATAGCCTTTCCCCTGTACCCGTCCCCCAAGGCAAGGGAGGGGGAAACAAATCCTTGTTCTGCAGTTTGATGGATGCGACTCTTCTGCATTTCCCATGTCCAGAGGAGGGACGTGCAGAATGCCACGTGTCCAGACTTCAAAGAAACCCCAATAACGGAGCCTTTGCCAAACCTGGGGGAGAACTGATGTGATCTCCTTTGCGGTGGAGGAGCCACCCCAGCGATCCTCATTCTTGTCCCAAAGGCTGCAGCGCGTGGGCTGGTATCTGACCAGATTCCCATCTCACGCCCTGATTCCCACTACCTTGTTGCCAAAGACCGGCGAGGACATCTTGAACTCCCAGAAGTGCTGCCCTTCTGTCAGTTCCTTATTCCCATGGATGGTGGTAGGGCTAGTGCTGAAACTTGGTGTGTTTTTTCCCCCCTCTTGATTCTCATGGAGAATCAAACTTCTCCAAAGAAACTGAGAAGAAAAAAAAAAAACAAGAACCAAGAAAAGCCCCAATCTTGACAATTTCTCATCAAGATTTGTTCTTGATTTAACCTCCCCCAAAACATAGGTGACTCATGGATTATAGTATGTACCATTGACTGGGTCAGACCAATGGCCCATCCAGCCCAGTATCTTGTCTCCGACAGTGACCAGCCTCACTTGCTTCAGGGGAATATGCAGCAGCTTACAGTGGAGTAATCCATTTCCTGCCATCGTCTCCCAGCTCCCAATAACCAAGGGCCTTGTACCCCTGACCAGCCCAAACGGTAGCCATAATTCCCCCAATCCCACTTTGAAAACAGTGATGCTACTGCCTTATACAACATCCTGTGGCAAGGAATTCCACAGATTTATTGAATGCTAGGTGGAAAAGCATCTCTTTTTATTTGTTTTAAATCTACTGTCTATCCATTTCATGGTGTGACCCCTGGCTCTGCCATTTAAAAAAAAGGCCACTAGCGCTCCCTGATCAGTGCTGTCCCCCAATTTCAGTGCAGTGACTTCTGCCCAATTCACCTTACACCTTATAGAAGCATTTGGCTCTAGTGAGACTCATAGGCTGCGAACCAAAAGTCACTTTGGGCTTCAGTGGGATGGGACCGCTCTGGAGTATGTAGTGTCTGGATCGCAGCCACAGTCTATAAACAATGAGGTTGAGTTTATTTATTCAGGGCTATAAACAATGAAGTCATAAACGCCATTTCCTTTTTTCGTCTTGTTCTTGGTCAAACCACATCCTCTTTGTTTTTCTCAGCATTCTCGATAATTGCCCCATGATTATGGAGCCCCCTCCCCTTGGAGGTCTGCCTAAACCCGAGCCTGTTCATCTTCTGGAAAAGATGTAAGACCTTTCTGTTTGGCCAGACTTTTGGCAGGCTGGGATAGGGTGGGACAGGATTGGGTGGGCGTGTGTGTAGGGGTGGGTTGGGATGGGGTATTAAGGGGATTTAAAAAATTGATTTAAATGGCCTTTTATTCCGGTTTTTTAATTAATGTAAGCCGCTCTGAGCCTCTGCAGGAAGGGCGGCATAGAAATGTAACTAGCTAACTAGTTACCCCCTGATTGTGGGGGTTTGCCCTCCTATAGCCCAGCAGGTTCAGAGTCTGGGGGTGGTGTTGGACGCGGATCTCCGCCTGGAGCGACAGGTGGAGGGGGTGGCGAAGGCCGCCTTCCACCAGTTGTATCTGGTGCGGAGGCTGCGTCCATACATCTCCAGGCCGGACCTGGCTTCCCTCATCCATGCCTTCGTCACCTCAAGGCTGGACTGCTGCAACGCGCGCTGCGTGGGGCTGCCCTTGTACCTGGTTCAGAGGCTGCAGCTAGTGCAGAATGGGTGGCCCGGCTCCTGATGGGGATGGGTTATCGGGAGCGTATAACACCTGTGCTCCGGACTCTGCACTGGTTGCCAATAGCGTGCCGAGCCAGGTTCAAGGTTTTGGTGTTGATCTACAGGGCTCTTCACGGTCTGGGCCCCTCGTACCTCAGGGACCACCTTGCCCTCCGCGCCCCAGAGCAGCTCCTTTGGTCTTCCGGGGGTGCCTTCTTGGAGGTCCCCCATGTTAAGCGGGGGGCCACAATGGAGAGGCCATTCTCAGTAGCCGGGCTGCGCCTTTGGAACTCCCTCCCGGAGGAAGCTTGCCTGGCCCCAAGCCTGTTGACATTCCGGCGGGCTTGTAAAACCTGGCTGTTCGCCCAGGCCTTTGGGGAGGGGGGAGGGAGGATAGGGTTTTAAGCTCTTCCCTGCCCTTATTTTATTTTATTTTTATTTATTCGCCTACCCTTGTGATGTTTTAAATTGTGTGATGTTTTTAAAAAATGTTTTTATGAATGTTTTATTTAGCTGTACGTCACCCCAGGAGGCCGTAGGCATATGGGGCCACTCATAAATGCTTTAAATAAATAAATAAAAATAAATAAACTAACTAACCAAATAAATAAATAAATACATTAATTAAATTAAATGTCTACTTATATGAAGAGTATTAGTTTTGTGCCACAGCCCAGACAATGGTGTTATGGGACAGTAAATAATCCTCCCCCAATTAATCCGCAATCAGCATCAACAGGAATCCTGGGCCTGGGATTTCGTTACATACCTTTATGTTCCCCAAACTCGACACCAACGTCAACCCTTCATTTATGACCCAAGTAAAGTGAGCTGGTCATTCCAAACAGGTGTGTGCCGAAGGTGATGGACACTCTGGGTGATTTCAGACGTGACGGGGCGCCTCTTGGCCCCGTCAAGGAATCACCTTTTGAATCCCCACGTAACGGCCCATCAACAGACGAGCTGGCTGATTCCGGCGGGGAATCTGGGGAGGAGGCGGGGCTGCGCGGCGCAACGTGCGGCCGCACAGCCCCGCCCCCCCATGCTTCCTGGGCCGCCCACCCTCTGGGAGACGGATGGGTGCAGCGGCCAATCTGGCTGCTGCGCCTGATTCTGTCCTGGGGTCTGGGCCACGGCCCGGAATTGGCAGTGGTAACGGACATTACCGGCCACCAATTCCAGGTCGTGGTTCAATTAACCACGCTTTCGGAGATAGTGCCCGGACCATCCTCGAAAGCGTGGTTATTTTGCTCCCCGCCGGTGGTTCACCATGGTGAACATCTGGCGGCGAGCAACCAGATGTTACGCGACCATCCGCCACCACAGGGGATTGTCCGTGGTTGACTGTGATCGTGTAACGTCTGAAAATACCCTCTGTGTCTGTTTATCACTTGGATAGCGTGCGTGGGGACAGGGTGCTGACTTTAAGGAACATCGGACTCCAGATTTTTGTAGCGAAGACCGGTGCCTCTAGCCTAGTCCATCCTGTCTTTGACAATGGCTTCGAAACGAGAAGAAAGTGCAGGAGAAACCACGGGGCAATGTAACAACTGAGTTATCCAGTGTAAATCACTCCCAACTTTCAGGATTCCCAGAGATTTTTAGGGACACTCTGACTGTGGGGTTTCAATAAGATTCCCCAATAAATAAGATTCTTTCCTCCATCATTTTTCTATATCCCTTTTCCCTCTGAGCCTAGTTGCCATCACAGTTTCCCATAGCAGTGAGTTCCACAAGTCAGTCCTGCACTGAGTAAAAAAAATAAATACTTCTGTTGCTTGTTGTATGGTGCCTTTGGTGAGTAAATTGTACTGAAGCTCAGGGACTAAGCTCTGGGGTCCTGCTTTCCTGTCACACAAGGTGTTTTGTCAGATGATCTCCATAACTTTTGGGCAGTCCTGGCTAAGAGGGGGAGATGAATTCCGCAATGCATGCAGCGAACATTTTTTAAAAAAAAAAATGTCACTGAAATTGGGGAGCATTAATAGCAGAGCTATTGGTATGTGCATAATTATTGATAATTATACCATTTGCTGATTGTGGGTAGCTGGTATCGATTTTAATTGGTTTCTGAGATTCTAATTAAATTAAATGAAACATTAATAGGAAAAATATGGTGTCATTTAAATAAATGACTGCTCAGGTGCCTAGTGGGTGCTTTAGGGAATGGATTTCTTATCCTAAGGCTGCCACCTAGTGAACATAAATAGGAACTGCAGGCAACGTTGGCCTCGTTTCCCCTAATTTCAAGAATCAAAGTGTAGCTAAGCTAAGGTCCTAGAAAGCTCAAAAGCTGGCTTGACAGAACAGCACAGAATTATTGCAGCACAGTGCTTGAAAAAATGCATTGTTGTTATTAGTACGTCGTTTTTTCAAAATGTGGATGCAAATATTCCCCCCCCCCCAGTTTCTAAAAATAAACTGCTGTCATCCCCTTCTAGGGGCAATAAACTGAATTGGGGGGGATGGTCCACATTTATTTATTTATTTTGGTTGCAGAAACAATTTGGATGAATAATTTTGTTTTGAAACTCTTTGCAAAATTTCATTGGCATTTGTGATTTAAAAAATAAAATAAAATCCCACCCTCCCCCAAATTTCAGAGCGCTGCCAATGGTGACATTGTCCGCATTGACTGTTCAGCAACATTTTTGAATTTTTCACACCATTGTTGCAAAGGTTTTGAAAAGGTTATTTTCCCATTTGGAGAGACATTTTGGGCTTCTCCCCACAACCTTCCTGGATAAATGACTGCAGTTTTTTCCCAACCAGTTGTGAATTGTAAGTCCCTTGGGGTAGGGGCCTGTCTATAACTACAGTGACATTGTACAGTGCCAGCCACATTGCTTGTGCTATATAGTAATAATAATAATAATAATAATAATAAATAAATTAAATTACTTATTAATTAACAAACAGCAGAGCTAAGTGCATGCCTGCTAGACCAGATAGAGGTGATACTCTCATTCTGTGTAGCAAGTTCAAGGTAACTAAAATTCAAGAAATACTTTAATTGCTCTCTTGGAATTTTCAGATAAACACATAATATCATCAGTCATGAATCACCATTAATTATTATTGTTTATCTTGCACAAGCAATGCACCTGGCACTGAATAATCATTATCTGGAGACAGTCCTGAGGCTTACAATTTAGGAGGGACAGTGAAGGGGAGATGAGGGGGAAGGACCAGCAGGAGCGTCCAGAAGACATTCACAAAGTTGCAACGTTGCAAGAACAGGCGCTTCGCTTAGTTACGGGGCGAAGGAGATTCTGAATGAAAGGAGGAGAAGAAGGCATCAGTGAGCTAGGGAGAGCCTGAGGGAAGAGGTAGATTTTCAGGTGGGATTTGGAGGCAGGTGGGGCGGGCACAGGAGAGACGCCTTGGGCAGCCTTAGGCCACTCTGGGCAGCTGTACCCTCAGGGGGCCAGCAGTTTCCAGATGTTCCCCCGCCCCGTGGCAGGGCGAGCAGCTGGCTGCAACGCCATGCGCGCTCGGAAAAAGGCCAAGGGCACGTCGCATAGCAGGCTTACCGTCCGCAAACGGGGAAAGGCTGCCCAAGGCGTGGTCAGTCAGTCACTCATCTGCCTGCGTCCCAGGTTCTGCGCCACCACACGGCGAGCTCCACCGCGGGGCGCTGAGTGGTGGGCGTTGTCCCCCGTGGCCATGTCAGGACAGCGGTGGGATTTCGGTTGGGCCGGGGGAGGGAGACAGGGCAGGCCCAGACGTCTGCTTGTGGCAGGCTGAGGCGGGAGATCTGACAGCAGCTCGGCCACCCTACAGGAGGGGCCGGGGGGGACCATCTGCCCAGCTCCTCATGCTGGCCCCGCAGTGTGGCGGCTGCACTTTCCCGCCATAGGGATGTGCAGGTATCGGGCCCTCCACAGCTAGTGTGGCCGTACCCCGGGAGGTTATATCAGTTTATATCTGATTATATGGTATCATCCTAGATTGTAAACCCCTCGGGGCAGGGATCTTTCTCTAACTGCAGATTGCAGAGCACCAGGCACATTGGGGGTTAACACATGAGCAACCGCAGTGGTGGCTGCACATCTGGGGGTGGGATGGCTGCTCCCACAACCCCTGGCCAGCTCTGGCCATTCCCTGGCCCATTGTGGTTGGGGATGGGAGGCGGGGAGCAACACACAGCAAGCTGCCGCCGCCCCCTTACTACAGTCAGTGTCCCACCAATTGCCATGATGGGCAGCTGTGGCTGCCAATAACTGACACCCCCCTGCCCCACTGGACCGGGCGGGTGCAAAACCAGACCTGCCTGTCTGATTTGCAACACCCTGGCCCACCTGGGCCAAAGCTCTGAGAGAGCGAGCCCAGTTCCTATCCACAAGCTCTGAAAGAGTGAGCCCAGTTCCTACCCCAAATGCTGAGAGAGCCCAGATCCTACCCCAAATGCTGAGAGAATGAGCCCAGTTCCTATCCACAAGCTCTGAGAGAGCGAGTCCAGTTGCTATCCACAAGCTCTGAGAAAGTGAGCCCGGTTCCTATCCACAAGCTTTGAGGTAGTGAGCCCAGTTCCTATCCCCAAGCTCTGAGAGAGTGAGCCCAGTTCCTACCTGCAAGCGCTGAGAGAGTGAGCTCAGTTCCTATCCACAAGCGCTGTGAGAGTGAGCTCAGTTCCTATCCACAAGCTTTGAGAGAGTGAGCCCAGTTCCTATCCCCAAGCTCTGAGAGAGTGAGCCCAGTTCCTACCTGCAAGCGCTGAGAGAGTGAGCTCAGTTCCTATCCACAAGCGCTGTGAGAGTGAGCCCAGTTCCTACCTGCAAGCACTGAGAGAGTGAGCTCAGTTCCTATCCACAAGCGCTGTGATAGTGAGCCCAGTTCCTACCTGCAAGCGCTGAGAGAGTGAGCTCAGTTCCTATCCACAAGCGCTGTGATAGTGAGCCCAGTTCCTACCTGCAAGCGCTGAGAGAGTGAGCTCAGTTCCTATCCACAAGCGCTGTGATAGTGAGCCCAGTTCCTACCTGCAAGCACTGAGAGAGTGAGCTCAGTTCCTATCCACAAGCGCTGTGATAGTGAGCCCAGTTCCTACCTGCAAGCACTGAGAGAGTGAGCTCAGTTCCTATCCACAAGCGCTGTGATAGTGAGCCCAGTTCCTACCTGCAAGCACTGAGAGAGTGAGCTCAGTTCCTATCCACAAGCGCTGTGATAGTGAGCCCAGTTCCTACCTGCAAGCACTGAGAGAGTGAGCTCAGTTCCTATCCACAAGCGCTGTGATAGTGAGCCCAGTTCCTACCTGCAAGCACTGAGAGAGTGAGCTCAGTTCCTATCCACAAGCGCTGTGATAGTGAGCCCAGTTCCTACCTGCAAGCGCTGAGAGAGTGAGCTCAGTTCCTATCCACAAGCACTGAGAGAGTGAGCTCAGTTCCTATCCACAAGCGCTGACAGAGTGAGCTCAGAGTGAGCTCAGGGGAAGGAAGCAGAGGTGAGGGGCTGCACACAAGAGCAGGTGACAGATCTCTAGCAGAAACCCATGATTGATTCTGGACCCTCCCCTTTCTGAGCACATCCCTTAAACACCCCCGCCCCCAACGTTTATGGGGCCCCTGGAGCTCGTACCAGTTTTCCAAAGTGACCCCTAGGAGGGGAAAGGTTCCCTATCCCAACCCTGCTCTGAAGAGATTCCCTGTTGTCTGCAGCATGTGTAGTTACTTACCCTTGAGGAGAGTGCAAGGAAAAACACAACTATACTGTCCTGCTGGCTTTTCACACTCACTCTGCCCGGACGCAGCTACACAAAGTGTGGCCACTGTAACGGGAGGCCCAGCATGTTTGTCAAGACTCACTACCCTTAGTGATAAAATCCCAGGAGTGGGGGGGATACACGATGAATTTCTCTGGGAACAGCGTAGCGCATTTCTCTTGCTCATTCCTCTGAGAGGCTGGAAAAGGTGAATTGACAACATTTTCCTCCTGCTTTGCATGCAGAAATCTCTCCCACTGAGCTCCCAAGAATGGCGAATCAAGCCAAGAGTAGCCCGGGTTGGATGTATGCGTCCACAACATACAGCAGGTGGCAGACTTCCTTCTGAGCTACTCTTGAACAAGGAGCTTTGGGAGATGTGGGGAGACTGTGTTTTGTTTTTGCAAGTACCATCATTCGGAGAGGATAGAATACACATCCTGACTCTTTCTGCTCCTTAAAGACTATGGCCGACGTGTTCCCCCAAACCACTTAATGGGTGTACTCCAAAGTAAGTGGCTTGTGGATTGCGGCCTACACATGAAATGAAGAGAGAGCCAGCTGTGTGTTAGTGAGTTTGAGTCCAGGGCTGGGAGTCAGCGGATTGGTGAGACGGTTCGAATTTCACCCCGATTCACAAAACTCCAAAGAAGCACAGGGGGAGAGTCCGGCAGGACTTCAGCTATCTGGGGACTGAGCAGGATGGGTAAAACTATGGAGGGGTGTGTCCACCTCCCCCCCCCAAACCTCCCATATACCTTAAGGTATACCCTCCAATGGCTCCTGCTTAGCAGGGACAGTGCCTCTGAAGAACATAAGAAGTAGGGGCTGAAACGCCATCTACTTTTTTGAGAATCAAGCTTCTTGATTTCCACAAGAATTGAGAAAAGCGCCAGTTCTTGACCCTTTCTCGAGCGAGATATTTTTGTCTTGATTTACTTACCAGAGCCACGTGTGTGTGCCGCGCGCCACGCCGGGTCTTGCATCCAGCTTCTGTCCGTCTGTCTCTCTTCTCTTCTGCAGCCACAAGCTCCACGCCAGGGGGAAAACACAAGAAAGAGAACTGCGTGTGCGTGGCCGCTTTGGGTAGGTGCAGTTGCTTTTTGTAAAAGCAAGATTCTCGCACCGTTAGCGAGATCTTATCAAGATCTTGCTAAGCGTTCTCAATTCTCGCAAGATTCTCGTAAGAATCAAAACAGATTCCTGTGTCAGCCCTGACGTGTTGTACTGAGTCAGACCAGGCGTGCATCTTACCCAGTATCCTGCCTCTGACAGTGGCCAGCTCCGCCAGCTCAAGAGGTGTACATGCACACAGCTCGTGGAGGTGTGACCCATCTCCTGCTGACTGCTCCCAACTACTGGTAGCCAGGGGTTTAAGCCCCAACTAGTAGGAGTTTATGGGCTCTTTGGGTGCTGAGCGCCACTGTCCCTCTTCTAGGAGGTCAATGTCCCTTTTTCAGGTGAGAGGGAGACAAAAGGACTGGTATTCAAGGCCGTTACCTCTTTTCTGGTTGCCTTCCAAGAAAGGCCGTTGAGAGGCCAGTGGGGAGAAGATGGAATGACAAGAAACTAAGTGGAATGAGAAGCAGGAGAGAGTCTGTCCCTCTTTATGCCCTTGGAATGGAGGGAGGGGTGTGTGTGTGTGGAAGCATGAGAGGGGTGGAGCTTATTTGCTGAGGGGTGGAGCTTGTGCTTTCTTGGTTGCTTGAAATGTCCAGAGAGGTATGCTTTAAGGGGAGTGCTGTCTTGGCGACCCAGAAGAAATGGTGGGCCCCAGTCTGCCCGAGAAACTGCAACACATTTCTGATGACAATACATCGGGGTAAAATATTTAATTCAATTTATTGATTCATTGATTAGATTTATACCCAGCCTTCCCCTAAGGTTCAGGATGGCTTACAACAAGAGCTGCAACCAGTCAGGCTCCCCGCTGAATTTGGGGTGCCCGACTCACCCCGGGCATTAATAATTAAGTAATTAACAAGTATTAATCTATTAATAATTAATTAATAACAAGTAGTAATTAATTAATAATATTTGGGGTGCCTGATTCACCCCGGCATTAATAATAAAGTAATTAACAAGTATTAATTTGTTAATAATTAATTATTAATGAGTAGTAATTCATTAATACATATTAATTAATAATTAATGTGCATATATAAAACCTAAACAAATAAAACCCATACAAATAATATAAACAGTATACAAATATAAAGTTCCCATTTAAACGACTCTCCACACCCTATCCCCGCCTGCCTGCCAAACAAGTGGTCAAGTAAATAGGTCTTTCATTGCCTTCAGAAGAAGATGTTCAGGCTAGGGCTTTGGCAGACCTCTGGGAGAAGGGAGTTCCAGAGCTGTGGAGCAGCCACTGAGAATGCGTCCTTGCATGCCTTTGCCCTATGGACTTGGTGGAACAGTGGAATTTGCAAGGGGGTGCCCCTGGCTGACATTAGGGATCATGATGGGACATAGGGGAGGAGGTGGGCCTTTTGCTGTGTAGGACCCAAGCCACATATAATTTTATAGGTCTGTAGCAGGGGCACAGCCTCACAGGGATGCTGCCCCTTTAAGAGCAGAAAGAACCAGACTGAGAACTGGGCAGACTGGGAGGTGACTGGGGAAGGGCTTGGTAGAGCCAGTCCAGTAGGAGTTGTGAAAAAACCACACTGAGAGTTAAAGAAAGTGTGGGCAGACAGTGGCCCTTTAAGGTCTGAGGCATTGGAGGCCTAGCCACGCCCACTCTGGAGGTATAAGAAGAGACAGCAGCCTGTAGAGGAGAATCAGTCTGTGCCTGACTTTGAAGGAGTGAAGAACTCTGCTGGAGAGCTGAGATGCCTGAGGAACTCTATCCAGGGTCCTGAAGAGGTATAACTGTGAGTGTGGTGCTTGGAGGGGAATCCTGGAGTCTCCATATGAACCAAGGGGGTTGTTTGACTCCAGAGGGACATTGCAAATAGGAATTGGATTGCCGGAGGGCTGATTCCTGTCATTAGACTAGGACTATATGTGGTGGAGATCGCCTAAGGACTGGAACTGTGTGTGAATAAAGGATACTGTAGAAGGCTAACTCCCTGAGTAAGTGACTATGTGGGTCTACTTCTGCAGGAACCGCACCCAGTTACAAGGTCAAAACCAGCAACTTGAACCAGCAGCAAGATACTATGGTAAGTGTAGCAGGTGTGTCTGTCTTAGGGCCCACGTGCATGACTCCTGCATCTGCACACTGGAGTGGAGTGCCCCAGCGGGGTGGGCAGGGGGGCCCCATTCCCACCTAGCTACACCCCTGAGTGAGTCCTACAGAAGCAGCTGCTGCACATCCAATGGCGTAGCAAGCCTGGGTGGGGTCTGGGCTCATGTCCCAATTATGGCCTCCCAAAAGGGGGTGGGTGGGAGGGGAGGGTGGAGAGTCTCTTGGGCGGGAGGCAGGGTTTACCCATGAGGGAAGCAACAGACCCTTCTGGAGGAAGGAGTGGCTGCAGGCGAGGCCCGCTGTAAGACTCTAGGGGGCTGAGGGCAAGCTGGCAGGTGACAGGAGAAGCCAAATTGGACCCGGTAAGGAGCTGGAGAAGACGGTGGTGGGAACCAGGCTGGCTGTGGGGCAACGCCTGGACTGGCTCAGCTGGGATGCTCCCCTGGAACACTGTTCTAGCCGGGATGGGGGTTGGAGCTGCAGGGTTCAGCCAACAGGTAGGGTTGGAGGCTGAGAGCAGGCTAAGCATGTAGGGGAGAGACTAGCATCCTAACCCCTAGAGAGCCGTCTTAAGAGGACAAGCTCCGTCCTTAGGGCTGTGAGGAGTTCCTCATTGGATAACTGGGTGCCGGCACGGCCTGCCTGCTGGTGCTATCCTGGGCTGAGGATGTGGCTCTGGGGGCTGGCACTACCTGAACACCAGCGTTATTCTGGCTGGAGGAAAGCTTCTTATAGGAGCAGGCGGACGGAAGCCCACGGTGAGGGGTGACAGCAACACTCTGCCTCTACCCACTCTGAAAACATCCTTCTTGGTGGGGCCCTTTTGTCAGTGGCCTGAACACCGCAAGGGAATTTTCAGAGTAGGCAGGAGCAGAGTTGGCCTTGCTCCTTCCCCCCACACACTCTGATGCTGGCAAAGCCCACCCCCCCCCTTTCCCCAGCATCTGTGGCCTGGGCTGAACTGAAGCCCCCACCCTCCATGGTAGCTACATCCCAACTGAAACTGGTAGCACATTTGTTACCTGTGGGCATTTTTGGGTATTCGAATACCATTTGTGTACTCAAATACCCCCAAAACACTGGGTATTTAATTTCCGGATTACCGATTTTCTAAATGGAATTCGGGCCAGAAACCTGGAAAAATGGGGATGATAACACAAAATTCAATGTCAGAAATCCAGTACTGAGAGTCAGAAAATCAGGATGAAAAACAGTATTCCAGTCAAGCGTGTAGCCATTGGGTAACAAACAGTATCTGAAATGATCGGGTCAAATCGAATATTGCAATTTCAACGGGGATAGTTGCTTCTGCAGGGACCCATTTCAGCTCCAATCCCTGCATGCAATGATGTTATACATTCGTCAGGCAAGGGAGCTTGTTTCAAACACTGAGCTCCAAAAGGCCCCTGGCGGGAACCCTAAACCCAAGCAATCACCTGTTTAAAACGTAGCCACCCATGGCGGCAAACCTCAGACTCGAATTCAGGAGCGAAAAAGTACTATTATGTGGCATTAATATTTTCACACCACTTAGCTCTCATTAAAATGTGCTTTGCTGAATTTAGTGTGTGGTTTTGAAATGACACAACATATTAAGTGCTTAATATACTAGAAATTATGAAACTATTAGAGTCTATGCAATATGAAATAATTAGAGTGAAATTAAACGTCAGTGGCAGAGTGAAGGGAAGTCTTCAATTTGGAGAGGCTTAAAATAGCCCAAAGGCAGAGAGCGGTCCCTGAAGACAAATGGCCGGAGTTGGGATTTTTAAATAATTAAAACAGGAGTGGGGGAGGGGGATCCGAACAAAGGAGAAGTGTCTGAGTTTGAATTGGTGATGAATTCTAGGTGAAGGGAGACTGCTGGGCTTGGGAGGATGAAGCTGGGTTTTCTGGCCAAGGGGAGAGCAGCTCCAGAGGGCTACACGCTAGGCCCTGATTCCTGCCAAGATGTCTCTGCCCATATGCCCATGACTGCCTGGCTGGCTGGGAATGGGGACGTGTCTGAGATTGTTCCCAGTGACAGGACTGTCTCTGCTTCGGTCTGAATCATAGAATGGTGGAGTTGGAAGGCACCTCACGGTCTATCAAATCCAGGGCTGGAGAACCTTTTCCCTTCCAGGGGCCATTTTGAAAATT
This sequence comes from Sphenodon punctatus, assembly GCA_003113815.1. NCBI lineage: Eukaryota > Metazoa > Chordata > Lepidosauria > Sphenodontia > Sphenodontidae > Sphenodon > Sphenodon punctatus. The sequence goes on along the minus strand of QEPC01006595.1, from coordinate 1,632,777 downwards.
AACCCAAGCTCCAAAAGCCGCACGGGAGTAGGGGAGCTTAAGGGAATGTGCTGGGGAAGAGGAGGATCCAGATAAGAACAGAAGAATTGCTACGCTGAGTCAGACTATCGAGCCCACCATCCTGTCTTGGACAGTGGCCAATAGGGATGTGCAATTTGTTTTAGTTTCTTTTGTTAATTACTAAAGCGAACAAAGCCTCATTTGTTTTAGTAATTTAAATCCTGTCACGGGTTGGAGGGTCCACACCCCCACTTTACCGGGTTTGAGTGACTCTGTTTCCCTTGCACACAGCTCTCTTGAATTAGTGGATCTCTTTGGCTAATTCAAGTGTGCCACAATGAAACTCCTTTGTCACACAAGGGCCCGATCCTTCCCGTTTACAAATTCTTTAATCTCTGGGTTCGCAAGAGCTTGAGGGCTCTTGTTGCTCACTTGTGTTCCAATGTTAGACACAGACCCTTCATAAAGATAAGAAGTAAGTTTACTGATTACATAAGCAAGATAGTTGATACAGAGTGGTTATTAGAAATCAAAGGTAGCATAACGGATTCCTGATCTATACTGGTTGACTTGCTAAATAAGCATAAGCATCTTACCCTACATAAGTCCATAAGTTTCTGGTTCTTCTCAGCCCTTAAAAGTAAGCGACTGAGCATTGGGTTCTTAGTTGGAAAAGAGCAAAATCATGTCTCTGCTCATGTTTCTCCAGCCTGCTGCTGGCAGGCAGGCTTTCACATGTAGATCAGCTCTCAAGATGGCTTTAGGATAGCTTTTTCAGGTGACTTACTGGCTCATTTAAATAGTTTTTTCCCCCTTTTGTCTCTGTTCCCGCCTTTGGGGAATCGTGGGGTCGGTCACGTAACTAACCCAGGCAAACACAAAGGCCCATCTAAATCTCTACAGGGTTCTGTCTGGCGAGTGTTCTGAAATACACATTTTGGTATCTCTTTGTATTTCCTGTAGCCTGGTGACATGTCAGAGCCCTAATTTGAGTTTTGCAGTTCTCCACTGTAACCTTGCACCCATGTGGAACCTTTGGCATTACATATTTACCAGACTTGTAGTCTACATGTAGTCCCATGTTACACGTGTGTGACCCTATGTTCCTCCATGACAAATACGCCAAGGAAGGTAACAAAAATGCACAGAAAAGAAGGGCAAAAAACCCATATGTTTTTGTTATAAAACTAAAAAATCACTGTCCGTGCCCGCAATGGCGCCAGCAAGGTCGGTGCCATTTTGGAAAAGGACTGCGCGTGCGCAGAACAGTCCAGCAGCCATTTTTTGCATGGGCTGTGATTATTATTATTATTTTTTGTAAACAAAACCAAAAGGGAACGCTGTGACTGCTGCCCACCTGTAGGGGCCAGGCTTGCCTCTCGGTCGCTTGGGAGACGTCCCCAACAGGTTATAATGGAGCGAACCGTTCCCTGTTGTTCACTCTGTTCCCAGAAGTCTGAGGTTATGTGTCCCCCCCCCCCCCCCCAACCTACTTGGCAAATAGCCATTAATGAACCTACCCTCCGAGAGCTTATCCGGTCCTTTTTTAAACCCAGCTTTTCTACCGGCCTTGTGAGCGGGCCCCCATCTCTGCTCCCTTACCTTGAATTCTGTTTATCTGTGCTTGGAGGGAGGAAATGGATCCAGGGACCAGATTCAGGAACTGGAAAGGGGGCAAATAAAAAACAACCCCAGGCCACATTTGCCCCACAACCTGGGGCTGCCAACCCCTCTTCTAATCATTTCTATAGTGTTACTAGGCGTACACAGCACTTTGCAGTCACAGATAAGTCTCTGCCCCAGTGGGGTTACAATCTAAGATGGACAAGGGTCAGGGGAACACAGGGAAAGACAGACACACATTCCAGATGGGAGACTGAGACTGTGACTTGCCCAAGGCCACCTGTTGTGTTTGGGGCTAGAGCTGGAGTTGAACCCTGGCTTTTCAGCACCAAGCCTGTTAGCACCTTTGCCACTACGCCACACTGGCTTTCTAAAGTGAGAGGTTGTGACGTGCCCAGCGCCACCCAGTAGGGTTCCCACCTGTGGTGGGTTTTTTTTTTTAATCTGATGCCTCCATAGGCCAAAATGGAAGTGTCTGGTAACAGAAGATGATAACCCTACCAGCCACTGAGTTCATGACTAGAGCAGGATTTGAACCCTGGCTTCCCAGGGCCAAGTCTAGCACCTTCTCCACCATGCTGGCTCCCCCCTGCTAAGGTAGGTCACTGTGGCACCCGGCTACTAGTCAACTGGGCCCAGGGAAGAAGGGGTTGATTAGCCTAGCTAGTGGGCAGCTAGCCCAGGTGAGAGCGGTTAGGGCTCACTAGGTCCAGGTGACAGGAAATGGGCCCAGTCAGGTGACTGGATGCTGGGCGTATAAGCAGGGAAGCCCAGTTAGGAGACAGACCATTAGGGGTGCAGGAGGATGCTCCCTGGATTAACTAGTTAGGTGGGTAGTAAGTAAGACAGAGAATCCTGGCCTAACCCTTTCTCCCCTTATGGGAGAACGTTTCTCCAATAAGAAAGAATTTACCCTTTCTTCCCTTACGGGAAGGGGAACGTCTCTGCTGGAAGAAGGATCGAAGCGGTGGCAGAAGGTGAGTCCGGGGTCCTGTTTCGAGTAGCCGCCTCTCCGTATGGTGAATGGATCGTGAACTTGGAGGAGGCCTGTCTGTATAAGCCTCCCTGTGGCTTCTCCAAGGTGGCAACCCTAGTCCCATTCCTCCGCAGAGCTGTTTGTTTGATAGATTTTTACCCCTCCTGCCAAAGCAGCTTGGGGTGGCTAACCAGTATAAAAGATAAAAATACAATTATAAATATAATAAATGCAAATTATATATAAAACAATACAGTTCACCATGGGGGATGTAAGTACGAACAAGCAAAAGAAACCCCACGGCGCCCTAACCAGCGAATCCCCCCCCCCGTCTCCCTCACAGAAGGCCTGGCGGAACAGCCGGGGCTTACATTGTCGGCGGAAGGAAGGGAGATCGGTTCCACAGCCTCTCCGTAGTTACCACTCGGGGGACTTCGAGAAAGGCGCTCCCTCTGGACCGCAGGGGCCAATCCGGGAGCTGGGTGTGAGGCGGTCCCACAGGTAGGTGGGGCGCAGGCTTTATAGATAAGCACGGACTCCTTGAATCGGGCCCGGAAGACTATAGGCAGCCAGTGTGCTCACGGTGATCGGTCCCCGTTAGGAGGCGGGCCGCTGCATTCCACATAATTAGGGCTGATTTGGGCCACTTCCCACTCGAAAGACCTTGTATGCTTATTATTTATCATTTCTATGTAGCACTTTCAGTGTTCAAAGTGGTTTACAATCCTTATCCAGTTCCCCCTCACAACAGCTCTGTGAGGTAGGTCATTATGATTCCCATTTTACAGATGGAGATACTGAGGCTGGGAGACTGACTTGTCCAAGGCCATGCAGCGAGTTCATGGCTGACTGGATTTGAGCCCTTCTCTACCTAATGTTTAACCCAAATCTACCTTGCTGAGGTCTAAGCTCAGTCCCTCTTGTGGCCCCCTGTGCATCTGTGGAGAACAACTGTTCTGTTCTGCCTTCCTCCCCCCCCCCCTGTCTCTTATACACATCTAGATGTGTTCTGTCCGTCTGTCTCTCTTCTCTTCTGCAGCCACAAGCTCCACGCCAGGGGGAAAACACAAGAAAGAGAACTGCGTGTGCGTGGCCGCTTTGGGTAGGTGCAGTTGCTTTTTGNCTCCATCTTCTTCACCCCAACCTTTGAGATATTTGAAAGCTACCGGCCTGTTTCCCCTTCAGCTTTCTTTTACATTGGTAAACATTCCCAATTCCTTCGACGGCTCCTCTTTTTGCATTCTGGTTTCTTTAGCCTCTACATAGCTCTCTACCCATGACCCATGCATCTGCCCCCACCTGTCTGAAAGTGGAGGGGCTGGATGCGTTCTCCCCTGAGACTCAGAGAAGCCACTCCAGGAGCACTGCTAGGAAATCCAGAGTGAGCCGTGCGAGAGAGGCCAAACGTGTGGCAGCTGCCTCCATGGCCGCACTGGGAGCTGTGCGTTCGATTTGCGCCCCCATGCAGTCCATGTGTGGGTGCTCCATGGCAGAACCAAGGGCCCCCCACCCCCTCCCATCGGCTTGTTTGTGTGAAAGCACCCATGCTTCAGAGTGCGGCGCTCCAAACTGAACCTGGTACTCCAGGCTGGGCCTCCATTACTTCCTGTGTCATGGACAGGATGCTTTTGATGATGCAGCCCCAAATGCCCTCTGCCTTTATTATTTATTTATTATTTATTATCTTTGCTACAGTCATGCTAGTAGACCCAGAGTAGATTTAAGCTGAGAGAAAAGTGGAAAGAAAACAAACAAACCAACAACTTCAGTTGAAGTGTGCGTCCCCTGTTCTGTTCTAGGAATTGTTCAGTTCCAACCTGCTGCACTTACCAAAGATGAGATTCTGTGGAAACAACAGGAAAATGCCCTATGAAAATCGCCCCGAGATGGGAGTTTTTTCAATTTCTCTTTGACTGTCAGAATCTTTTTTCTTTTTCTTCTTTTTAAAAAAAATAAAATAAAATACAGAAGAATCATGGGGTTCTTTGACATCACAATCTCTGCTTTTTCAAGTAAAAGCAACCTTGTATTTGCTCATTCGCGAGCCAAATGGAAAACACTGAAATTCTGGCCTCAGGAAACTAAGGGAAAATGTTTTTAAAAAAATAGTTCTAAGATCTGGCCAGGTTTCCTTTCTCCGGCCAAATCATGTTCGAACGTTGACTTTCGCGACAGATCTTTCGTTGTACTCCCAGCTCCGTGTTCTCAAGATGGACCTATGCTCCGTGTGCTCTCTGGGTGTTTTTTCAATGAGCGCTGGGGGGTGGGTGTCTCCATGGCCGGTGTCCCGTACACAACGTGCGTGGGGGAGCCCTTCAGACGAGTGGCTCCAACAAAGACTGGCTTGTACACGGGAGGTGGCCTATGCTGGCTCACATGGATTTTTCAGAAGTTCTCCGTGTATGGCCAAGGGTGACTGCTGCGTGGGTCACGGGAACGCACCGCCCAATGCACCACCTTCACACGAGCGGTTGGACGCGTGGATGGCGGCGGCGGCGGTATGCAAGGACGCGTCTTGTTTCAACCCCGCCCAACCTTTCTCTCGCCCACACCCGTATCGCTGCGAAAAGTTTCAAACCATCTCTCCAAACGTTGCAATAAACCGTACAACAAAATGAGAAACTGCTGCTTTGGACGTTGAGTAAAGAAGTGAAACCCAGCTGAGTTTTGGGCTGAGCTTTCGCATGTGTAAGATCTGGCTGTTCCGCCAGGCTTTTGGGGCGGGAGGCGGGTGAAGGGTGGGGTGTGTGTGTGAGGGTTGGTGGGGGGAACTGGTTTTCTGTTTTCTTTGACAGCCCGTGTATGGGCTGTATTTGGGTTTGTTGTTTTTTATATTCATATTTCTATTTCTGTTTAATGTTATGATTGTTAGCTGCCCTGAGCTGCTTCTGCAGGAGGTGTGGGATATAAATTAAATAAATAAATGCAATTGCCTAATACAAACCTACGTGCTGCAGAGAGGATTTTTTTTAAAAAATTGTATTTTACAAAATGAGTTTTGTGGCTTGGTTTTTGGATTATTATTAATTTTTTTAAAAAATTCCTAACAAAATTGGTCACAGCTGTTGCATAATTTGTTTACTGGACAGACTAAACTGAACTGCGTTGTTTGCAGTGCTCCAAAGATCTTAATGAGACCTGCTGCCTTGATTTTGATTTTGAACTTGGTTTTATTAGGCTAATAATAGTAATAATTAATGGTGATAACCTCCCCTCCCTAAAATGTTTGGAGCTCTTGCAAGATGTGAACGACTGCAGCGGGCAAGATTTATTTATTTATTTATTAAACAGAACTGGCTATGAGAGATTCTTGGCAAAGATCTGCCATCTCTGCTTGGGTCTTACTGAAGCATGGATTCAGCAGACTGGTCCCCCACGGACTGACCTATTGTACCTTTCTATCTCGGCACATATCTTCCTCTGATGCATGAATTTGGGGTTGACTTGTACAAAACAAATTGCCATTTATTTCACACTATTGTGATGAATGTGATGCAAAAAAATTAAAAATCTGTCCAGTTTCTTGTGTGTTTTGCTTTCTGCATGCCAAATCAGTCTGAGGAAATGGCGCAGACACACAAAGGACTATGTCCAGGACTCTGTTTATCACAAACGTAAGTTAACAGGCAAATCTCAGCTGGTTCGTTCTGCTGCTCTGCCTGGCACCTTCTCAGCGTAAATGCTGGGAGCTCTGCTAGAGGGCTCTCCAAGCAATGCATTTAAAACAGGGCTGGGGGGGAGCTGTCTTGTATTTGGCCTCTTCCATCTGGTCCCTGGATCCAGCCCCTCCCCTCAAGCCTGGAAAGATTCAGCTGTAGGGAAGGCAGCAGAGATGCGGGTGTAACAGGTTCAAGGGTACCTGGGGTGAGTGTTGTCAGGATGTTTCCCAAGATGTCATGCTTCAAGTGTCCTTATTTACATAGTCAGTTCCCCCACCCCCATATCGTTCTATAAACAGAGTCCAGACCTTGGAGGCGTAGTGCTTCTCTGGGGAAGCCCCTCCGGTTGGGCACTGTCCCTCCTCAGCCCAGAAACAAGCCTCTCTCAGGCTCAGCCACGCCCAAGCTCAGGGGTGAGGCATTCCGGTGCTGTCCTTCATTCCACGTAGCCCTTGCACCTCTGGTAGCCCATGCTGGCGAGCAGGACATGCACGAAAGGATAGGGGATGAATCGTGGGCATAGATCCAAAACCGTGACCCTCCCCACCCGGAGCACCCCCCTGCCCTCAGCTCCTAGGTGGCCCTTACTTTGGTGTAAATCTAAATGACAGGAAAAGGTTTTAATCTAGGGCTGACACTTGATCTTGTTTTTCTCTCTCTTCTCGTTAAGAATCGAGCTTCTCGATGAGAATAAAGAAAAACCCCAACCTCGACACTTTCTCATCGAGATTTTTTTCTTCTGGATTTACTCGCTGTAGCGGTGTGTACCCCGTCCTGCGCTGAGTCTCCCGTTGGTCTCGCTCGCCCCTGCTCTTCCGACAGGGGGGGAAAAAACCAAGAAAAAACTGCGTCTGTGCAGCCCTTTTCCCAAATGGCACTGGCAGTGTTGTCGCCATTTTGGAAAAGGGCAGCTGGTCTGCACATGCACAGAACAACCCAGTGGCCATTTTGTGCATGCACCGTTGGTTTTTTCTTTTAAGGGGAGTTTCTCATGAGAAGCAAATCAATGCTCATTTCAGCCCTAGTTTATGCTAAACCCAGAGTGTCCACCCAGGACTTGACCCCATTTGAACTGAGCCCACACAAGCTTTGGGGTTGTTAGGGTCAGTCGTGGGCCTGGATGTGAACATGGTGACAATAAGGGTTGCTAACCTAAGTGGTTTGGGGCCAACCTACCTTAGAGACTGCCCTCTCCCTGTTCGAGCTGGGAGGAGTACCTAAAAAACCAGGTATACCTGACAGGATTGTGATACTCAATCCAATCTGGTAACATCGGGTATTAATTGGTGCCCAGAGTTAGTGCAGACGGGTTACTCAACTTACTGATTTATCACGTTTCATTCTGACTTTCTGGCTTGCAGGATTTATTTTTCTGACCTCGGTACCATGTTTCTGGCTTGCATTCTGATTTTTTTCCAAGTTCTGGTACTGACTGACTGTTTACCAAATGGCAAAACAGTGAATCGGGAAGGTAAATTGGTAGAAGGTAAGGTAAAACAGTGAATCGGGAAGGTAAATTGGTAGAAGGTAAGGTAAAACAGTGAATCGGGAAGGTAAATTACCCCAGTATTTTGGGGTAATCAGGTGCCTGACTCGGGACATGGGTACCAAATCGGGGATGGGAGTTCAAATTGATTTACAGATTCATATTAATTNTGAAGGGAAGTCTTCAATTTGGAGAGGCTTAAAATCTGTCTCTTATACACATCTAGATGTGTATAAGAGACAGCCCCAGGAATGACCCTGTGCACTGGAAGAGGCCTTCTCGCTCCCCACCCCTGCTCAGAAAAGCCAGGCGTGTGAAGAACGTGGTTCAGTTTGCGCGGCGGCAGCCAAGGATACGGGGAGCAGCGACAGCCGGGACTTAGAGGAGCAGGCAGGTGGGGAGCCAGGGGAGCCCTGTCCCCTGCAGACTGATTGGATGGCAACTGTCCAGCTACACCCCCCTACCCACCTTCCCCTCTCAAGCTCATTGGAGTGGTGACAAGCCAGTAACATTCCTGTGGATCGGCTCCAATTAGCATTACCGAGATCCATAATCGGCACAGGCTTTATAGATTAATCCATAACTGCCATTTCTGGGCAGTTACTGAATCTGTACAGCCACTTCCTAGGACCGCTGGGCGCCCAATAGACTACTTGAAAATGCATTTATTACCCACCCATGGGTAGCTAATGCACTGGCTGTTTCAGCTCTGTCCACTGTGTCCATCGTGGTCTCTTTAATTAGCCAGGAGCGGCTCACCAGTCATGCCCTAAATGTGCCAAGCAGCGGTGGCGCAGCAGGCGTGTAACTTCTCTCCGGCTACAGAATTCCCTTTCCCCTGAGGTTTTCCAAAGCCCGAGTCGGGGTGTGTGCATGTGTTTCTGAAAGAGCCCAAAGTATTTCTGTTTAGGCAGACTTTGGGTGATCTGGGGGTGGCTTAGCAGCGGGTAAATCTCTCTTCTAATGTATAGGATTGGATTTGATTGTAACTGGCCCTGAGCCTGTTTTGGTGGGATGGGGAAACACAGGCGACTCGGGGGATGCGGGGAGAGTACGGGGGGCACGTGTCGTTTCTGATTTTCAGAACCCCTGCCCCCACCCCTGTGCCCCCCTGTCACTATCAACAGTTCCCCGTCAGCTAGGATGGGAGGGATAGGAACTGAAATAAATGTCAGCCTTCAAAAATCATATGGTTTTAAGTTACTCTTAGGATTTTGGAAGCGAAGCAACAAAATATAGATTTTTCATTTGATTTTTTTTTTTTTTTTTTTTTNCCATTTCTGAACCCTGGGTGCTCACACCTCCCCCCACCTGCCTTCCCGCTGCAACTAGAACAACTTAACACTCACTCCAGACAAAATAGAAGCTGAGATTCCTACAGTTTGAGGTGCCTTTTTTTTTTTTTTAAATCCCCTACAATCTCAGGCCTTGCAACAAAATCTTGAGCAGGCAGTTCTCTACCACATTGGAGTCATTCCTGCTTGGCTTATAGTCATGGGTTCATCCGTGACTATAATGCATCCAAGCAAATAGTATCAAGCAATGTATTCAAGCAAATAGCACTTATTTTAAAAGCCTTTTTAAAAAAATAGGTGTTTCTGCTAAAAGAAGCTGGAAAAAACAACCCCCCCCCCCCTTGCCCCAAGCCCTCTCCTGCCTTTTTGATCTATGCTCTGGCTCTCGGTAAAGTTGTAGGCCTGACTTGGAACATCCTGTCCCTTGCACGCTTTCTCTCTCTTCCCCGCCTGAAGAAGATCATGTGGATCTCAGGAGCTGACCTGACAGTAACACTCCGCTTCAAAGCATGCTCCAAACACTGAGGACCTATGTCTGCCTGTGTGTCTCCAGGAGGGGCTCCCGTGGAAGTCCACGAGATCGGAATGGAGGCCTCCCACAACACTGCTGAGCAGGGAAGTAGCTAATTTGATTTCCCCTCCAGTCAAGTAAGCAAGTATTAATATCCCCATTTTACAGATGGCAGACTTTCAAAGGCCCAAAGGTTGCTAGAGGTGTTCAGCCCCCGCTGGAAAACAATGCAAATGGAGGTGACTTTGAAACTCTTTCTGAGAGAGGTTCATTTGCTTTGGAAGAGGACCTCAAGGCTTCCCTTGGGAAACTGAAGGGCTTGTCTAGTGCCTAAGAGAGAGTGTGTTTCACTTGCTCCAAACTAGGGTTGCCACCTATACACATTTTAAGGGCCTAGGGTGCCCATGCAAGCCCCACAACATATATTTTTCATAAGTGTTCCTTAAAAATGTGTATAGGTGGCCACCCTATTGAAACCCTACCTCTCCTGTGAGGTTTTCCCTACCTCCTTATCCCCACAAGCTGCTCATTGATATCCTCCCTCGACTGCCTTTCATTCAGTCCCTCCTGTAACTAAGTTTAAATACCCCCCCTGCGACTCCTCAACTTTGTGACTGTACCCTTGTCACTCCCTTTGCACCCCCGTCCCTTGTGTCTCCTAGATTAATGAGGGGGGCATTCAGCTTTTAGCAAAACACGAAGCCCCTCAGGTTTTTTTGCCACCCCATTCAAAACCCAAATCTGTGTCTTTGGGTTTTGAGGCCCTTTTCACACGGGCTGCGGCTGCGTGGGGTGCTCCATGGGGGGGTGGCGGGGTTCAGAAGGGGTGAACACCCATCCCCATGTAGGGAGGCACCTCTGTTTTTTTTCTGGTGCCTCCATGCACGGGGATGCGTGTGAGCGAGAACACGCCCCCCCACCCCCATGGGATTTACACCGTCTCCAGCGTTGCAGCCAGGCCCAGCCAGGGGGAAATGGGCAGCTCCTGGGGGGTTTCCGCACTCAGGGTGTTCAGCTCCCCGCCTGCTAGTGGCCGGGAGCTGGAGGACCACAAGCACGGGGCCCCCTGGCCGAGTCTGACTCCGACTGACAGGCAGCGCCAGCGGAGGAGGCCAGTGGGCATGAGGGAGAGGCAGAGGCCCCCTCTTCCTCACTCCATTGGTGGCATCCCTCGCTGCCTGTCGGTCTCGGACAGGGGGACTGTGGGAGAAGCGGGGCCTCTTCCTCTCTCACTCCCCCTGACCGAGACTGACAGGCAGCGGAGGGGGAGCCAAGAGAGGCAGAGACCCCACCTCTCCCACGCTCCCTCACAACCTCCGGTGGCGGCAGGCAGTGTGGCGGCAGGTTTAATCTGCCGCTGCTGCGCCTGCCGCCGCCAGAGCCCAACACAAGGAGCCAGCGAGTGGGCCCGAGGCGGGGCCCAGGACGGCGACACTGACGCCACAGTGACGGAGGGGGTAAGTGCTCGCGAAACGCCTGGGCTTGGGGATGGGCGGAGGGGAATGCTCCTCTGCCCATCCCCGGGGAGCGCCCCCTGACCGAGCCGGGGATCGCCCCTAGGCTTGCTGCCTGCCAGCGGCTTTGCCACCCGCCGGAGAGTAGGACCCCGTGTTTCTCTACCACCCTGGGCCCCGCATCTCCAAAGGTCGGCCCTGGAAATGGGGAGTCCCTGGCAGCCTCATTTCCCCCTCTCCAAGCAAGTGAACTTTTGAGCCACCCCCTGTCTCCTTCTCCAAGCTAGCAACTCCCCCCTAAACCTGCCCCGTGTCCCTTTCCCACACCTCCAAAACAGCAACCCCCACACAAGCCAGTCCCATGTCCTAGTCTCCCCTCCCTCACGCCAGCTCCGTGTGCCTCACTCTCCCTCAGGCCAGCAGTCTCCCTAAGCCAGACCCATGCACCATTTCTTCCTCCCCAAGCTACCAGTCTCCCTACCAAGCCAGGTGTATTTTCGATTGTCCCCCAAATCAGTGCCCTCCCTTTTTAAATTGGTAGCAGACTTAGCAGCCGTTTTATGCGCGTTTTCCTTTCATTCTAGGCATGTCAAATTTGGCAGATCCTCACTGCATTTCTGTGCCAAAATAACTTGTATACAAGGACCTGTGTTTACTGTGTTTTTGGCAGTGAGGAAAATACTACAACACCAATACAAATAAAGATGCAACTACTTGGACCTGTGCAGAGCCCCGACTGTAACCAAGCTAAGCACATATATCTACGACTTGGAGAATGCATCCGTCTCTCCCTATGTTCCCCTCTTCCTTGTCTCTCCTACGTTGAAAGCCCCTTGATGTTTCGGTGCCAAGTCTATTGCTGGCGCTGTATAAATACTTAATAGTAATGCCTCATTGTAACTACCGTGAGGTTTAGTTGAATTGTAGTGAAGACAGGGAACAGGTAATTTCTACTTCAAGTTACCAAGCTGGGTGGGGATATGGGTGCGCCTTTACTTGTTAGTTTGATGTAAAGTGTTGCCAATTTACAGCCAAACCTATTGAAAAATTCTGGACGATGAGGGCTTAGAGATTGGGGACAGAGCAGGGTATGAAAAGCAGCTCGAGTTTCGGTACAGACTAGGGGTGGGAATTTTGGTTCTCCCGATATTGGGGTGTATCGTCTTAATCCGATAAATCCAATATTTACCTGTACCGCCATACCGGATTTTTAACATTGGCCGCAGTACCAGATTTTTTACATTGCGGCCATTGAAGTCAATAGCCACAATGTAAAAAATCCGGTACCGCGGCCAATGTTAAAAATCCGGAATGCCGATACCGGTAAATCTGGTACTAGGGAGATCCGATACCGGTATAGCCGGTATTCTCCCCGGTGTCCCACCCCTACAGACTACAGTTTGAGAGATCTTTTACCCTGGTAATGTGGGAACCACTCCAGAGGTTCATTTGAGTCCGAGCCTGGGCATTTTCCAGAGGCGGTGTGAGACCTTTTTATTTGAAAAGGCATTTGGTGGGTGGGGATAGGGGATTGGGATGGTTTGGGGGTGGCTTGGGAGGGGTGATGGTATCGGGTGCGTTGTGGGAGTTGGGGTAGGGTTTTTGTATTTTAATGTTTTTAGGATCTGTAAGCCTCCCATAACCTTTGGGAAGGGCGGCATACACATTTAATCAAATAAATAAATAAAATAAAGAATGTGGGTCACGCAGTGGGGGAGGGGGTTCTGGAAGCAATGCTGCCCTCGCCTTTCACCTGCCAGGTGTTTCTCTGTTTGGTATTTGCATAAATGGACATAAATGCCACTCCGTTCTCAGCCTGTTTGCAGAATGTGACACACCCATTAGAAGCTAACACTTATGACCGGTTACCTCTGGTCAAGTGTACTGGCCCTGCCGCCTGCTGTTGGTCATCCAGGACAGCCATGAGCCACAAATCATTTACTCCAGAGGAGCCCTGGGCACGTCCATGGAGTGACTCTGGACTATGGAGGAAGCAGGCCAGAGTCCATTTGAGTGGCTAACTCATTTGAACAGCGTTCGTGCCAGCCGGCGCAGAGTTGCAGGCAGTTGAATAGTTGGTGGACAGAGGCAAGAGGGCGTGGGTCTGGCCCGCCCTTGGGAGCAGATGGGCCTGAGAGCAGCTCAGTGCCGTGGAGGAGACCCGGCGGGAGGAAGCTCTTGCCGAAGGAGCAACGCCAGGGGGTTTGAGAGACTGTTGAGAAGCAGAGACAGTGGGACGGGCTCGCCTGCAAGAAGGTTACTGGCTTCCTGTGCTTTGGGGGTAGCCAAGGCGGGGAGCCTAGCTCAGACTTAAAGGACGAAGGGGACTGCTGAGAGCAGCTGGGACGGTGTGGGGCCAGAGACTGGGAGAGTGGCACTGAACTGAACTGGGAAAGAAGTGTGAGGTGAGTGGAGACCGTTCAGATGGCTGCAGCATTAGGAGCTGTGGTTCTAAGGAGGAGAGTGTATCGGTTCAGAGCAGCCGCTAGAGGGCTTTGCCTGCTCGGTTTAGTCCTACATTTCCATGGTCTGTGAAGCAGAAAGAGGCGGCGAAGGGAATGTGGGCAGAGAGCGCAGAGGTGAGCCAGACTCTGGCTCTAGAACGACTCTTTGGCTTCCGCTGCGGTAAATGGAGGCGGCTCTCGGGATTTAGGAGACTTTACTCCCCCCTGATACAGCAAGAGATCTGGTTGGGCCAGCTTTAATCTAACCGGGTTTCTCTCTCTCTCATTTAATCTCACCAACAATGTATCGGGCTCTGAACAATCATTCATTATTTGTCAGGCCCCTGCCCCGAGGAGCTTGCAGTCTAGGCATGGACAAGGAGGGGAGACCAGGGTGAGTGGGACCTCGGGAGAGACAGACACTGTTTTTACACGGGCACGGCCAGGGTGTGTGCGTTCTGTGTGTGCTGCGTGGAACGCACATGCACTTCCGGGGTGTGTGTGTGTGTGTGTGTGGGGGCATCAGACAGGTGTGCGATGGGTGTGTGCTCCTACCCATGCACCACCTGCTCCTGCCCCCACATGGAGTATCCCGGATTCCCCCCCCCAATGCTCCGTTCAATGCTAGGGGGTTAGGAGCTGGATCCAAAGGCCAGATCCAGGACCTGGAAAGGGGCCAAATAAAAATGAAACCTGAGCTACATTTGGCCCCGGGTCTGATCTTGTCTAATGATCAATCGATCGGGGCGTAGCTAGCTTGCAATGGACGCTGGTGCAGAAGCCATATGAACGCTGCCCCCCCCAAAAAAAATCTGTCCCATTGCCCTCCCAGCAGCAGGGGGTTAGCTGCATCCCAGAGTATGGACTCATGGGCCTCTCTGAGAGACTGATCGATCTCCTGTGCCCACGCATCCTCCGTTCAAACTCACCCCTCTGCAGCTTGGCTTGCTTGGAGATGCCACAATAATAATAATAATTAATAATATAATATGTGGGAATTAATAATAAAGTATTTATATAGCGCAAGCAATGTACCTGGTGCTTTACAACTCTTGAGAAGACAGGGTCTCTGCCCCCCAGGGGGGTGGGGGCTTACAATCTAGAATCATATCAGCCACTTCTCCGTCCTTTCCCGTTACCCCTGGACAGTGATGGTTGGTTGGCCAGGAGAGTGTGTCCGGAGATGGGGATGCTTTGGCAGGAGGAGGGGGAGACAGTGTTCTGGGATTAGGGTGGGCGAGAGGAGGGAAGAGTCAGAAAGATGGCAATTTGGCAGAACAAGGAGAAGGGCAGGCTGGCTGGGAGGAGAAAGGAACAAACAGGATGGCCAGTGTGGGTAAGTGTTGTTGTTGTTTTTTTATTTTATTAGCAAGCATTTATATAGCGCAGGCAGTGTGCCTGCTGCTTTACAAAGTAATTGAAAAGACACGGTCCCTGCCCTAGGGCTTACAATCTGAGAGACGGGGGGAGGGAGGGGGAGATGAAGGAAGGGGAACAGAGGGAGAGACAAGGGGTGTAACATTCACAAGGATGCGAGGTCCCAGGTCCACGCGCTTGGCTTAGTTACATCGAGAATGTTGACTGGCTGGTCGCCTGGTCCATCTGGTGAGGATATGAGCACACAGAGCTCAGGTAACAGATTGTACTGGATGGAGGGTATCAGCAGGAGTTAGGAGAGGGGAGCTAGGAGTCGGGGAGGGCAGAGTGGAAGAGGTGGGTCTTGAGGGATTTGAAGGGAGAGGGCGAGGCGAATGTGGGCAGGGAGGGAGTTCCACGCGTGGGGGGAAGCTAGGGAGAAGGGACGAAGGTGCTTAGGGGAGCAGGGGTGTGTGTGGGAGGGTGAGAGAAGGGACAGAGGAGGAGCGAAGTGCACGGACTGGAGTATGGAGGGCGATAAGTGCAGAGAGGTAGCGGGGAGCAAGGTTGTGAAGAGCTTTATAGGTGAAGACTAGGAGCTTGTGCAGGATTCGTTCAGGAAGGGGAAGCCAGTGAAGCGAAGAGAGGAGGGGCTGCACATGGTCGAAGCGACTGGCGAGGTAGATGACCCTGGCAGCAGAGTTTTGGACAGAGATGAGGGGAGAAAGGTGAGACCGGGGAAGGCCAGTGAGAAGGAGGTTACAGTAATCGAGGCGAGAGATGACCAGAGCATGAACAAGAGTTTTGGCAGACGAGACAGAGAGAAAAGGGCGAATCTTAGCAATGTTATGGAGGGAGAAGCGACAGGATTTAGCAACAGAGTCAATGTAGGGTTTAAAAGAAAGGGCTGAGTCAAAGATGAAGCCTAGGCTACGGGCTTGGGGGACAGGCAGGATGGTGACTCCATCAATAGTTATTGACAGTGAGGAAGGAGAGGAAGGATGAGGGGGGAAGATAAGGAGTTCAGTTTTAGCCATGTTGAGTTTGAGTTGACGTTGAGACATCCAGGTAGAGATGTCAGAGAGACAGTTGATGAGACGAGCTTGAACAGAGGGAGAGAGAGAGGGAGTAGAGAGATAGAGTTGAGTGTCATCAGCATAGAGGTGGTATTGGAAGCCATGGGAGGCAATGAGTTTGCCTAGGGATAGGGTGTAGATAGAGAAGAGGAGAGGGCCAAGGACAGAGCCTTGGGGAACACCAGCTGAGAGGGGAGAGGAGGAGGTGGAATTGGCAAGAGACACCTTGAAGGACCGGTCAGAGAGGCAGGAGGAGAACCAGTCGAGGATGGAGTCACGGAAGCCAAGGGAGTGAAGTGAGTCCAGCAAGAGTGAGTGGTCAACGGTATCGAAGACAGCAGAAAGGTCAAGGAGGACAAGAATGGAGTAGAGGTGATTAGATTTAGCCACAAGAAGATCGTTGGTGATCTTAGAGAGAGTAGCCAGTGAGATGAGGGGGCGAAAGCCGGATTGGAGGGGGTCAAGGGAGGAGTTGACGGAGAGGAAGTTGAGGCAGCGGGAGTAGACAACATGTTCAAGAAGCTTGGAAGCAAAAGGAAGGAGTGAGACAGGACAGTAGCTAGAAGGGTCTAGAGTGGACTTTTTGAGGATAGGAGAGACAGTGGTGTGTTTGAAGGCGGAGGGGAAGGAGCCAGTAGAGAAGGGGAGGTTGATGATGTGCAGGAGGGAAGGGGCGACAGTGGAAGCAATGGAGGCGAGAGGGGATGGGGGTCAAGGGGGAAGTGGAAGGGTTGGAGGAGAGCAGGGAGGAGATTTCCTCAAGGGAGGTGGGAAAGAAGTGTGTGTGTGTGTGTGTGTGTGTGTACTGAGAGAAGAGGCCCATAGGAGGAAAGGACCTCAGGCAGAGCTGAATTGGATACCTGATTTGGTATCCAGCATTTTCAGATATTGTAAATATCTGGAACCAGGAATAAAAAAATTGGGACAAAACCAGTATTTGGGTATTTTATTTATGTTGGTATTTTGGGTATCTGATCAGACGCTGGGTGAAAATTAGACATAACGCTAACACCATTTTAACATTTCTTATGCATGTTACAGGGCTGTATTGGCACTCTAAAGCAGCCCTGGAGCATGCATAAGAAATGTGAAACTGGAGTTAAGGTGCATGTCTGTTTTCACCCACTGTTTTGGGTACTAAAAGTACCCCAACATTTTTGCGTACTCAAATTGGATCCTGCGAATTTGACGGGTATACCCATTTCCCCCGGTACCTACCCCCAGATAATCCCAGTCTGAGAGTGGAGCTGCTTCTGGGTGCGGGCCTAGGGGAAGCTTTGCTTGGCTACAGGAGTGGGGGATCCGCAAGTGAATTTGCTCTCTCGCTGGGTGTAACCCGCCTCTGTTCCACCTCCCCGGGGTGGCCCGTCGGTCGAAAGGCAGGCTGCTAGCTGTACAGGCTGTCCCTGCTTCACTCTAGCTCCGCCAGCGGCGCTCTGGAACATCCTGGGCTACCGCCAGCAGCCGGTCTGAGGGGGAGAGCCTGCAGCTCCGCTCTCAGCTGAGGGAGTGTCCAGGACAGCAGCATAGAGCGTTGGGTGACCTGCCTGCAGCTCTATGGTGTGGGGGCGGGGGTGCCGTGCGGGTGGACCGTGGGCTGCAGCAACCACCCGGCCCATTTAAACCTGTCCCAGGTGGGGCTGCAAGCAGGCAGATGCAGCGGTGCACCCCTGGAGCAGGTCCCCGCGTCCATCTGAAAACACCCATGCTCTCTCTTCTCCTCCCAGCACGGAGTTGTCCACGTTTTCTTTTCAGAAAGAAACCCTGTCTGGCTGAATGGTCCTGTCACAGATGACTCCAAACCCTGAATCGGACAGAGACCGGAACACCAGTCCAGGTTCTCTGAGGCCCTTGACTTTTCCCACCATGTCATGACTCAGTAGCCTTCCACAGTGGTATTTGGGGGGAAGTGGTCTTCAGAAGCAAAAGCCTTTTCCTGATTAATTTCACATGCATCTGGTGTTAGTTTTGGCTGTGATTCACAGACCACTTACTCCAGAGAAATCCTATTGAAGCCCAGAGTAAGCAATCTGTGGATCACGGTCATTGGCAGTTACGGCAGAGGGGACATGAACCAAATTGGCCGTAGAGACTGACCTATCCTCCTGCCCCTCATAGCAGTTTCTCCAGAGAAGGCCTGAGGCACATTGATGGGCCCATTGGGCCAAAGTTTGTACCGACCTACCCAACGCTATATGCCTTGTTCAGGGATAAACACAAGTCTTCACCCCGTTTGTCTGTCAATCCATCACTTTTTTCACAAGAAGTTACATTTATTAAGATTCCTGCCAAGTCTAGCACCTTTTCATTCTCCCCTTTCCTTCGCATTCCTGGCTTTACAGCATCATTTAGTCTGTTAGTGCTTAGTGGAAATGAGCAGGGAAACCAACAGGCGGCTTTGCATTTGTGACTACTCTTTGCCTATTCTGATAGCCATCTCCGAAATAGTCACATTTCCATTGGCTTGGTGGCTTCATTTCAACGTTATTCAGTGCTCTTGTGTAGGTGCAATTAACCAAATGAACCAAAACATCCAAAGTGGATATCCAAACAAAGGGGGACAAACGTCTGCTCTGAGGGATTTGCCTCAAAGCGGCCGAATTCGATGGATCATATATTTGCTTTGAATGTTTGTTTCACCTCTGATGGAGATGCACGAAAGGCCCTTCTAGAGGGTGACTGCACCATCATCCAGAACGTAGCAAGGCTGTGAAGGGCCCCAACTCAGATCACAATTATGGACACACACACCCTCCCAAGGGTGACTTAGACTGCGTTCTTACTGGGCAAAACGTGCAGCATTTGCCTCCGGGAAAAACTCTGGGAGCCAAATGCTGCGCACGGCAAAGCAAAGCTGTGGATCACGGCCATCGACTGCAAAGTGCTTTCCCAGTTTTTGATCCTTGGGCAACTCCTCCAAAGCAAACCCTCCCAGTTCGGCTGAGATTCCAGTTGCTTGTTTGCTGGGGCACAAAGACCAGCCTAGCGCTGTGCCTGCAACTGTCTGGAATTAATTCTACTCCCGGCTTGAAAAAACAAAAACCTGGGCAATCATTCAGCCCTTTCCCTAATAAAAATTCCATTTTCAGCGCTCTAATCAAGGTTTCCAGAGCGGCAGTCCAAATTAGAAACTCCATTCAGAATATTGGTCCTGAGAGACGGGGCTGACTTTTCCATGACAGAAGCGCCAGGCTGGAAATGTTTTCCAAAAGTTCTCGGTGGTTCAATCGTCAGTAGTGAAAATCAAAATGACAACTTAATCATGTGACTGTACTCGAAGCCTTAAAGAAATTAAAATTCCCCATCCACAAAGAAAGGAAGACAAAAAAAAAAGGTCTCTCCTAGAACTTCTCTTCTAGAAACAGAGTTGCAGGGAGCAGAGCTATTTTACTTTTAAAAAAAATATACCTGCATATTTTTACAGGCAGTTTTTTTGGCGTCTAGACCTCGAATCACTGAACTTTGGGGATGTAAGGACCACAACCTCAAACTGGCCTCTCCAGAGTCCTCCTATCACTTGCTTCTCAACGCCGCCGCCATGGGCACACCTTGACTCTACCTTGTAGACCCTCTGTCCTAACCTATGCCACACCTCTTCTGCCTCCTGATTGGCTGCCTGCCTGGATAAAGGTCCCCTGCACCGTGCAGAAACAGAGAACTGGAGGGAACCATGCTTGGACCTGTCTGCCTGCTCCTAGTCTTGGCCATTGCCTGTTGCCTGTTTCTGATCTCCAGTCCTGCTTGGCCCCTGAGCCTGTTTTGTACCTGCCTTCCAGTCCTGTTCCTGACCCTGTTCTTCTAGACCTGATCCTGTTGCTACTCTGCCAGACCAGATCCTGCAAGTCTGCCCACGTTCTGGATGAATCCTGAGTAGAGATGGGAGGGTCTGGGGGGGGGGGGGGAACACCCCAAAAACCTTTTTTTGGGGGAAAAACTGGATTTCCCCTCCCATTTTTTTTCCCCAAGGAAAAATGGGAAATTTGGGGAAATTCAACTGGGAAAAATTGAAAATGAACTGTTCTATGGCATGCATGCTATGAACCCATGTAACTAACAATGACTGTTATAGCATTCCTGTTTTTATAACTAGCTATTACTATAGTTCTGAGCTCACAGGATAGGACCAAGTTTGTTTTGATAGTCAAGCCAATACTGCAAATAATACACATGCCGGTGGGTCCCGGACTGCAGCGGGCCACTGCCATGTCTGTTTTTTTACCTCCTTGAGTAAATCAGGGAGCAGACTGAGAGAATGAGGAACTCAGGAAAGCCTGATGGAAGAGGCAGGCTCTCAGGTGGGATCTGAAAGTTGGGAGAGAACGAAAGTCTTTAGGAAGGGAATTCCAGGCATAGGGGGCAGCAAGGGAGAAGGAGCAAATACGTTTTGAGGAGCAGGAGAGGCAGGGTCAGGGAGGGGTAGTGGTAGAGGAGGAGCAGAGCTCCCAGGTGGGAATATAGCGGGAAACAAGGACATCCCACCTGGTGGTTCTGCCGGGCCTTTGCTGAGGGAGACGGGTGATGGGTGGGTTGGGTTTTATTCTTGTTTGGGCTATTTTTAATGTTTTATGTTTTTATGATGTCGTTGTTTTTTTTATATATAATGTTGTTAGCCACCCCGAGATGCATAGGCGGGGGGGAGGACACAAAAATGTGACAAAATAAATAATCAATCAATCAAAGATGGGGTGGTGGGCAAGGCCATGATTTGTTGAGTGTTCCTGTCCTTCCCACGTTCCTGGGTTTTTCGTGATGGTTAGACGTTCTGGCTTCTGCTACTTCGGTCAGCCTGATTTTTTCCCCAGACCTACACTTTCCCCCCTGCATTATGCAACTTTGTTTTCCCGCGTTGTGCAATGCATTGCTCCACTGTAGCAATACGGTTTCTTCATTGCACAATAGCGCACCAAGTTTTTTCCTGTCCCGTGAAATACTGCTTGCATAAGTAACTTCCACAGGAAGGATGACTAGAGTAGACTGGAATAATCTGAGAAATAAATTGATTTGATTAATTTGCCTGCTTTTAGCTTGTCTGGGAGAAGCAGATGCAAATAATTATTCATTTTGGATTTTGTTTTTGATATTTTGTTGGGTTATTTTAGTTTGCTTATCCACACTGAAATAACCAATGAAATGAATGAATAAATTTCATTTGGGGTGTGGGTATTTACTTGGATATTTGGATAGTATCCGAATAGGTGAATAATAGTATCCGAAAATAAAATCTGTTATTCATTTCAGTTCTGTAACACCCAAAAATCCAAATGGGTTTATGTCCTTTGTGTCAGGCTCCGGGGTGCGGAGCCGGGGGGAACAAGGAGAGAGGGAGAGGAAGGACAGGGTAAAGGGGGGAAAGGGTTGTCCACAGCGTCGTCAGTGAAACTTCTCAGATGCTCTCCACTATTCGGGAGACTAAACGCTCAGCATGGCTGCCAGACAAGCTGGTCTAAGAAGGCGTACAGCTCCTCGGTCCGTGGCTTCGATGATGAGCTGGAAGGGGAAACCAACGACAAGGGAGCTGGATGGGGAAATCAACAACAGGGAAGTGGAAAGGGGACCCAACAACAAGGGAGCTGGCAGGGGTAACCCAACAATGGGGAAACTGGAAGGGGAACCCAACAAGATGGCAGCTGGTGGGGGATAACCAGCGGCAGGGAGCTAAAAAGGGGAAACCAACAACAGAGTAGCTGGAGAGGGTCGCCAGCTACAGAGGAGCGGGAAGGGGGAACAAACAACACTTCCAAAGACGGACTTCCCAGGATAACAAGACTCACGCACACAGCACATACAACAACACAGTCACAGGGGGTGAGACAGGTTAACGTTAGACCCAAACCACAGGGACACGCACAAACCCACACCCGGGGAAGAGCAGTTGCTCCACCAACTTCCGGTGGCCACCAGGAGGTCTTAAATACTCCCTGGTGGCCAATCAGGAAGCCAGGAGACAGGTGACAGAAATGGGAGACAGGTGAGCAAAGGGGGCGCACACAGGTGGAGATACAGAAGGAGACACAGGGAGAAGGATGAGGCACAGTCTATCAGGCTGCAGGTGACACAAGCTGCTACTGTGCCCCTTCCAACCACCCCAGATCAAGGGTTCAAGACCAGGCCATGACACTCTGAGCAATTTGGTTAAGTGGACTACTTCTGTACTTCATCTCACGGCGGACAGTTCCACAGTCATCCCATCCTTTCTGGGATCTGTTATGCTTCTGACCTTGAGGACCTTCTGTGGCAGTGAGTTCCACAGGCCCACTTTGGTTTTATTCTGTGCCTTCAAAGTGGTCCCTCATTGGCTGAATGCCAAAGCTTGATTTTCCCCCCCACTCCCCCCGGCCTCTCCAATCTCTTTTGGTGTAAACAAATGGACAACAGCTCTAGTTCTGCTTGTGCCAGCCCACTTCACCCCTGGGCGGACTGGTCTGTCTAAAGGCAGCCCGCCAGATGCTGAAGTGGAGCAGGCACACACAGGGCAGCCCTGCCACCAGCAGAGGGGGACAGCCCTATCCAGGGCGCCGGCCCAGAGTGGAGCTGCTGTCCGCCTGCTCAGCAGACTCATGCTGCAGCTCCACTGCCGGCCCTGGCAACTCCATAGGGTGCCAGGTGACAGCCTAGAGTGCTGGGCGATCACCTGCAGCTCTCTGATGGGTGGGCGTGGTGCGGTGCAGGCAGACGGTGGCCTGGGGAACATACTGGGTCCTTCTAAAGCGGACCCTGGCAGGGCTGCAAGTGGGCAGACATAGGGGTGCCCCTCCCCCCCCCC